>CM053769.1:419760874-419781222 GCA_028658325.1 Potorous gilbertii
GGGGGACAAGCTGCCAGAGCAGGGAAGGTGACTGGGGAAGTGGGGGTCAGGGTGGGGGTGGGGGTGGAACACTAAGGGCTCTGTGTCTTCATGTACTTAACAGGTTACCAGGTCTTGGAAATTCCATCTGGGCCAAGGAACTTAGTACAAGCTAGGGGAAGGGGGGCAGGGCTCAAGTCGAAGCACTTTTCACCCCTCATTCCAATCAAGGTAATTTGTATGAAGAGTCACATTAATCTGGGATCTATTGCCCAAAGAACAACTAAAAGGATATAAAACTATACCCAATCAGTTGACTTTCTTACTTTGTGCAACATAAAACAAAGTGCATTTTAAATAAAAGTTTCAAACCCCCACACCTTAAAATAACAAATTTGCCCTGTTTTACCCCCCACAAATGTGCTAAAAACAAAGATAGCATTTGCAAAACAGAAGCTTGTTCTGATTATATTTTATATTACTAAATTAGCATAAAACTATAATAACAGACTAAGTACAAACTGGTTTTGGAAAAAAAACAAAGTATTCAAAGGAGAAATCTCAGTGGCATGATAAAGCAGACTGAATCACTTATGATGCAAAAATAACCTCATATTGAGAGTTAACAAATGATGCCATGTCAAAATACAATATATTTTTTAAAAAGATCAAATTCAACCCTTAAATTATACCATTTAAATTTTCAAGAAAGGAAATGATCTAAATATAATATCTAATTTTTATTATGTGTTTTAAGGTAATGTTCATAACCATTATGCTTTCAAGGCTTAAAAGCTCTTGGTATCATTTTTATTTGCAATAAAAATAAATTATCTTTTACAAACTGTGGCATCTTTTGCAAAGCTGCATCACCAGAGCAACTGGAAATACACTGCACAACATTAAAAAACAAACAATAAATATTTTTATAAATTGATATGTCAGGAAGTGAAAGCTATGCTAGTATACATTTCTATAAGAATCAACCACCATTCAGGTCAGAAAGACCACTGCATTGGAAAATGAAAGTGATATTCTTCCGGATGTGATTAAGTGACCCACCAATTGTTTCCTTGCTTTCTGCTAAGGATCCTTTTTTGGTTCTGGCTAAACTTTCAGTCTACCTTTTGGACAGAGTTCCATCTGTAGGAGGAAGTTTATATGATCTGCTGACCATGTTATACAGATATCAGCTTCTCAATCCCTTATATTTGAAATGTCCATACTTTTCTTTATCTCCATAGCACTCCAGTTTCCTGAATATTCTTTTGCACCACTCCCACCAATATTTCCAAGTCTTCTTGCTTCCCTCAATGTTCCTCTGGGACCCAACCTAGTCCTTTCCTCAAACATGGTGGTATCTTAGGACTCCAAAGACCAAAAGGCAGGACCAAATCACACCTCCATAAGTCCCCAGCCTTCACGGTGAAGGGTATTATGTGCCTGTGTGTGTGTGTGTGTGTGTGTGTGTGTGTGTGTGAGAGAGAGAGAAAGAGAGAGAGAGAAAGAAAGAGAGAGAGGGAATCTTGAGGGTCTGCCCAGTAGTTCGTTCAATTTTGAAAAAGTGCTAGCATACCTTCTGGCCCAGGAAGAGGCTTTTGGTGGAAAGGACGGTGAATCCATCAGCAGGAGTGCCCTCTGTTGTGCTATCTGCACTGGCTGCTTTGCTGACTTCTCCCTGCTTCTTCTTGCATAAATAGAGTTGATTAGTTTAAATCTGCATATGAGAAGGTACTCATTTAATTGAACTTTTGTCTGCTGAGGCATATAACTCTTTACTGCAAAATCAAGAGAACAATGTAAAACATCCAATCACAGGGTTTAAATTTAGAGCTCAGCAGAACCGTTAAGGTTTATATGGTTCAATGCCTCTCATTCTGCAGAGAAAGTAATTGAGGCTACATAGCCCATAGGCAAAAAGTAGCAGAGCTGCAATTAGGACCTGGATTTTCTGATTTTAAATCTAGTATTATTCCCACTATGACCATGACATACCACCAGTGATTCTCAAAGGATGGACCAAGGACCAGTGCTCTTCTTTGTCTCTATCAGATGCCCCATGCCCCTTTATCCTACTCTCACTTTCCTCCCTCTTATCAAAATCCAATCTTAGGAAGGTATGTGATAAATTCATTCAAGTAGAAGTGTTACTGATTGATAACTGAAAAGATACCTCTCCTTGGTACTTGTATTTTCAAAGTCTTGAACTAGACAAATGAATCCAATTAAATTTCAGGCCAAATTAATAGCCTCAGTAAAAGTTTTCGTCCATGTACCCAAAAGTTTTCCCGGCAACCCAGAAATAATCTGGCAAAATCTATACTTCTGTTCTGGGCCAAAATCAACGAGTTGCCTTTCATCTCCCTCATTAGTGTCTCACCTGAACCAATGCTCCTGTTCTATGAATTTTAGTTGGGATGTTTTCACAGTACTCAGCAAACACAGGTAAAGCAAGGTGATATGAATGGTCCCTGGACCCCTAAATGTCTGAGAGTCAACAATCTAAATATGAATTACCCACTTCATAGGTTATCTGTCTGATCCTTAAAGGGCTCAACTGGGACATGATTCCCCATGACAGGACTAGTTCACCCAAAATGGTCGTTTTTAATATGTACAAAGTGTGTCTCATGAATTTTAATGAAACAGAGATGGCTTCTCAGGTTATTTTTTGCCTCTTTTATACTCTGCTTAGCATTTAGCTGGGATGCTGGGAGCTGAATGAACAGGTTGGTGGCATTTGATTCAGAATGGATGACAGTAGATAGTATTATAAGAAAATATGACTAGAGAATTTAAGGCTAGAATGGAACTCAGAGATAATCTAATCTAATCCCCTGAGGAAATTGAGGCCTTGCAGTTGAAATACTCAGGCTTCTAGAACTTAGTGCTGGAAAAGATCTAAAAGATCGACTTGCTCAATGTCACATAAGTAGTAAGCAGTAGAGCCAGGATTTAAACCCAGGTCTCCAAATTCCAAATCAATTTTTCTGTCTATTATGCAAAAGAGGGGACAGCACCATGGGTCCATCCTTAGTAGGTCTTACAATCAACTAAAAGGGTAAGACAGTGGTAAGGAAACTCTGACCTTGGAATTAAAGGAACTAAATCTGGATATAAACCCCGCCACTCACTCCTTGAACAAGTCAAGCTCTCTGAGCCTCAGAATAAAGAGGCTGGATTAGGTGACCTCTTAAAGTCCCTTAAAACACTGGCCCCTGCAGGTCAAAATCTGGCTTTAGTCTACCTCACTTTCTTCAACTGTAAAATGTGGATGATAATAGCACCTCCCTCACCAGAATTTTTGTGAGGCTTAAACAATTAAATTCAACTTAAATATTTGTAAAGTATTTAGCACACAGTAGGTATTTAATAAATATTTGTTTCCTTGTCTTCCTTTTTTCCTTCCAACTCTAGTTCTATGATCCTATGAAGAAGTTTAAGTGACTTTGAAATCCATTCCAGATTTTGTTTCTACTCCCCAAATGCTGTGTTGGCCTATGGTCTAAATTTGCATGTGTCCCTCTTCTTGATTCCCTCTGTTGGATGGCACAACCTCAGTTGTCAGTTACGTAGCAAGAGTCTGCTCCTGACTCCTGAAATTTCACCAAAGGGGCAGCAAAAGTACTGAAACAGCGGCTGCTTTTTCAAAGAGCTATTTCACTTTCTTGTCATCCTCACCTAAACATTAATCCCTCATCCAGAGAAAGAACTATGGAATCAGAACACAGAATGAATCAGACTATTTTCTCCTGTGTTATGTTTTGGTTTGGTTTTTCTCATGGTTTCTCCCATTCACTTTAATTCCTCTATGTAACAAGACTAATGTGAAAATGTATTTAGTAAGAATGTATGTGTAAAACCCATATAAGATTGCATGCCATCTCGGGGAGAGAGGCAGAAGAGGGAGAAAATTTAAGACTTATGGAAGTGATTGTTGAAAAGTGAAAACAAATAAATTAATTTTAAAAAAAATCTGTAACGAGAACATTTATACCTCCAAAAGAGAGTGACTATATCTAGATCACCTAGGGTCTCGACTAATCTGTGATTAAGAAAAACTGATGCCAATGTCTGATTTTTACACTGGATAAAGGGAAAGAATATGAATGAAAATTATCTTTAACCTAATTTCTGGCTAAAAACCCTTTTCACATGAGTAGGTTATCAATTCCTCATGAATAATCTAAATGTTATTTGTCCTTAAGTTTATCATTATTTATCCCTAAGTTCCTTTCCTTAACTTCAAATGCATCTAAAGTTTACACATACATAGGGATTAGATCTGTGATTTCACTGGGATAAAGAATTCCTGTAAGAGAGAACTCCTTTCAATGCGGGTGGCATCCTTTCTACAACTTAAAAGTACTAGAGAATTACCCTAGACTGCTTATTGAGGTTAAGTGATTTACTGATTGGTCATCCAGTCAGTAGGCTTCAGAGGCAGATTATGAACCCAGATCTTCCTAGATCTATTTGTGTTTACACACACACATATACATTATACATATAATATAGATTATGTATCATTATATTTGTGTGCATATCATATATATACATATATTATATATATAATATGTACACAAATATAATGTGTATGTGCATATTATATGTGTGTATATACATATAATATGCACACATACAAATATAATGATGCTTAAATTCAAAGACAATTATAAAGATGACAACTATAAAAATGAAGTGCTTGAAACTAACCGGATTAAAATGCATTATCTATGTATAGATGAAAAATTTCCCTATCAGTTTATAGGAGTTCATTTTAACAGATTCAGCTGTTAGACTTGGAAGGAGTTTTTAAAAAATTTAAATATCATGGAATTGAAAAAGAATATGGTACGTTGGTATTCAAGGTTTGACACTTGATAAGGAGCAATGCTCTTTCCCTTCAAGTGTTTGGGAATGTTAAGGAGGCATTCTAAGTATCCTTTGACAAGGTATTTTAGGAACAGGAAAAGTGGAGAAGAAGGACTTTCCACTGATTTCTGGGAGCTGACACCACAATTCACATTAAACAAATGTTTGGAAAATTAGCTGTTCACAGGTCCAATTTCAATTCCCCTCAGGGTTTAACGTTAGCCAAATACTGGTACAGTAAGCAGACAATGTGCTTTATTGTGTGGAAGAAAAACAGACCACCATTACAGACTTCCTGCTTTTGTAATCAAGGAAAAACTGGAGTTTTGGAGTGATCATTCGTGTGTGGTTATTAGAAATTCTGAGCTCTAAATATAGCTCCACCAAGAAATGTTCCCCACCACCTTCCTCTCTCCTCTGTCCTGGTCCAGAAAGAAAACATGCCTGGATTTGGAAGGTCTGGAAGTTGAGAAAGGCAGTGGGAAAAAATAAATAAATTTTTTAAAACACCTGGAGGTCAAGGGAGAGGGACTGGGAATGACCAAGAGCTGGATTCTGAAATCACAACAAAAAGCCAGAGATTTTGTTTAGCAACTTAGGCAGGCTTTCTCCAGGATTCAGGAATCTAAGAGAGTTCATTCTGGGCTAAACATGCAAGAGTGAAGCTATGAATGCAAAAAAATGAAACATTTCTGAAGAGTCACTCAACCACAGCCCCTACTAGCTGATGGGATGCTGTTCAGTAGGTGGCTAGAGCTGGGAAATCTCTCAGGCAAAGAATCAATCTGGATCCTTCTCAGAAGCTTCAGAATGGATCCACCTAACTTTTTTAAAAAAACAAATCATCTCAACTGCACATACAAGAAGAGAAGAAACAGTTCAATCTGCTAATTTTATACTTTGCAAGAACAAGTATGGAACGTTCCATGGAATCCCTGAGTAGCCCTGAGCCACCTATGGGACTTCAGGAAGTGGAATTCAAGTCTGGAAATAACTTCTAGTGAGTTATTCAATATTGCATTTCCCTTTCAAAAGGCTTGGGGCAATTCTCAGGTGGTCTGGGAAAGGTTTTCTGAACTGCTGTTTTATGGGAAGTACCTCGTTGCCCTGAAAGAAATGAGCTTTGCATGGGAGAAATTTCTCCAAGTTTACTTTAACTCCACTCAAAGAAACATTAACAAATTCTAACGGAAACAGACTCTACAGTAGACAAAAGAGAAGCAAGCTGGTGCAGTGGTTAGCAAGCCAGTCTTGGACTGGGAAAGGGGCTGATTCCAGTCCTGCCTCTGGCATATATGGAACAGATTGGAAAAGCACTCCTTAAGTGCTTAATAGATGCTAAGCACTAGCAATACAAATAGAAACTTGGTCTCAGGGAGTTCACATTCTAGCTGAGACAACAAGTAGAGTTCATTTTCATGTTCACTTCATGGAAGACAGAAAAGCCAGGAAGTAATTAGGCAACAGAAGTAGCAGTGCAGATGGCAAGGCCCCAAGGACCTTGGAGAATAATGTCAAGGCAGATGGTCCCCTAGCAAGATGGTGGGTCCAAAGGTTAGAAAGGAGTGGGGCTCTGGCATACCTCCAGCAGAGACAGGGACACAGACACACTCTCTCTCTCTCTCTGTGGCTCAAGTCATTTAACCTCTCAGTGTCCTCAGCAATTCTCTAAAGCTGTAAGTTAACAGTGTTAACTCCCATTTCAACACAGAACCAACCCCACCCCAAAACAAGAATAACAACAATAAAGCAGGCAGCATGAGGTAGTTGGTTGCAAGATGGCCTTAAAGTTACAAAAAATGAGTTCAAGTCCTGCTGCTAACACACTCCCACTGGGAGGGCTGCACTTTCCTCATTTGTAAAACAAGAAAGGTTGGAGCAAATGACCTCCAAGGCCCCCTTCCTGCCCCGACTCTATGATCCTATGGTTAAATAGGGAGACAAAGGTTTTGTCACAACCCAGGTAAAACCAGACTGTGTTTACTGAAGACATCTAGGAGGTGGTACAATTTTTTCTAAAAAAAAGTCTTTAATGGGTATGCCATAGGACTGGATGGCAGCTCTCACTGTCCAGGCTTCCACAGGACCCCATTCTAGACAGAATTAGAAAGACCTTCCTTACTGGTAGAAACTAAAATAGGGTACCAATGTTTATTTCGAGAAGTAGAAGTAGCCTTTCTAATTTCTGCCATTCATTTTCTGCGATTCTAAGATCTTCTATAGTTCCAACATTCTGAGTTTGTATGAAGAACCATATACATCTCCATGAAATAGAAATTAAGATTTGTCCATTAAGAGAATTTTGAAATAGTATTACTTCTATATTTTTACACTTACTAATAGTATAAGGAAGGTATTTTAATAAAAAAGAGAGCCAGTCAATAAGTTAGGGATACTAATGCTCAAATCCCACCTCTGACACATACTGGCTGAGTCAGCCATTTACTCTCAGTGTCCTAGGCAACTTTCCAAGACTGTAAATTGCAGGAGGTCCCAAGCTGAATCAGAAGACGTTTTCTCCCCTTAAGAGTTTCTGTACCAATGAAATCCCAGATTCAATCCCTATGCTCCACTAGTTATATTCATCTACTTGGAGGCAATGTGGTACACGAGGCAAGAGGACCTAGTTTTGAGCCCAGGTTCTACTACCACATCTGTAAAATGAGGTGGGTGGAACAAAGTGGTCTGCAAGATCCTTTCCAGCTCTAAATCTATGAAGAATGAATGATGATCCTATAAACACATATCAGACAGAGGTGGAGGAAAAGGAAGCAGAATATGGCATGCACTGTCAAACTGCTTTGTGGTAAATTTTGCTTAACTGCTTCTTTATTAGAAGGGTTATTTTTTTTAAAAGATATCAATTAAGCACTTTCTAAAAAGAAGAATAGGTTACCAAGGAATTAGGAGAAGAGATTTTTCAAATCATAATAGCCAGCAGGATGTCCTGGGCTGTTTTCATTGGTCAAAGAAGGGACAGGAGGCTGGAAGAAATGCCTCTTATGTGCTGTTTCAGCTCAACTATTGTGGTGCCCAACTTATTGAAAAAGCATCTGATGAGGCAAAGGGAAAAGTTTCTTTCATCTTTATCCATGAGGCCACTTGATTTAAAATGGAAGTCATTAGATCAGGAGAAAATAAGACAAATGTGCTTATAGTCCATTTTCAGCTGCTCATCTCTGGGAAGGTAAAAAATAAGCATATTGTTACGTTTGATGAGGAGTCAGTTTGATCTATTTCCTCCAAGAAAATACAATGCTACAAGTGTGTGTGTGTGTGTGTGTATACATATGTGTGTGTGTGTGTGTATATATATATATATATATATATATATATATATATATATATATATATGTAACCAAAATTCAGATCTATAGGAACTTTTTCATGCTCATCAACTCTCCCACTAAGAAAAAGGCAAATAATTCCAATTTGCTTGTTTTATTCCATAAATTACAAATAAAATTTAAAAAGAGCAAACATAAAAGATAAAGCAGAACAGTTTGCTCATAAGGGCAAAGAATTTAAGAACCTACCCCACTCCCCAGTAACCATTAGACTCCTATCCTCATTCTCTGAGCAGGAATACATGGCACTAAATGTCTGGGCGGCACTTGTGTTTTTCTCATTGCCGCTGGAGTAATAACATTCCAATGAAGAAAACATCTGGGACATTTGGGAATGCTCCCATTCGCTGGGAGATATAAAGTCACTGCAATGAGTAGTGACAACTGGGAAAAGTTATTTTTCAAGGGGCCAACATATTCCTTTGAAAAGTAAATTTTCTTCCCCCTTGAGTAATCAACCATCATGCTCTCTTATATATTGGACATTTAACTTTTGAGGAATGTAGATTGCTTGAAGGAAAATTCATGAAGAGCCACAGCCATAAGCAGAGGTCTATATGGGACCATAAGAACTGCTCCATTTAGTTGCCCCATGGGGTACCTGACTCATTATTTTGTATCCAACATGACACCAAAGGATAGGATGTGAAGGGGTTGGCTGTCCTACATGATATAACCAGTGAAGGTTAGATAGATAATGGTTTTTTTAAAAGGCACATAGAGTTATGTCAGTCATAAATGTGTCCAACTCCTTAAATCCATTTTTTACTTCCTGCCTCTAACAGTTCTTGGGGGGCAAAGACTTCTATAAGTTATTAGGCACTGTACAAAGCAGAACTTCTTTTTATTTACCCCAAATATACTTCTTCCAAAGTTCAGAAGAGACTTCCTCATCCTAGAGGATATATAGAGTTGAAGCAGCACTCTGCTGTTGCTTTCCCAATACCTTGCGCACAAAAAAGGCTCAATAAATGTGGGTTGGCTTGAATAGGGTTATAAGCCTAGGTCTCCCATGGTGGCTTGGCAGAACAGCATACCTTGGACTTCCTGGGTCCTTTCTTGCCCCCTGTTTTCTTTGACACAGGTTTCTTCTGCGATGGAGATTTGGCCTTTTTGGCTGGAGGGGGAGTAATGATGGCTTCCAGTTTGCCTTTGGATCCTCTCTTCTTTGCTAGCAATTCTGGGTGGATATTTGGTAAAACACCCCCACTGGCGATGGTGACCCCCTTTAACAGCTGCCGGCAAATCAGAATGGCACATTATAAATCAATGTTCCCAGGTCTGCAGAATGACAACTTTTTCATACCAAAGCTGATCACCTAAAAGCATGGCAGATCAGAATTACAGGGAACTTAAGGATCACCTGAAACCGTAGCCCAGAAAAGGGAACGGACCTAGACTGAGCTGGGACAAGAAAAACCGTTTTTGAATTTAAAAAAAAAAAAAAGCATTCTTTCCCCAATGGACCTCTTTATCAGGGAAGCTATGTCATGTATTCCTAAGGAGGTGGTATTACATGATCTCTCAGGTTCCTTCTAATTCTGAGATTATAAGGACTTATTTTTAATAAATGCCACACTTACTCCCCCACTGCCATACACAAAGTTCTAATCACTGAAAAAGAGTGAATTTTTCTTCTACTTCTCCAGCACCTTTCCATTTACATTGTACTTTTCCTTCCTCAAACTGCACATACCTTATTTCACTCCATTTCGGAAGTGTGCTGGTAAATGTTTAATAACCAGCTATCAAAAACAAATGGTGCCCAACATTTTTAAGATTAATTTGCATTATTAACACTTTTCTCATTACTTTCTTAAGTTCAGACAAAAAAACCAACCAAACAAAAAAAAACAACCAAGAATCAAGCCTTGATTTTGTAGCACTGGTTAATTTCTGAGGTATAAATGCTTACAGTGAAAACTCAACAATGGGCTCATGTGAGCAGGTAAGAGCCACCTATTCTACACAGTCAAAAGAAAAGACCTATCTAAAATTAGCATGACACATAATTTGCTTGGTATAGCATGCAACTTTTGTCTAATGTTTCACTAGGAGAAATGATCATTCCTTACTGTGAAATTGTTCCTTCAAGAATCCCACACTTGAATTTTACTTTAATATCTGATTGCGGAGTGATGGTGATGTGGAGTTCTCCCACCCCATGCCAGAGAAGCACAAGGTTCAGTCAACCAGAAAAGATCTGAGTGAGAGTTACCTGACAAACTGTATACATCTGGCGCCTAAGGACCAGAGCAGTTAAGAGTCCAGAGAGGCTTATTATTAGCAAGGTGACCATAGCAGACCTCCCAAGTACACAGAACCAGATTAAAATATAATTGTCAAATGTTTAAAAAAATTTAAAATACAACATAGATAATGTTAATTTGTGGTTTTATAAATCAAAATGCAGCCCAGAGTATAGGTAATAACTTTTTCAACAGGAGAATCAAATACAATCTACTAAAACACTGGGTTTAATGACTGAACATTAGCCCTGACTATAGGCCATGAGGTTGCAGGTCAAAGCAATGACCCCTGATACTGAACCTATCCTTCAGAATCTGCAGACATGGAAAAGTTTTGAATGAGGGAGAGACTGATAAAAAATTGAGACTGTTTGCTGGAATGTTTGACTGAATGGAAGAACTTCCTCAAAAGTGGTCAACTACCCCAAATCTACCTGAGACACACCCATGGCTTGTGTTCTTACCTGGTTTAATTCCTCATCATTGGCTACAGCCAGAAGGATATGTCGAGGAGTAACTCTTCCCTTCTTGTTGTCTCTTGCTGCATTCCCGGCCAATTCCAGAATTTCTGCTGTGAGGGGGGAGGCAGAAGAATATAGCTCTTGGTTAGTGTCACAGAAGGGGGAATCTCCCTCTGTGACATATGCAGTAAATTCCTGTTAGGCACTGAAGCTTGACCACCTCATGAAACTTTACAATCCTGAGCAAATGTCTCATTCTTTCTTGACTCTAACATGGTAATGTAAGAGAATTATCTACGAAGGTTAAGTTGTGACTGAACATACAAACACAGTGTTTGTGTGTATGATATAGAATTTACTATTGTGCTCAGCCTTTCGGTCTAAATTTTACACATAAATCACTGCATATAACAACAATAACAGAAATAAACATTACAAGCATATTTTTACCATAATGATAATATTTATTAAATGAGCATCCCTTGTTTTATAAATATCTATTACTGCTTTTTCTAAGTCATGCTAGCTATGCTGATTAACCTCTTTCTGTGTCCTGATTTAAGACCTGTCTTAGGAGAAAAAGAGAGGACCATATTTACAAGGTAAGTGAATCAAGTTTATGATGAGTCCTAGAATAATGTAGCTTTTTGAAGAGATTCTCAGTTATGTCAAGGTCTGTCACTAAGTTTATAATGGTTTCTGATTGGAAAAGATGAACTGTGTTTACTGGTAGAAGCTAAATAAAAATCACACAATTCTCAGTTCTTTAGCTCAAAAGACTGATAGACAGAAAAGGAGAGAGGAATGAGAGTGAAGAAACAGAAGAGAGGAAAGAAAAAGGATATCAAAAAGACGTCAGTGGAAACTAAATAGACTAGGGATTAGAGGATCTTCCCCTCTACCATTGAAATTACCTTTCTACTCTCATTCTAATTTATAAAGCCACTAACTAGCATGTTTCAGATATTTGTGGTGTTAGGAAGAGATGCCAATTTCCTTCCTTCTGCAGAGCCATAACCAGGATCTTTCTTCTTCTTCTTCTGTGGAAGGGATCAGGGTTAAGAGACTTACCCAGGGTCACACAGTTATTAAGTATCTGAGGCCAGATTTCAATTCAGGTCCTCCTGACCCTAGGGTCAATGCTCTAAACTCTGTGCAACCTACCTGCTACCAATTAGGTATCTCTCTAAATGGCAAGAAACATAGTCTTTACCTTTGTCATTTGGAGGGAGAGAGTAGCAATAAAGTTGAAAAAAACTAAAAAGTGGATGCCCATTAACTGGGAAAATACTTGTGGTTTATTTAATTATAGGGTTCTACTGGGCCCTAAGGGAAAAAAAATATGAAGAATCCAGAGAAATGTGGGAAGAATTCTACACAAATTGACACAGAACAAAGAGAACCAGGAGATCAATGGCCATACTATAATGTAAACGATGTACAAGAGGTAGCTGAACTCAGATTAAATGCAAAGGCCAACCTTGCCATCAGGAGCCAGGTGATGAAAGACAACTTTTCTCCATTCCATAGAGAAGCGGGAAACGTGGGTGAAGAATGGTTGCATATACTATGAAATAGGATGATTGTGTATCTTGGTTTTACTGAAGTATTTCTTAGTTATAAGGTAGGGATCTATAGTGCAGGTATGTTTGTGGGGGAGGGCTAAAACTAGGAAACTGTAATTTGAAAAACAAAAATGTACTAATAAAACTGTTTTTGAAAAAAAAACAAGAAATTTATCTACAACATACTACACTTAATCACATTATGCCTTGTGAAAATAATTAGTAAATTCTCATGCATTTATATCTTCTCTTTCTTACTACATTGTAAACTTCTTGAAGGCAGGAATCTTTTATATATTATTCTTCATTTCATCCATTATACTCCCTTATCCTAAGTCCATGATGATCACACTTTAAAAAATATTAGCATTCAATATTATAATCAAAGATATTAATATAGACACCAAATTAAAGGTGTGTCTTTTAAATGATTTGGCAGGGATTTGGTCATGTCACCCTTCTAGTCAACAATGTTCAGTGGCTCCCTATTTTTTCTTTTCTTTGGAATAAAATTTATACTCCTTCCCTCGGTATCCAAGGTCCTTAAGAAATTGTAGCTGCCCTACCCTTTCAGAGGAAGGAAGCTTGATAACTAAGTGGACAGAGTCAGGACAGAGCTAAATATGAATCCTGACTCAGCCACTTACTAGTTGTGCAACCCTGGGCAAATCACTTAACCTCTCTCAACCTTAGTTTCCTTAGTCTGAAAAAATGGGAATATAAAATAATAGCATGCTACCTAACATAACAGAACATATATCATCTACTTCACAGGTTTTTTTAAAGGATCAAATGAAATTGTGTAAAATGCTTTGCAAACCTTCAGGTGCTATAGAAATATTAGCTTATTATTTTACAGTACTTCCCTCAAAACCACCCAACTGTGCTATTTTCCGTACTCTGAACACAGCATGTGTATGCTATACCAACTCCAATTCTTTACTCACACTCTTCTCCTGAAGTCCTTCCTCCCTTTCATCAGCTGAATTCCCAATCATCCTTTAAAATCTAATTCGAATGTTATCTGCTCCATATTCTTAATCCCTCTCATTGTTAATAAACTTTTCCTTGAGTTTCAGAGTTCTTCACTTCTTTAATGACCCTATCCACAATCATTATATCAGAGTTAACTGAATGGGTTTTACCCTGCTTCTAAGCTCCAAGAGGGTAGGGGGACCAGGTCTGATTTAAATTTTATATTCCTAACCTATAGTTCTCAGCAGAGTAATTTGCACACAGTAAATTAAGAGATGTTTAATATATGAATGGATGAATACTTATTCATCCAGTTAAGTGAAAGTATGTTAAGCTGTATACTTACAAATATTTTCTTTTTGTATAAACACAGGTCAATAAGAAATTATTCACAGCCAAAACACAATTTCTGCAAGATCAAGTGGAAGCAATGTTGGATCTAGAGTAAGAGGACTTGCATTCCAACATTCCATCTCCTTAGAACCTGCTGACCCATCTGTGATCATAAATGGACTGTGATTGTGACTACCATGAGAGGACAGTATAACAGAAAACACTGGATCTGAATTCAAAGGAATTCCAGTTTCAGCCCTGATAGCCATATTGTGACCTTTGACAAGTCACAAAGTCCCTTCTCCTTCTGGGGGCTGTTTCTTCAATTGTAAAATGAAGAAACTGGACTAGATGAGAGTTGTTTTAACCTAAGGTTCATAAAGTTAAACATTCTGATGACTGCAAATCAATGTAACTGGCTCTCTTTGCAGTCCTATGCACGTGCATGCCCTAAGTATAAGACCATGAGAATAAAACAAAACCACTAAGGAAACCCATATGGGAGTTGTGATTATCTTCATGGAAGCACCACAAGGAATGTCACAGAAATGAAATGAGATGAAAGTGAAAACTGACATCATGACTCCACTTTTCTGGAACAGATAGAAAGCCTTAGAAAGGCCCTCTGAGTTCCACAGTTTTACATTAGAGTAACTGGAAGATGTCCTTTCCTCCATACCTTATTGACAAGTCAACCAAAAGAATAAGAGGTCCACATGTTATGTTTTCTTTATTTTTCGTAGCTCACATTTCTGAACTGCTTTTACATTTACAAAGTGCTTTCCTCATAAAAACCATATAAGGTGGGGAGTCTTAGGACCATTATTATAATTTCATAAATGAGGAACTGAGGTTTAAAAGTATTCAGTAATTTGCCTGCAGCCACACAGGTAATAAATGTCTAAGCAGAGATTCAAGCCCAGGTCTCCTGACTGTAAAACCTTTTCTCTTTCTCCTAGGCTATCAGGTCAACTAATCATTTTAAGTATTTCCTTTTTCAGTTAAGTAGAGAATGATGTAACTGTTCCATTGATCAAGACATAAAGGGCAATGGTTCTGGTCACATAACCAACTTCAGGCGACCAGTCACTTATCAGATGTGCTGAAACAAAGTCTGGCAAACTGTGCCGGTCAGACCAATTTTGCCTCTATTTCTCTTCCATTCACTAAGTGAAGCAGCAATTACACAAACTTACTTGCTCCCCTAACAGAGGTGTGCCAAATCAGCTCAGGCACAATGTGCCAGGTACTGAAACAAAATACTATGAACAACTTTGACACTGGTATCAGCAAGCAAGAATCAGGTAAACTGCAGGGTGCACGCCTGCCACTACTAAGCTCTGTACAGTCACTCTGGCTGAAAAATAAGAAGAGATGCTTTCCAAATGTTTTTCTATTCAATTTGTCTTGTCTTCCTTTCTCTTTCCCTGATGTGGCTGATTTCTGACTCTTCTGCACAGCTACCCGGAGAAGTTGGGTACCAACATTTTTAGCATGGGTAGGGTTAGATGGTGGAAAATATGAACAGAAACCCTACTTCAGTCACTTATTAGCAGTGACCCTGGGAAGTCACTTAATCTCTCTCAGCCTCAGTTTCCTGATTTGTAAAATGAGAGAATTGGACTCAATAGCTTCAAAAGTCCTTTTAGGTCTAAATCTGTTAACTGCAATTCTCTACATGACTAACAAGTTCACAGCTAAAGAACTAAACAAAGAATGAACATGGATACAGGGGAGGAGGAGGGATAGGGGAGCATTAAAATACTGAAGGTTGCTGTTATCTGTCATAGACAACAAAACGTTGCTCTCACAGAGAAGTGTGATTCAGCTAAACCCTGTTCCTTCAGCAGGAAATTCAGTTTGAAGTTATGGTTTTCCAATGGCCGTTTACGGAAGTTGAGGTGTCCTACTTTCTTTCCTGTCTGGTAAATAGTGTGGGGGGGTTCCCTGTAAGAAGACCCAGAGAGGCGGAGTTGGAGCGGTTGAAAGAATTAGCGAGGGGAAGGGACACAGAATAAGAAAGGAATTTATAGGAAAAAATTAGAGAAGAAAGCGCTGTTTTTTAAAAAAAATTTCTCCTCCCTCTTTACCCTATTATCTAAGGCCATGTAGTGAAAGTCAAGCCTAGAGCTGAAAAGAACAATGATCAGTTTGATGTTCACACTTGCATAAAAACAGTTTTTCAAGAGTATGGGACCAGCAAGTGGATGGGGAAGGTAGAAAGGTAAGAAAAGATAGCTTAGTGGCCTGAAGAGGGACAACATGGAATCCAGGGATAATCCTTATATACTTGTTGGTGTACTTCCTGTCTACTTCTCCTGTTGCTGAAACTTCAGTAGCCCCAGTGATTTTATAGGGAAATACTTATAATGAGGGTTTACTTAATGGCAATGAAGTTCAAAATACCTGACCACAGAAGTAAATTGACAATCTAAGAGAGGGAAAGTGGTTAACAAAACAGAAAAAGACTGCATTTTGGCTATTTGAATTCTGGTCCCCTTTCCTAAAATTCAGGAAAAACCTACACTCCCTTCTAAGTCTGCTATGTCGGAGGCTCCTTTCTTCAAGTTTATATTGTGAACCCAGGGTCGTGGGCCTTAGTTCCAAGAGAAAGATTTGGAATGATTCTGATGATGAATGGCTGTATGGCTCTACCCTCCTGTAGGTCTGTTTCCTTATCTTTTTTTTTTAAAGGAAGGATTTACTCTTATTGACTCATTAGTACATACACAGCAACTATTCCAGACCTTCCCTGATTCCTCAAAACTCCAATTCCATTCCTTTCCTTTCTTTCTGGGATAAATGACCTCGACTTTTAGTTTATTAAAAGTTCCCATACACACCATTCCTTCTTCCCAAAATATATTTCTGACAGTTCATATACCTATTCTCTCTGACTTTCCTCCAATACCTCAGTAAGATGTAGACACCTTCCTATCCTAAGTCTAACTCTTGCCCTTATACCCTAGATGTCATTTCTTCCTAACTACCGATGGACACCAATTCCATGTTTATGACCTCTCTTCTAGTTTCTTCTATCTCCTTTCAACAGCTCCTTTCTGTCTTGCATAATAAATCATTGGCCTTAAAGACACAAACACTGGGGTTCAAGTACTACTTCTGCTATTTGTTATCTGAGTGACTTTCAGTAAGTCCCTGAGGGCCTTAATTCCTTGTTTTGTAAAATTAAGAGAATAAACTCTTAGCTGGACAATAAACAACTTCCAAATCTTGTAATGCACAGAATCACATATTTAGATTTGGAAGGGACATTTGGGGCCACTGAGTCTAATCCGCTCATTTTACAGATCAGGAAACTGAGGCTGAGAGAAGTTAAGTGATTTGCCCAGGGTCATTTCCCTATTCAACCACATTATGGATCTATGAGTTGTGACCTGCATTTAACCTTGCAAGATGGTAAAAGGTGAAAAAGTGCTAGGTTTAGAATCACGTCTTGTATTCTAATTCCATCTCTACCATTTACTACTGTAATTTTAGCAAAGTTCCTTAAACCTTCTCCATCTGT
This sequence comes from Potorous gilbertii, assembly GCA_028658325.1. Classification (NCBI taxonomy): domain Eukaryota; kingdom Metazoa; phylum Chordata; class Mammalia; order Diprotodontia; family Potoroidae; genus Potorous; species Potorous gilbertii. Next base: position 419,778,185 of record CM053769.1, read on the forward strand.
TTGTTAGCTCATATACAAAATGAGGGGGTTGGGCCAAATAATCTCTTAGGTTGCTTCCAGTTCCAGTCTTCTTCATTTCACCCATAACTTCTCGAATGATAGGTTACATCATATGCTTTTATCTGATCATCATCTGCCCTCTCTCTAACTCCTGAAAATCCCAGAAGCAAAGGAACAACAAAAATTTTGAGACTCCAAAATAAATGGAGCTATTGCCATGGGCCATTGCGAACCTTATCCAGTATTTCTCCCTTCTGTCTGTGATGCAATCCAAAATGGAATCCACAATCACATAATACAAAATGGGGTCCAAACAGAGGTAATGGCCTGTCAGAGAAGTAAGCGGGCATACTCCCCATCTACATGAATTTGGGAACTCCTTTATGTGATGTGAAGACTGCACAAAGGGAGTACTCACTGTTACCCTCTGGATAGCTGGGCAATGGCATTTATAACTGTTTACTCAAGCACTTTTTTTCCAGATGGACAGTTACTATAGCAACCCCTTCATCAAGGGACACACAAGACAGCACCCCAAGACATACCTTTTCAAAGACACACTCCACGCCCATCCCCTCCCCCCTATATGGATGGCTGCATGTTTCACAATAGCAAGGGAAAAATGAGCACAAAGACCCCAAACAAAACAAATCCCTAAACATCTGCTGTCCTTTCCAAGTTTCTAACATAGTCTCCTTCCACACTCTTTAGAAAAAAAGAGACCTAAAAGTGCTTCTCTGGTAAGAGATAAGGCAGCAAATGGCTTATAACGGAGTGGAAAAAAGGAAGGAGGTGCCAAATGCTGTCTGTTTGAACATGATGTGACAATTCCTTTCTCACTCCCGGAGGGCACATTGCAGGCCAAGAGGGAGAAGTGGGGGATGGGGGGGGGACACAGTAGGAATATAAAAGGCAGTGGGGGGGGGGAGGGAAAGAAAGAAATGAAACAATGGGACACACAGGTAAAAAAAGGGAAAAGGGGTAAAGGCAGAGGAGTGAGAGGCAGAGGATAGAGGAGAGATGAGAAGGGAGAGAGAGAAATTATGGGAGAAGTACGAAGAGGAATTAGAATAAGAGAACAGGAGGAAGGGGTCAAAAAAGAAGAAAGAGACAAAGAAGGGAAAGGAAAAGAGGCAGAGACACAAAATACAAACAAGATCAGGCTTTGTTTCCCTGCAAATGGGGGAGGAGCCCCTCCTTTTTATGCTCTAACAACACACGAGGTCACGGAGACTTCAGGCACTGAACTGTACACTAAATTATTAACAGCCAAATTCTGCTCCCCAAAATGGTTCTACATACCATTTGCATCAACTCTACCAAAGCCTTGGTGATTTTCAGCAGGAGGTGCACTGTTTTGCATTAAATCAGAACCAGCTTCAGTTATTGCCTAAAACTTGAACTGAGCCCAAACTCTTTTAGGGAAAGGTTTTCCTAAAGTTCATTTAATTTGTTTTGGGGAAGGTTTTGTGCATATTTGAATTTCCTGACTGTAGCTGGATTAGGGGAAAAGAGAATCTCAGGAGCCAAAAATGCCCTGGGATTCACAGATGAAAACCTTCAACTTGCAGAGACTGACAGTAAGTTTGGGAAGGAATTCTCAGGTGTCACAACAACAGTGACTCTTCATGGGGCAAAAGGATCCTGAATTTAAGAACAAAGGAAACCAAAAGCAAAGTAATTAAGGAGGAGAACAAAAACAAAAACAGCCCCTCAAGTGGCTTACCTTTGTTGGGTCATTTTTGCTCTTCAGCTAAGGAAAAAGATCCATTTTCTACAAAAAATGCCTACCACAGACTTGTTGCATAAATATCAGAACCTGGGATGAAGTCTAGAGGGGATTAAAAAGGTAGGGCAAAGTTTACCAATTAGAAAAGTTGCATCTAAAAAGAAGACAGGTTGAAAAGATGAGAAATTCTCTCCAAACTCCTCAATTCTTATTTTGCAAAGCATCCTAGATTTGGGCAGCTCTTGTTTCAGCTCTGCTAGCTTTAAAATCTATACTGGCCCAAGCTCACCCACACTTCATGACCTGCCAGCTGCATCATTTGCAGTGACCCCAGGCTTAAGAGACACAGCATCCTTTTCTCTCCCCAGAGCAGCAATCTTGACAGATTCCTCGCTGGTCTAAATGTCCCTTGGCCTCATTGAACATGATATTTTAAAGGCTGTCCTGACAAAATTCCTGCAGCCTTGAATAACAGTGTGATTTGGCAGCCTTTTCAGCCCCTAACCAGCTGTCAGAATGTGAGTACCTTTGACAGGTCTACTTTCCGAGTTCATCCAGAGACCAAAGGCTTAGGTTTTGGGGGTTTTTTTCCTTAAGTTTAGTTTTTTTTTTTTTAAATTTCTTGAACTAAACCATATCTGTTGTATTGAAGCCTTTTGTCTATCTTCCCTTTAGGGAGATGAAGTCATGGTTTGCAGAATTAGGCTCATAACAACTAACAGGTGATGTGTTGAGGCCAAGCCAAATTTTTAAATACAGACCTTCCAATAGGAAAAAGTCAGGGGCCTTTTCAGAGCTGTTTGAAGAGACTCATGTAACAAAAGAGAAATTGAAAATAACATCTTGAAATCAAAGAAAAGCAAAGGCTGTTGTAATCCCAAGGAGAAAACAAGCATTTGCTACAAAGCCAACAACATGACAAGGTATCTGTTTATTGTATTTCTTTAAGTTAATCAACCTTCCATCAGCAGTTTATTGAGTTCAGAATTGTTTCACACAATTCCGGAAGGTTTTAACCCAATCAACCCCAATCTGAGAGTGATTGTAGAGTTTCCTGCATGCTTCCCCTAACTATAGTTTTCTCCAATCCCTTTGGACTCTCCCAAATCTTGGTAGTTAAAGAAGGATCCACACGCACTCCTGCGCTTGAGCTTCATCTGAGACCCCTCCAGACCTGTTGTCCTAAAAGCTTACATGTATAAAAGCACATGAAGTTTTTACACAGTTCAACATATGTAAGTATGAAGATTTATAAAGTTCTCCACACGTACACGAATATAAAGAAGCTCATCTGCTCCTTACAATAACT
>CM053769.1:419781722-419860892 GCA_028658325.1 Potorous gilbertii
GGGTGTGCTCGTCCTTCATTACCATCAGAGAAATGATGACATGACTTGCACTTGACTTTGTTTTGAGTGAGGGAGGGCTGTGCAGGTCACCAGCCTCACTTCTCCTACAGAGCCATCTGAATCCAGTGACAGATATTCATCAGGATCACTGAAGATGACCCAGGATGAGGCAATTGGGGTTAAGTGACTTGCCCAAGGTCACACAGCTAGTGAGTGTCAAGTGTCTGAGGTGAGATTTGAATTCAGGTCCCCCTGACTCCTGCACTGGTGCTCTACCCACTGCATCACCCAGCTGCCCATTATACTACTATTATAATCATTATTAAACCCTACTTTACAGTCATCCAACCCTTGTGGTGTGTACACACAGCATAATCAATCATCTGGGCTATATCCTTGACTTGGGTCTTCACTGCAGCATTATATTGTAGAAGAGCGTTGGACATAGAGAGTGCATGGTCCCCGACTTCTTCGTATCCTTAAAAGGTGCATAGCAACTGGCACACAGTAGACCCTTAAATGCTTGCTGACTGACTGGACTTGGAATTCAGTCAGAAGATGGGGGTTGAGCAAGAAACTCATTTTAAATTCCTTTTTATGTACTGTCTTCTCCTGTTAGATTATAAGCCCCTTGGGGGAAGAGACTGTCTCCCTTTTTATCTGGATTTATATTCTCAAGACAGCAGGGCTCCCAGAACACAGTAGGTGATTAGTAAATGCTTTATCTAGCTATCAAATAGCTTGACAAAGTAAAGGTGTAGAATAATACGAAAATCCCATTATGTAAATTAAGTCCCTAAAGATAGGATGTATAGTCATTCAACTGGTGAAACTTAGGTGTAACGATGATATGGGAATAGATATCAGAGGTGCCAAAAATCAGCCTGCAACAATCCCAAGTGCAGCTGGAACCAGATTAAAACGTACTTAGAAAATACTTAACAAAATAAATAAAAACAAAGATAATGTTAGTCAGTAGGTGGCCCGTAAGGATCCTTACATACAACTTAGAGTTTGACACTACTGGACTAGATGACCTCCATTCTTTCTGACCCACAGAACCAAAGAATTCTGCGCAACTGAGAGAATTTGAAAATTTTCAAAGATCAAATTGAATTGTCCCCAATTTACAAATGAAGTCCTAGTCACATCCATGTTTCTTTTTCGTAGATCTTGTATTTGGCACAACACTGACAGTTCACTGCTTTTACTATCAGGAGACTATTCCTATATTTGGATACTCTAAAGTAAAGAAAGTATCAGGGTTCTGTGTTTTTAAGCATAATCTAAATTCCCCATGCTTCAACTGAGGCATGATTCTCTCTTGCTCCATCCTCGGCGGAGCTAGGGAGCAACTGATCTCAATATTAAAGCCTCCTAAGTACCGTGAAAGGCACAAATATTCCAATTATTACGAACAAAAATAACAATAACTGGTATGCAAAAGGTAAACATAACCAAATCACCCACCCATCTCTAAATTTCCCCTATTGTATCACAAAAGATAAGAGAACTCAGAAATCATGGAGTCCAGTAGTTCTCAAATTTTTCCACAGCACTAGAACTGGTCAGTTTAAGTAAGACTGGCAAAACTCTTGCAGTAAAATCCTCTAAAATAATTATTTTAATATCTATTAAACAACAAAAGGAGGAATTATGACACAGAGTGATTAAGAGGCTAAGCTAAAGTCACCCAGGTATCAAACAGCAGACTCAGAATCCAAACTCAGGTCCTGTGACTCCAATTTTAGTATTCTTTCCACTGCAAGACAGGTCATACATGCAAGTCATATAGACCAGCATATTTGGGATGAGAATCTGTACCTCTTGACTGCTTGCCTTGTGAATCCTCGGTCAAATCCACCTGTTTTAATTAAGAAACCTTTCTAGCTTCTCTCATTTACACATTCATTCTGACATAAATCAGTAAGGGCTCTGCAGCCAGGATAAAATATAGCCAAAAAATGGTCCCAGACTACATACACACTCTACTTAAGAGTTTACAAAGATTGGCAAACTTATTTTCCACATATATAGTATATATACTGCATATACAGGAATATACACACATGCACACAAGGGAGGGGGCAGGGAAGAGTGTGTCTCATTGTGGGGGGAAAAGGGAAGGGAGAGCAATAGAGAACCTGGTGTTTCCTCCCCTTGATAGTTTACACTCTGCTGTTACTCGTAACGGTTTACATATGTTTGAAAAAATGCACTTGAACCTGATTAACCTAAGTGCTGCCAGACATGACTTGATTGAACACAGAGTGTATGTCTTGGCCCAGCAGGCTCGTTATTCCTTAGAGTTGGGGTCTTGGTTTTCAGTCCCTGACCTTCTTCTGCATTTCACAAATTTGCATTTGTGAGGGGAGAGTCAGAGCTGACAGGTGTCAGTTGCCAATCACTGGCTAGTGCCCACACCACATTTGCTGAGGCAGCAAATGCCAGCACCATTAGTAAAGAAAAGGAATGGAGGAGGTGACCTCATCAACACCAGCTGGTCTGAGGAAAGTATCTTTGAGCTCCAGCCATTTGGGAGGTCTCTGTTGTCCCTAAGAATCAATTTCTTCTTTTGAAGACTAAACTCATTTGAGAGGAAGTGGTTAATTTGTATATTTGTCTACTAAAATACCAAACTGCAATGCTTTGCCATTCATTCATCTCAGAAGAGAGAGGTAGGTACAACACAAAGAGATTTGCTAAAAACTGAGAACAACCGGGGGATTTCATAAACCGTTACTGAAAAAGAAGCAACTCTTCTTACTACCACTTCAGCAAGATTTTAGAGACAGAGACCACCCTTTTACTTTCCTCATTAAAAACTTTCGATCTTAAACTCCCCATCCATCTTGTTCCTTGCAGTGGAAACTAGCCACATGGTATGTCTCTGCCTCTCTCTACAAAACTTTTGAATTTCACTTCTTTCTTGATTTGCTGGGTTTCATTCTGCAGCACTATGAGTTGGTGATTAAGAAGGCAATTTCTGAAACTTTCTAATCCAGAGATGTGGCTACTTTCCAACGTCTAAATCAGAAGAATCTGTGGCTAGGCATTCAGCACCCTTGTCACAGTTTCTCCCCTCCCAACAGTCAAGAGGTAGAGAAAAGATGAAGTTCCTAACATCTTTCCTAGCTGCAACTCATCTGGCACTATTAGATTAATCTTCCTAAAATATGATTTTCATCACAGGATAGAAGTCATTTAGTCCAATCACCTCATTTTACAGGTGAGGAAGCTGAAGCTCTCATAGGCTGAATGACTTGCCCAAGGTAACATGGATAAGTGATAGAGACAAGATTCAAACTTGGGTTACTCTCCTCTCAGAAACATCCAATAGTTCCCCACTGCTAAGAGGATAAAGTACAAGATCTTCAGCCTAGCATTTAAGGTCCCCTCACAACCTAGTGCCACCCTATTTTTTTAATCTTATTCCATAAAGCTCCTGTATATGAACGCTCTATGATAGCCCAGACTGGTCTTTTCATTGACCTCCCACACCTTTCACATTTCTGTCTCCACGCCTGTGTTCACATCATTTCTCCTTCCTTAAAATGTTGTTACCTATCTAAATTTCTATCCATCTCTCAAGGATCACATCATCATGAAATCTTTCCAACAATTCCACAATCCTCTGCAGTCTCTGCATCCTTGGGCCTCACTGCCTGTATTCCTTATTTGGCACTTGGCACAAGCTGTTCTTTATTAAGAACATAGATCCAGAAGAGCCTTTGGTTACCTGGGTCCAACTCCCTCATTTTAAAGATAAGGAAACAGGCCAAGGGAGGTCCAGTGACTGGCATGGAATCACACAAATGGGAAGGAGCACAGCCAAGATCTGAAGCCAGTCTTGAGCCAGAGCTTTTTTTCCCACTGTGCCATATTACTTATCTCTTCCTATGTATATGTCTTTCCTCCCCAATAGACTATGAACTCCTTTCGGACAGAAACTATGTCGTGCACCTCTGTTTCATCCATATAACCTGGAATAAGCACTCATAGGTAGTACACATTCAGTAACCATTAATAAAAAGATGACACTGAAAATTTACTAGAGACACTTGTCATTTTTAAAACTCAAGCCCTGGTTTTTTTCTGACTATTAAGCTTCCCATGATGCTGAAGAGAAGCATGGAGGAAGCTCTATTTTGAGGGAGAGCTACTATGCAACAGACAGAAACTTTGCTGGAGCCTCCATGTGTGCTTGCTGGCTCACTCTGCTGAGTCTCTCATCTTGCACCAGCTGCTCCTTCAGGCAACTGGCAGATCTCCCTCTGATTCTCAGAACATCATACGAACAAGAACTGAATGGAACCTTAGAAATTATCTAGTGCAAAGTTCTAATTTTACATAAGAGGCCCACTGAGACCCACAGATGCTAAGAGTCTCACCTTAAGTCACACAATTAGTATCCAAGTTGGACTCTAAATCCAATGCTTTCCTAGTAGGAAATTCCTGCATGATCCTTTCCAGTATAGAATTTAAGGACTTGGAGAAGAGACATGGGAAGAACTCTCTGGTCCACATTTATTGTTACATAGTGCTTTAAGATTTACAAAATGCTTTCCCTGCAATTATTCACTGATATAGGTAATGCAAGCATCACTTCCATTTTATAAATAAGGAAAATGTGACTAAGAGCAGAAAGGACTTGCCTATGGCCACAAAGCTAGTAAATACAAGAGCTAGGATTTGAATTTAGTTCTTCTGACTGAAAATCTAGTATTTATCGCCTAAGGCAAAGTCCACAACCTCTCCTTCCTAGGAGACCAGGAAAGTTCTGGGGAAATAAACAGCATGGAAAAGGGGTCTGATTTAGAGTCAGAGGCCCTGGTTTTGAGTCCAGTCCTTCCATGTGCTATATAGGTAATTGTGGGCAGGTTACTTAACCTCTCAGGGCCTCAGTTTATTTCATCTGTAACATGATATGATTAGGCCAGATGATCTCTAAATTTCCTTCCAACTTTAATTTTATGATTGTTATATTACAAAATCTTGAGTCAACTAAAAGCACTGAATGTAACATAACATCTCCCTGTCTGCCACAAAAAATCCACAAGTAATTTGTACCTACCTAATGGGATCCTCTTTTGAAAATTCTAAAATCATATTCAGTTAGATCCAGTATAATGCCCTCATTTTACAGAGAAGGAAACTGAGGCCCAGCAAGGGAAAGTAACTAGTTCACTATCACACAGCTAGTCAGTGGGAGAAATATGTCTCTTAACTGCTGGTCTAAAAGGCTCTTTCCTCTACACCATGCGGCTTCTCTAAATAAAGCCTTCCCAGTCATTCCAGCCAACACTGATCTCTCCTTTCTCTGAGCTGCAGAGCACATGTTGTCCATACCCCACAATTTAGCACTTAATCATACTACCCATCACTGCCTGTCTTGCATGTGTGGCAGTCTAGTAACTGGGAGCTCCCTGGTTGGGTCTTCTCCTTATCTTGTTTCTTCAATCATGCTCTAGCACAGTAATACTTAAGGAAGTGAAGAGGAAGCTAAACCAACATAGCCACCACCCCATACCATAAAATAAAATGGGGATGGACTGTGAATATGTGAAGGAAGTGGGCCTTGAGGACCAAGGCAGTTACAGGCTCACTTCTAGATCAGTGAGGACTACACAGGGCACCCTGTAATGTCTAGAGTAGCTTCCCTGAAGGATGCTATGTTACCACCTGTGAGATTCCTATCTGGAAGCCGAGGATCCCTAAGACATCATCCATCTCTTTTACTTTGGTCACAACTTGTCCCATGCCTTTCTGAAGTTTGTGCTTGAAGATGCCTACTCAGGACCCTGAGTTTTACAACTCAGCTGACTGGCCTCAGAGGGACTTAAACCAGGCCAGACAAGGAACACCAAAACCAGAACCAATCCCACTAATTTACTTAACCCAAATTGTAATTTAGAAAAAAAAAGATTATGGTTCATGAGCAAAAACTACTAGCTATGGAGATGACCCCTCTTTGAATCCTGGATTTATGGTTTACTATTTGTGTGGCCCCCAAAGCTCAGTTTGCTCATCTGTAGATGAGGAAGTTGGGTAGATCTAAGGTCCCTCCAACCTCTAAATGCTATGATCCAACCTAAACCAAATGTTCCCCACTCCCTTCTTTTAATATGTGACCACCGCACACAGGATTATAGATGGCTCAGGGGCCATCGAGTTCAATTTCATCTTACAGATGAGGAAATTAAGATTCAGCAGAGCTGAACAACTTCTCCAAGGCTCAGTGGGGACACTCAGAGAAAAGATGTGAAACCAGATCCTAGGTCCCCAGGGTCAGTGCTCTCTCTCTATTTCTATTATCCATCATTCCAGGACACCTCAAATTAGGGGGTACCAAAGAAACAGATTATAGGAAGCCAGTCTACACTACATGGCACCCTAACTGGGTGCCTTAGAAACTGGGCCTTAGAAACCATCTAACCCAACTACCTTGTTTTACATGAGGAAATTAGGCCCATAGAGATTGTGGCTTGCCCAAAATGACAGAGGTAATGAATGGCAGAATTAGGTCCTCTGATTCTAAATCCAGAACGCTTTCCCCTAAATTAAGAGGCAATGACTTGTTCATGATGACAAAATGTGTCAGAGGTGTCTTGAACCTATGTCTTTATAACTCCAAAGCCAACCAGCCATCTATTATGTCCGGTCAAAGCCAGCCATCCATTCACTACGTGCAGTTCTCAGCAGTTAAAAGGTGATACTACTAGAGTTGAGAAGCCTTGCTTTCTAATGAATGACTGATACTGACTCTTAATAGTCAATATCCACGTTTATGGACCAATAAAGATTAACCTTGGCTAATAATTACTCCAAGGGCAATAAATGAGAATTTTAACCAGAATATGAAGCCAGTGTCTCTGGGATCAATTTGGATAAGTTGTGAGTTTTCCTGGACTTCCCAGGTAGTGAGTGCAGCTTTGAAGGCAGGGCATTTTGTATCAGGGTTGTTGTTATCTAGCCAGTAAAATTAGAATCGATTGAGATACTGGAATAAAAAATGGTTCCACAGGAGAGGAAGTGAAGGAAGGTGTAGGGGGAAAAAAAGACCCACAAAGGTATTTCCTCAACTTCTCTACCATAGCATACCAAAACCCAAGACAAAGTTACATACCTGTGTAGTCGGTGGCTATCTGTTAGACACATAAATTATAATATAAGTATATGGAGAAAACAACACATTGTTCCACAGAAACAATACCGATATTGTCTGTGTGTTCCCCTCTCTCCCTGTCCCAGGCACAATGGAAAAATTATTTGAATATCTGGAGGCACGGGAAACAGGGGAAGGGAAGGAAAAGAGAGGGAGAAGAAAATTTTATGTCTCACTGATATCCTAACCATGTCATACTATGTCACCTATGTTTCCATTTTATCCTTCTACTAGACAATGACCTCTAAGAAGGCAGGGTTCCTGTCTTTGACTCCCCAAATTCTGACAATCATGCTTTACACACCAGTGGAAGCTTAATGTTTGCTGAACGAGTGGATAATTGGATGCATGGAGAGGGAGGAAGAAGGGAAATAAGGGGAGAAAAGGGAGGAAGAAAAAGTACAGAAGATGCAAAGAAGGGAAGGAGAAAAGGGAGGAAAGGAGAGAAAGAGAGGAAGAAAAGGGAGGAGAGAGAGGAAAAGGAATGGAGACAAGGAGCTGTTTCATGCAGCTTGGCAGATCTAAAGAAGGTTAAACATTAAATTCCTGACAACAACAGGCCATGCAGACTCTCTTTTGTGAAGACTATGATTAATGTTCCCCTTAGGGCTGGTCCCCTCAACTGCACTTATTTATAGGTCTGAATTTTAGGTTTTGCTTTCCTAATATGTTAGTATGGTTTAAATAGCTAGAGAAAGAGGATAATAAATATATTTTTATTAGTTGTTGAAATTTTGATGGAACAATGGTTGGAAAGATTACTCACAAAACTTGTACTGGTGTCCGTTCTCCTCTCCGGGGGGGAGTTGGTGTCTCAAGAACAAATTCTAATAATCATCTCCAATGGTTCAAGGCACTTGGGAGATTTTTAAGCATGCAGAGCCCTTCTTAACTCTATACCCAGTGACTCCCACACACCAACCTGGGATAATAACACTATTACAATCCAAATGGATTGTTCACCTTTTTGCTTTAAAAAATATTGCTCATTCCATGCTTTCTTGGCAGAAAGGAAAAACCATCTCTTGAAACATCTAAGATAACTGGTTATTTTTTCCTGCAGCTATCACTTGTCTTATCACTGACTTAGCCTCAACAAACTTAAACATTTGGCTTCTACTTTTTTTGGACTGCTAATGTCAAGAGTAATAAAGATACAGCTGGGTCCAAGATCAAAAACTCTTGTCTAAAACATCTTCTCTTTTTCTAGGAAAAAACATGTGATTTTATAATCACAGTGTATGGAATTTACATAGCACTTATTACCTAAAGACCTCACCCTCCTCAGTTATTCATGCTTTAATTGCTTCTCTATATTCTCAGGAACACAGGGAAAACTTTATCCAAGGAGTGATGCAGCTCCCTCGGGTCACATAGTGAGCAAATCCTCTAGCATTGCTGCAAAAGTCACCTTCCCAGCTTCTAAGAGCAAAAGAATATAAGAGTTGTCCTATTGGATTAGGATCTATTTAGCTTCAGATTCTGTCTGATAGGAAGCAGAGAGGGATCATTTTGGACAGGGTATGAGAATCCTTCCTACTACTGACAGGTTAAGGATCATGAAACCAAAAGAGATTAGAGTTACAATAGAGTTAATCTAGTCCAGCCCCTTCATTGTACAGATGAGGAAACAGAGACGCAGAAAGGTGGAGCAGCCTGCCCAAAGTTTCACAATGGCAGAGCTGAAGTTCAAACCTAAGTCTTCTGATTCCAAATCAAGTGCTTCTTCCAACCTATCATACTAGCTCCAATGTGTCTGATTGTTGCTTCCCTTAAATTCTTGGATGACAGATTCATTCATAATTATTGTTGTAATCCTTTTTTGAATGTGTGCATACAGTGCTCTTTGTGTCAGAAGGCAAACCTTCAAAGGGACACACTTAAGGAGACTGTGGCATTTCAGGTGACATATAACCTCCAAATGCCAAAGTCACCCTCCTCCCCAACCACTAAACACCTGAAACATTTTACTGGGTTCTGGCTTGCCACACAAGACTAAATATCCAAGATGCTTTTACTTCATGTAAAATTCACAAACCTAAATAAAGAGACCACAGCAGACTTAGGGTCTTCTTAAAGATTTTCCGGAAGGAGGTGGACAGACTTCTGAGGTAAGCAGAAGTACAAAACAGTGAATAATTCTGCTGAACTCTCTAAGCATTTCCAAGCACAAGAGCCCCATGAGTGGTAACACCTCCTACACCACCATTCCTGCTTCCAGACCAGTTCTCACAGATACTATCCAGGCAAGAAACTCTTGTGGAGAAGAGGTGAACCACTCCTTCCAACTGTCACCCAGAGGACAGGAAAGTCAGATTAAGTGAAAGCAGCCAGGTACTCTGAGAAGGAGAAAGGAGACAAAATTTTTAAGGCAAATCAAAACACCACTATCACCCTGAGCATGAACTTTCAGGACCTAGACATAGACCCTGACCCCAAGCGGTATGGGAATAGTAATGCTTCCTAATAGTAACAATGCCTACAATCATCATCCTGGGAAGCCACTACCCAGATGGAGACCTGACAATTTCTTTTGCAATTGCTATAGCCACAGCTATTGAAGACACAGCCAATGTCAAATGGTTCAACAACAGAAAGTATTATTTTAATCAGTAGAAATGACATTAACATGGGCACACAAGATGGCAGAGTAGCAGGAAGAAATATAGGCAGGTTCTTCCAACATAATCTTTTCACTAAGATCTAGTAAAGGCACCAGATGTGGAAATGCAAGAAAAAAAAATCACAGCAAGTCCTATTTCCAGCCCAGGTCAGCACAGAGATAGACAGGTCTCAGGACTCTAGGGATGGAGTGTGTTCTGGAGGGTATTGTATAGAGCATTGTGTTCGTCCTTTGTTGCTGAAAAAGACCATGTCATCAGAGAAATGATGACATGACTTGCACTTGACTGTTCTGAGTGAGGGAGGGTTGTACAGCTCACCAGTCTCACTTCTCCAGAGTCATCTGAATCCAGAGACCTGATGGAATGACTGCCGATTAACTAGGATGCAATGGGAGACCTTGGGCCCATTAGACCAAGGTTTTTGCAGGCACTCACTTAGGGTGAGGCAACGCCCATTCATTGAATAGGCCTGTTTAAGATGTAGGCAGGACATGGCCCCTTTAATGAGGTCAAGAAAAAAGAAAGACATCAAGCTGTATGGAGCATTCCAGTGTACTGAACTCAAAAAGGACTGAGGCTGTGCACCAGGGCAAGAGATCCCAGACCACACTGATGTACCCCAACCCTTCAAGGCTGTGGGGAACAAGTGCAAACTGGCAGCCTGGTCATTCACTATCCTGTTTCAAGTCATATATTCGGGGTGAACTGAGAAGAGGACCTACCCCTAAGAATGACATTTCAGAAGGTCCTTGGATGTGCACTGGGCTAGAAACAAGTTCAAAAACAAACAGAAGAAGTGTGGCTCTGACTCCAGGAATTGAAGGGTTTTGGTTCTAGAGGCCAGCCTACTTTCGAGCCAGCAATGGGAGCAATAAGGTAGAAGTTTCAGATCAATTATTACTCAGTATTAGCTTCCAGCGAGTTGATAATGGCTGCATCCAGAAACAATCTACTCCAACTTCCAATCAGGAAGTGTTACTAAGACCCAAACCCAGGTCACAAACTTGTACAGTCAGACCAGGAAGGTAATGATTATAGACTTCGTCCTAGAGGATATCACTTTGAAAGTACTAAAAACTTGCCAATCCCCAGGATGAGATAACCCTGGGATCCTGAAATACTACAACACTGGATACCTCAAGTAATAAACAGAACCTAAAAGGACACAAGCTCAAGCTCAGATAATCCCTCTAGAAGTATGGAGAGCCCAATCCTATTACGAAGTCCAAAGTTAGGAAGTACGCTAGCAGAATCAGCAAACAAAAAAAGAATCCCACCCTAAAGAACTACTAGACAGGGCCACTCAAGATATAAACCTAAAAGAAAAAAAATGACTCCAAAACATCTCCAAGCAAAGTCCCAAAAAGAAAAACACTGCTTGGACATAAATTCAACTAGAATTCTCAGAAAAAAGAATGCAAAAGTTTTGGGGTTGATTTTTAAAATGAAATGAAAGAACTAGAGGAAAAAATGGGGGGAAGAAATGAGAGCTATGGAAGAAAGAATTGGAAAGGGAATTAACAACTTGTAACAGGAAGTATAAGACCTACCCAAGAAACAAATTCCCTGAAAATTAGAATGGACAAAACAGAAGCTAATGAGTCCAAAAGACAGCAAGAAATATTAAGATAAAGTCAAAAGATTTTAGAAACTGAAGAAGATATAACATATCTCCTTGTAAAAGCAAATTATTTTCTCCTCTAACAGTTTTCTAGGTCAGTTAAGACTCACTGGACTATCTAAAAGCTGTAACAAAAAGAAAGAGGGGGAAGTGGGGGGCGGGGGGGAGAGAGACAGAACCTAAATATATTCCAAGAAATCATAACAGTACAGATCCCTTAGAACTAGAGGGTAAAACAAAAAAGAAAGAATCCACTAGTTATCTCCTGAAAGAAAACTCCCAAGAATATTATAGCCTAAATCTGGAGCTTTCAGGTCAAAGAAAAAAAATGTTGCAAGTAGGCAGAAAGAACAAATTCAAACACCAAGGAGTCAAAGTCAGGATCTTAGAACATTTAGCAGCCATCACTATACAGGAGTGGAGAGCTTGGAAAATGATATTCCAGAAATAAGAGGCTTACAACCAAGAATAACTTACCCAGCAAAACTGAATGTAATTCTGCAAGAGATAGGGAGGAGAAGGAAGCAGACCCTTGCAAAAATCAAGGACTTCTAAGTGTTCTTGACAAAAATGACCAAAGCTAAATAGAAACTTTGAAATATAAACAGAGGACTCAAGAGAAGCATTAAAAAGGTAAACATAAGCGAACAATCATGAACAATCATGGCTCAGGACTGAACAAAGATACACATTCCAACAGGGGGAGAATTTGTTTCTAGATGGTGTGCCCAGGAGTTGTTCTGTTATGTTTTTGATTATCTTAAAAGAATAGGAAGGGAAGGTGAGAGGAAAGGTGGGGGAAATTATCTCACATAACTGGGGTGAGCAAGTAGAAACAGAAAATATAAACAAAGAAGAAAGGGTTGGGGGAGTGCATGATACTTAAACCTCTCTTTTATCAGAAGTAGTCAAGAGGGAAGAAAACATACATAAAGAGGTTCAAAAATATATTTCACTCAACAGGTAAACAAGAAGAAAATGAGAAAAGAGGAAATAAAACAGGGTAAATTAAGGGAGGGATTAGTCTTAAGCAAAATAAACTCTAAGGAGGATGGTATTCAGAGAGGGGTTTAAAATACAAGAATGGGTAACAACCTGTTACTGGCCTCTACATGAGGGAAAAAAAACAGAAGCAAATTATACTAGACCTTGAAAAATGGTGCTGAGCACACTCCTTTTCTCTCACCACCCTATTCTTCTTTACAAAAAGGTGGCAGGAAACAAAGAGAAGGAAAAGTATAAAAGAACAGAATGGAAGTAAATACATAATTAACAATAAAGTTAAATAGGATGAATGCATCTATGGAGGAATAGAGCAGAATGGATTAGAAAAGAAAATCAAATAATATGTTTACAAGAAACACACTTAAAAAGATGTACACAGTTAAAGAGTTGGAGGAAAATCTACTATGCTTCTGCTAAAGTAGAAGAGGAAGGAATAACAATCAAGAACTTCAACAAATAAACAGCAAAATTAGATTTAATTAAAAAATAAAAGTTATCATAAGCAATGAAATGGTATCAATCAAAACACACATGGACCAAATGGTAGATAATCCAAATACTTAAAAGAAAAGCTAAATGAGCTGTAGGGAAAGTAGTAAAACTATAACAGCTAGAGATCTCAATTGAGTCTTCTCATATCTAGAGGAATCTAATCAAAAAAGAAAAAAAGAAAAGTGAAGGATATGAAGAGAACTTTGGAAGAGGTAGACATGATAGGCTTGTGGGGATTACTGAATGAAAAGAAAGAAGCATACATATTTCTGAGCTGTATATGGCACTTCACAAAAACTGACCAACGTAAGTATTAGGGCATGCATTAGAGCATAAAAATCTCACAAACAAATGCAGAGAAGCAGAAATAATACACACATCTTTCATGGATCAAAATGAAATAAAAATTATAGTCCAAAAAGGGCCACTGAAGAAACAATTAAACAGGTACTTTAGTTAAATGTACTAGTGGTAGAGTTGTGAACCAGTTCAGCCCTTCTGGAAAGCAATTTGAAACTATATCTCAAAAGCAATTAAACTGTACCATACCCTTTGACCCAGCATTACTTCTACTAGGTCTGTGTCCCAAAAAGATCGAAGAAAAAGTCAAAGAACCCAGAGCTGCTAAAAATACTTTTTTACATACGGGTGAAGAATTGGAAACTGAGGGGGGGTGTGTGCATCAATTGGGGAATGGCTAACTTAATTATGATAGGTAAATGTAATGTAATGCTTGTTTTGCTCTATATAGTTCAGTTTAAAAATTTTTTTTAAAAAAAGAAATTATATTAAGGAAGAGGGCATTACTATCTATCTGCTTTGTTGCTGATCCTTCTATCTTATTTTTAGTAGAAACTTTACATATATGTTGTCTCTCCCATGAGAATTCCTTGAAAGCAAGGAGTATTTTACTTTGGTATTCCCAGTGTTTACATTGCCAGTTTTGTACACATGAAGTCCCTCATATATGCTTTTACTCATTCATTCATGTGGGAGAGCTGAGACCTGTACGAGCAATCTCTGAGCAGGTCACAAAAGTTTGGCCTGGTTTTGTCAATAAAAAAAAAAAGAATAAGCCACAAGCAGCTGTGAATTCAAGAGTAACAATTCACTTGAGGGAAAAAGAGGGGCATGAGCCAAGGCAGAGGCTAGAGGTCAGTCACCTTACTTCCACAATGGAATGATGACCTTAGTATTTCCAAATGTTACCATTTACATGGCAATGTATGGAGGAAGAGGAACAACAAACAACCTAATTGGGAATCACTAGTATAAACATGCTCCTCTATTATAAGGGAGGGTTCAGGGAACACAGTCAGGGACATTTGAGAAATGACAATTACACAATTTTCCTCTAACAACCAAAGAAGAAATAGAAATCACTTCCTATCCCCAGTCATGCCCCATGATTCTGTGGGTCTGCATTTACCCAAATTCTACTCCACTCTAAGTCCTCTTAACTATCTTGAATATACAGCAGAATGGTTCTATGGAAAACATAACTGGCAGAAACTATCACTCCCACATGTCAATTACAGTCAAGGAAGGACAACTGGATCACAAAGCTTTTCTGTGTGGGGCACTCAAAGAACTTAAACCTAATTCGGGTGACAATCATACCAATTTCAGAAACCTCTCCAAGTGTTCCAGCTTGTCAATATCGTTTCTAAAATGTGGCACCCAGCATTGAACAAAATATTCCAGTTGTGTTGACCAGGTCAACAAAAAGCAAGACCAACAACTCCCTCCTTCTGGACACTATATCTCTCAATGTTGCCTAATTTCACATTAGTTTTTTAAGGTATCATGTAATACAACTGATACCTACTGAGCTTGTAGTACATGAAAAATTTCTAGATCTTTTGCATGTGACCTGTTCCACGCCATGATTTCCAACATTGTAAAATCAAATCCTTGAACTCAAATGTAAAAATTAAAATTTGCCCCTATTAACACTTCCTCTTCTTAGAGGCAATCCTCAATTCTAGATAGCTGTGATCACTGTGGATCCTGATTCTCCTCTCCATTTAAATATCTTTCCCAGCTTCATGTAATCTGTAAATCTGATAAGCATGTGATCAATGCCTTCTTTGACATCATGTTAAATAATATAAGAATCAAGGATCCCTAGGTTACTACACTAAAGAACTCCCTCCAAACTAGTATTGACCCATTAACAACTACTCTTTGGGTCTGGTTAATCCACAAATTCTGAATTCACCTAATTGTCCTGTCTTCTAGCTTGCGTTTTCATCTTGTCTACAAAGATAGAATGAAAAACACGTTGCTGAAATCTAAGATATAGATAGCTGTACGTATCTATAAATCTAATATGTACATATATGAAAATTCTGTCAAAAACGGAAATGAAAGTAGTCTGGGAATGATCTGTTATTTCACAAATCTATGAAGGTTCCTATTGATCACTTAATGTGAAAAATGCTCAGAAATAATCACTTTAATGGTGACTTTTAGAATTTTTCCAGGAATCAAACATCACCCAATTTACAGATTCCAACTCCAATAATATAACACCTTCTCTTGTTCTCTATAATTTTTTAAAAATCACTAACAGCAGCTTGTTAATTACAAAATCTAATTCTTTCAGAGTCTTGGAATGTATTTCTGGTCTTGGTAACTCATATCACCTTTAAGGACAGCAAGATTTCTGGTAACTATTTTCATCTTTCCTTCTGGGTCTCAAGATTATCTCCCTTAGCAAGGAAACAATTGCCAGCAGTGATCACCTGTGTCCCTTAAGGCTTGAGTGTCTTGCCCAGAACCAAATAATCCTTTCTTACACATTTTTATGGTGCTTTACTGTTTACACTGGGTTTTCCATAAATGATCTCATTTGAGATTAATAATATCCTTTGAGAGAAGCAGAGCAAAGAGTATTTCTCCCATTTTGAAAAAGGAAGAAACAGAGGTTAGATCAATTAAATGACTCTTCCAAGTTCCTAAAGCTAGTTAGTGCTCAATCCAGGATATGAACCAGTAAACACATTGGTGTGCAAGCTCAATTTAAGTCAACAGTGTGATACGGCAGTCAAAAATGTGAATTCAATTTTAGGGTTATTTAAGAGTTTGATGATATCAAGAATTAAGGAAATGATAGTCATATAATTTGCAGTACTGTGGTCACTTCTTTTAGGAAAGACACTGATAAACTGGAGAATGTCCAGAGAAAGACAACCAGGATGATGAAGAATCCTGAGATCAAATCATAGAAGAATTAATTGAAAAAAAAAACAGAGACATTTAGCCCAAAAAAGATAAGGCTCAGGAAAATCTTGATTGCTACTTTAAAGCATTTGATGAGCTACCATATTAAAAGGAACAGGGGTTAGATTTGTCCTTCTAACAGATGGCAAAATTAGGAGCAATGAGTGGAAGAAAAGAGAGAGAGATTTAAGTCAAATATAAAGAAAAACTTCCTAACAAAGAAGAACTATCCCAAGTGGAATTGCTGTCTCAAGAGGCAGGCTGTCTCTGCTTCACCGCATTTCTTCACACAAACACTAGATGACTACTGCCTAAGTATGATGAAGGGAGTCTTCCTGTTCAGAAGAACTGGGTGTGAGCAATCGGCAACTCCACTGTTCATAAGAGCTATTTGGTCCTCAATTTTCTCTTGTGTAAAACAAGAAGATTGAATTAAATAACCATTATGGTCCCTTCCATGTCTATGAGGTTAACTGCCAAGTGATGAATTTTTCCACAGCATTCCATTCCACTCCATATTTGCCACAATAGTTCATTTACTACAATGTAAAGGAGTTTAAAGGTACATAAACGGAAGGAGTACTCATCCCAATGAAAGATAAAAATGTACCAATACAAATATATAAATACACATACACTGAGAGATCATCTATTGGAGAGCTGGCCTTGGAGTTGGCAAGACCTGGGTTCAAATCCTACCTCTAACACATACTGGCTATGTGACTCTGGACAGGTCCACTTAACCTCCAAGTTCCCCAGGAAGCTATCTAAAACTATAAATTTCAAAATGGTAATCAGTCTGTACAACTAGAGGGAGCTCCCTCTACCAATAGAATCACAGGTGTGCTCCAAAATATGTACTTGGAGGCACAGAGATACACATAAATACACACACACACGCACACACACACACACACACCCCAGAGATATATATGCCATCTTAAAAAATTAATGAAACATTCATAGAGTCAAAGAACTTTAGAACCGGAAGAGACCTTAGGGATCTTTTAATCCAATCCTTCATTTTAAAGAAGAAAAAATTCAGAGATTTGTCTAAGGCTAAGTAATAAGCAGCAGACCCAGGAGAACCTAGGCCCTCTGACTTCAAATTCAGCACTGTTGCTACCATACCATGTCTCTCCTCATCTCTCCTGACTTATTTCCTTTCCTCTCTGATGTCACAGTGAGTTTGTGGCAGAATCAGTAGAGGCCAGATGTCCAGATGTCTTGATTCCTGTTCCAATGCTCTTTAAACAAATGATGTCCCCATTCTGTTTCGTTGCTCTAGTTAAATTGCACTCAATGAACATATTCAGGAAAGACTAGGGGCTAGAGGTAGTAAATTTAACCATGACCTCTTGTCTTAGAGCTAATGTCAGGGCCAAATACACATACCTTCCACCCCTAAGCTCTCTGAGCCTGGGGGATTTACTTCCTTTCCCAGGGCCAGAAGCCCCAGAAATGATGTATGTTCACTGAAACAAGTATCCGCATAAGCAGGATGTGCTGACAAGAGAATTCTCTCATGATTTGAGAAGAGCAGCATAGCTGAAAAACTGATGGTAGAAGGACAGAGAACATCTGACCCAAGTTAAAGATCAGAAGTCAAGCAAGCTGAAATGTGGAATAAAGAAGATCATTCTATTAGCTTAGACCAGACTTCAAGGTGTATTTTTAATGATTATACCTTTCCTCTGTGTTTTATTGCAAAATAAAATCAGGCTCCAAAGTATACCTTATCCAGTCTGTCAAGCGGCTGGAAGATCACCCAAGGGACATCTTTTGTTCCCAGGGTCAAGAATCAGCTGTGCAAAAATATACATTACTCAGGTCAATTAACTACAGACAGTTGTAGAAGAAACTTCTGTTACCCAAAGACACCAGGCTCCTATTAAGGAAGTCTTCTGTTCAGTAGTCAATACAAGAGAGAAGATAGAGTGCAGAATGTTGAAAGGAAGAAGAGTGGGTTGGGATTAGGGAAAAATCACAGAAAAACGAACAGAAAGAAGGGTAAGGGAGGAACTAAATGGAGGATATAAAGCGAACTCAATGTTCACATAAGACAAAAAGCAAAATCAAAAATGAGAAATTTTAACCAGAAATGCACAGTGTGGGGAATATGCAAAAGGCATATAAAGGCTTAAATAAGCATTGGTCCCTCTAAAGTAAAAAATAGTCCATTTGGGGGTCATACACTTATTCTAGTGTACTACCCTAGTTCTTTTCTAGACTCAACTTGGGGAACTGTCTTCAAAGCATGTCACAGATCATTAGAGTTGCAAGTTACCTTGGTCTTCATTCTGTACTTGAGGAAACTGAGGCCAAACTGATTTGCCCAAGGTAATAGGGGCAGGAAATAAATCTCGGACTCCAAGTTTAGCACTCAAACTACTATGACTCACTGATCCCCAAATCCTTCAATCTTGCCCAAATGGACTTGTCTACCACAGAAACCTACTTACTTTTTCTCTCCCCCCCGCCATGCCTTTTGCTTATGTGAGCCTCTAGTCCTCCTCCACTCTGCCTATCCAAACTCTACATATTGTTTAAGCTCTTCCATGAAACCTTCCCTAGTCCTCCCAGTCAACAATTACTTTTCCCCTCAGACCTCACAAAGCACTTTGTGTACATCCCTCTAATGCAGTTATAATTTTTCTTGGTTGAGAGTAAATTATACAATGTAATTATTTACATAAGTATATGTATTATCCCTCTACTAGATTGTCAACTCTGAGAGGGCAAGAGCTGATTTACTTACATTTCCCTATACTTAGAACAGTTCTCAGCACATAATAATTGCTTCCTAAATATTTGGTGAAGGAGTGAATGGGATGGTAGAAGCCTTTTTGGCTTTGCTTGTCATCCCTAAATTCAGCCTAGCCAGGCCAAGGTAGCCTCTGGAGACTTATGGAAGGGAACCCTGCCACTTTTCTCCCATGTTCAATCTCTAATGGCCTGAATTCTAGCCTGAGGCTCTAGCAACAGCTATTCCATGCTAGTGGTGGCCTCAAGTCTCATTCTTCAAGCACCTGACCCACCTTAAGACCTAGACATTCGTGCCCAGGACGGAATCTCTACAGTATTTTCAAATCCCCTCTAGGAGTGAATTTGATTTGTGGAAGCAGCTGAAAGTCACTCAAAATCAAGACTGGTGAATGATGTGACAGGGCTAGTAATAGCATGTTTGGTTAAAAATGAGTCCAGATGTATGTAGTCCAAGCAATGTCAGAAGCACAGAAAGGAGTCTGCAGCCTCCCAAGAGGACGGCATTCATTTGGATATACAAGTTTAGGTCTGTTTATTTTTAAAATAAGTCATATGGCTACATAGTCATCTGGTCCATCTGTTTAAAAGCCCTCTCACTGATTTATGATCAGATACACCTTGAATGAAAGCATGCATGCAAAATAGACACACCAAAACCCAGCTCTTTATAAGCGGAGCTTTGGTCTTCTCCTATAACTTGGCACTAGACTTCCCTAACCATCCTGTTACTCACAGGTTAATCTATAATGTCCAGGTGGAACAAATAAATCAGAGAAGCATGGAATATTAGAGTTGGCATGGACCTTAGAAGTCATGGCAGTCCACATCCCCAATCCTCCTTACCCCAAATTTTACAAAAGAAGGAACAGGCCTAGAGTTTAAGTAAGCCCAAGGTTACATATGAAGTTAGGGAGAGAGCTGGGATTTGACCCTAGTCCTTTGACACTAAATCCGTCACTATTTGCAGCATAATATACTGCCTCCAACACTATGCATCCCTTTCAGTTTCAGATTCTTAAATCCTAGTGACATAAGACTGTAGATTTAGAACTGGAAGGGACATCGGAGGTCATCTGAGTGAAGCCCTCATAACAGAATGCAGAAACAAGCCTAAGAGTAGGGACCTGCCCAAGATCACACAAGGAGGAAGGAAACCAGAACTGAAATCCAGAACCTTTGACTACAAATCCAGTTTGATTTTCTCTATACTTTCCTATCTATCTATTCTATTTTCCTGACTCTGTCCACTCTTTGACCTACAAGGTTCCTGCTGATTGTACAAACTGCTCAGCTTGGCTTTGGTTAGATTCAATTTAGCACTTAATTCCATACTGTCATAATTAACTCACTAGTCTATGTGCGGCCCCATCTAGACTAGAAGTTACTTAAGAACTGAGCCCACACCATATTCTTCTTCAGTCTCTCCTTCAAGTCCTAACACTGTGGTAGGCACACAGTACACACTTACTAAACACTTGATACTTTGCTGACTTCATGATTTCATTAGCATGGGTACTACCTCAACTGGGAAAATCACAACCCTTCTATGCCTTTTTATCACCTGTGATTCTTATTTATGTTTTCCTGCAAATCTTCTACCAAGGATCCACCCAACAGAATCCTTCAACTTGTTCTCAGAGGCAGCCCAGCAGCACTCAGACTGTCTGCCCATCAATTCTCTCTCCTTCCAGCATGATGATAGTAGCATCCCCAGTCAGATATGCCCTTCATAATCTGTTATGGTTTAGTGGACAGGCACCTATACTTAAAGTCAGGAAGACTGGGCACAGAATTTACTACCTATCTTTGACACATACTGTATGTGACCCTGAATAAGTCATTTAACTTCTAAGCATTTAAGACTGAGTATCAGAAGATACCAATTTGAATTGGTAGAGGGCATTTCCTCACATTGGAGTGTCTTATAATAATGAAATCCATTATTCCTATACCACTTCTTATATACATTCCCACTGGTAAGGTGCATTACCCTGCTTAAACCCAGCTTGCATATTTTCTTTATCCTTTAGGATACATAGCATCACTTGGAGAAGATCACTGCTAAAGAGTGCTGGGCTTTCTTATGAAACAACAAATTCAAATCACTGATAAGGTTTATACAGTTTACAACAGAACTTCTAAAGTTTTCCTTGAGAAACACAGCGAATGATGCAAAATGGCAGTCAAAAAAGTTAATGAGATCTTGGACTACACTGAAAAACACATTGTCAAGGCAAAGGAAGTGATAAAGAAGATATAGTGGGTGACATGGAGTAACAGATTTGGAATCCAAGGATCTGAGTTTGGATCCTGACTCCGGCACTTACGCTGTAACTTTGGATTACATACCTCACCACTCAGGGTCTCAGTTTCCTCATCTGTATGTAAACTGAACTGCCTGGACCATTTGATCTCTAAGGTTCCTCCCAGTTCTGAATCTATATTCCTAGGATACTCCTGTTATATTCCACCCTGGTCAGGCTACATCTGTCTTCTGAGGAAAAGCTAGAGTTTCCAGAGAACTACCTAGCTGATGAAGGAAGACACTGGAGACATCTAGCCTAGAAAAGAAGAGATTAGGTGGGGACAAAATAGCACTTCAAGAGCCATCATGTGGAAGAGGTATTGCTTTCTTCAGTCCTAAAGGGCAAAAGGTGGCAGTTACTGAGTGAACTTCCCAAGAATTAATGCTATACCAAAGTGATGTATAGATTGCCTCTGAAGATTCTGTGCTCCCCCACTTTGTGAGAAGTTTTCAAGTAAACTCCTTAAACTTTTCACAGAAGGGATTTTTGTTCAGGTATAGATTAGATGTTTTCTGAAGTCCTTTCCAATGCTAAGACTCATGATTCTCTTTCTGCTAAACCCATTTTGGGCCCTGCTCACTCTTAATCCTAAGCACCTGTTCAAGACATAAGTACTGAAGGACTAACTCAAACAGTTGTCAGTCAGGCTGCATGTCACAAACTCATACTTCCCATGCTTTCTAACAAGTGCTTACTGAAATATTAACAATAAACATAATTAAAGCTTACCATTATAAGGTACTTTACAGTTCCAATCCCAGGAGAGGCAGGATTGGTATTATTAACCCCCATTTTATGAAGAATAAGCTGAGACCAAGATGAGAAGTGAATTGCCTAAAGTTACAGTGTTTATCAATATTCTTTCAACTACAACACAGAAAAGTTAATGTTTCGTTTCCCTTAAAAGCCAAATATGCTTTCTGAAGCATGTTGCAAAAAAGAGTCAACCTCAGACACTTATTATGTGTAACCTGGGCAAGTCACTTAACCAGCCTTAATCCACTAGAGAAAGAAAAGGAAAACCACTTCATTATCTTTGTCAAGAAACCTCAAGGACAATCATGGGGTCATCCATGGGGTAACAAATAGTCAGACACAAGTGAATGAGTAAACAACAACGAAGTAATACCTATGGGAATATGAAGCAGAGATGATAGAGTAGGCAGAGACCCATAAAAGTCACCACTAGGGCCCGGACTACAGCCCTGAATATCATCTCGATTGTCCCTGCTTGCCCACAGAAACTGAACTTGGCTGTTCTGGAGGAACAAAGATATGAAAAAAGCAACATAAGCCTGCAAATTATGTGAGAAAGGTGCAGATGCCACTGAGGCAGTAAGACATCATAATGTGACTGAGAGAAATGGGCAATAGTGCACAGTATGTGAAGGGATCATATTCCATGGGGTCTGGGAAAAATCTGAGAGGTTAGGGCTTGGCGGGACTAGGGAGACATCTGTAACTAGGATCTCTGGAAGGGTGCATTCTGGTCACCAGACACAAGTTCACTCCAGATGCTGTATTTTCCTTTCAAGTGAGACAGATGATTCGCCCAGTCATACCAGAGGAGAAACAGATGCCCAGCCTCAAATTACAGAACAACAAACATAGTTCACATTGCTGCCCCTCCCAAGAGAACTCAACAGGATCCCCCCAGGAGCGAGACTTTTAATTATGTCACCCAATGTCCCTAGCTCTTAAATATCCTTTTCATTCCTCCCTCTTGTTCTTCTAGGGAGTCTATAACATGGTTATAACTACATCTACTTTGCTAGCAACAGTTTATAGACTCACACTGTCATACAGAGCTAGAAAGGGCCTTAGAGGTCATCTAGTTCAACTCACTCATCTTAAAAAAAAAGAAGAGCAGAGAGGTTAAGCAATCACATAGGTAATAAACAGCAGTGGTGTTATTCAAAACCAGGTCCTTCAACTTCAGGCACTCTGCCTTCCCTTAGGGCTAGGTTTCAAAGCAGACACACAGGTGTTGCTTGGCTGACCTGTGTGCATCCCAAGAACAGTTCATAGGACTGCACTGAGAACACTTGGAACTCACTGAGGTTGCCTCCATCTTGTCCTAGCTGAGAGACAGCATGAGCTCACTTATGGGGGGCACACTCACTGGGAAGAGAGCATGAAGATGATGTAGTAGGAAAAGTACTACAGTGAGTACAGTTAACCCTTCCACATCATGGAGACTAGAGGAGCAGTGCCCTGTGATCTAAATTTTCTGGCTCTCCCTTCACACCAGAGAAGAAATGTGAATTTTTCTTTTTCTTTTCTGGAGTTTCTACAGTACCTTATTGTAAAATTTGGGTTAAGTATTTGGTTATAGGCTCTGTGTAACCTGATGGCCTTCATGTGTCATCTGTGGCTCCTGCAAAACTCTCAAAAAACTCCCATTCAATTTCTTATGCCGACCCACAATATGTCAAAACCAAGACGGGGAAAACAGCAATGTGGAAGGAATAACTATTAAAAGACTTTTGCTAGAATCCCAGGTCTGCCAATTCCTGACTAGGTATGTGCTATTATTAGCCAAGTCACTTCCTCTTTCCAAGCCTGTTCCCTTTTCAGTAAAAAGTTTAGCAAGTTGGACTACGTTGTCTCTAAGCTCTCCGACCACTTGAACATTCTGTGGTCTAAGGTCCCTTCTAGCTATGACATTCTATAACCTTCAACAGTTAGAACACCATTTACTAGCATTTACTACATTCTCTGGATGCTTAAAAGAGGGACATGACTAGCCCTGGCTCTAGGCTGTATAGGGAGTGGGATTGCGGAGGCTGATGCTGACTACCTCTGTCACTCTGAGAAAGTCACTGAAATTCCTGGGACTCAGTTTCCTCATCTATAAAATAAGGTCACTGGACCAAATGTCTTCAAAGGCTCCTTCAAACTCTGCACATCCAATTCTATGATGGTGCTCATACAGTATGGCTTTTATACATCTTGGATAGACTCAGACATACCAGAAGCAAACTGTGTATTACTGGTCTAATGTGCAAAGAGGATAAGAAAGGCCATTTATTTGTGTTCCCCAATGAAATCTTAAAAGGCCCACAAAAATTGATGATTAAGATGCAGAACTTCACCAAAGCTACTACGATCAGGTTTATTATACAGGGGGAGAGGAGAGAAGAGAACAGTGGAATTTAATTTCCTTTACAAATGAATACTAAAGTTTATCCAAGGAAAAGCAGCTGGTTACAGAGTGAGGGGAGGGAGAAGGTCCAGAAGGGGGAAATATTTTTCACCTGAAAGTCAAAAAGTACTGTAATGAACCATTTTTATAAATCAGGAATTTCCATTTTAGAATCTTATGATGTTAGGGCTGAAAGGGATCTTAGAATCCAGTCCAACACCATCATTTTATATATGATGTAAATGGAGGCCTGTCTTAGACAAAAGTACTTGACTAAGGTGTTAGTTTCTACTATATATCGACTTTGTAAATTACAATTCTTTCTTTCAAGTCAACTGTCTTGATCCCCATTTTACAAATGAAGAAACAAGTTCAGTGAAATGATCTGCCCAGGGTCACATAACTAGTAGGTGAAGGAGGCAAGATCCAAAACCAAGTACTTCTTGATTCCAAGGTCACACTGCTGTTTCCACTATATTCTTTTGCTTGAAAGAAACTATAGAGAGGAAATATGTACATTAAGGATCTGTATGGAAATGTCCTCTTCTGATGCAGATCTCACCCAATCTGTAAGTTAGTAGATGAGCCTCAAGGGTTGGTTAAGGCTCAGAGAGGTCACCCATCACAACAGTAAGAACATAATGACAATAGCATTTATATAGCACCTACAACATGCTAGGCACCGTGCTAAGCAGGTTAAAACGATCTCATCTGATCCTCACAACCAACCTGGGAAGTAGGTGCTGTTACTCTCTCCTTTTTACAGTTTAGCCAACTGAGGCATAGACAGGTTAAACAACTTGCCCAAGGTCACACAGCTAGTGTGTGAGGTGAGAATTCAACTCAAGGAGTCCTGAATGTAGGCCCAGCACTCTCCACTGCACCACTAAGCTGCCTATGTAGTATTTGTTTCATTGGAGGGAGTGGGCCACACTTCTGATGTCATCAGTGTAGAAGAGATTCTTAACATTTTGGAGAAGTGAAGGAGATCTCAAAGGCCTTTTTGTGAAAACTTTTTTTTTTTTTAGAGATGAGGAAACTAAAGCCAATATGGGGAAGAGATATACCAAGGTTACACAGGATGCTGAGGAATGACCTGAACCCATTTCATCCTGACTCAGTCATGCCACACCTCTACAGAACATGCTCAGGTTTTCCCAATACCTTCAACAAATGATAAAACTTCCCAGCACTCACACAGTCTATGTGATCTTAGATAAGTCACTTGACTTGTCTGGGCCTCAGGAAAATGAGACAACTCAATGACTCTAAAAGGTCTTCCCTTTCAGAGCTGAATCTATGATCCTACATTTTGAGATTTAAACTTTTCTTCTTGAAGACATCAGCTCAGGCCAAAGACCAAGACTTACCAATAGTAATAACATACATGCAGAGAATGGAGTCTTTTTTTCCTTAATGACCCTGCTGCTCTGAATCTCAAGTCTGCTATCTGTTTGAACCATGATTTCACATTCCAATCTTCTTCCCTGACAATTCAAGATTAGCCCTTCCACGAGTTAGAATCCCCCACTGCAGCACTCATCTTCAACAGCAGCAGGAGGGCTCAGATGACCGCTGCAATTGTCCAGGTTACCCTGTCCAAGCCTTGATTTTTCTATTATCACACCTTCTGTCCGGCCACCACACTGTCTGACTTTGAAGAATAATTTTAATAAGTGCTAGTATTCATGTCAGGCTTTAAAGTTTGCACAGAGCTTCATATACATTATCTCATTTGAGCTTTGTGGTAACACAGTGAAGTGAGTAAAGTAATTGCTATGGGAATTATTTTCCTCTTTTTACAGATCAGGAAACTGAGGCTCAGAGAGTTTAAGTGACAAGTTATGCAACTAGTGAGTAACTAAGATGGGACATGAATTCAGGTCTTGCATGATTCCAAGTTCAACATTCAACCCACTCTCATTCACTTTAGACAGAGGTCTATCATTTAATCTCTCTGGGCTTCCATTTCCTCATCTGCAATATTGGACTATCTAAGTATGACATTTAATACGTACGTAAAAGTATAAATACGTATCAGAATTAGACTAGATAGTCTCTAAGAAACCTCCTCCAACAAATCTCCCACTAGGCAACTAGTGGCAATGGACAGAATGTCAAGCCTTGAGTCAGGAAACCTGAGTTTAACTCTCAGACACCTACAAACTGTGTGACCCTGGGCAAGTCACTTAACATGTTGCCTTGATTTCCTCAACTGTTAAAAGTGGATAATAACAGCACCTACTTCCCAGGGTTCATATGAGGATAAAATGAAATACAATGTGTAAAGCACTTAGCACAGTGCTTGGCACGGAGTAGTTGCTAAAATACTATTATTATTGTATGTATTGTAGAAAATGTGTTATAATGGAGAAAGCACTACATTTTGAGTCAGAGTTCAAATGCTAGATATGACGTCAGTTAACAACAGGCAGCCTGTTGCATGATTCTAGATGACTAACATTTTTGTTCAGCAGAATGATCCTTAAAGGGTCCCTTTCACTGTGCTTGCCAAAGGATCTTACACAGGAAAGAAGTGGACAACACGGTAGAGTAAGGCTTCAGAACGTTCTTTGAATGCCTAAGCCTTTAGTTGCCCCCATCCAAGCTATCCTTTTGCTCTCTCTCTCCCCGGCTTTGTCTGTCTCTTCTCTCCCTTTCCCTCTCCCCTCTTCCTTTTCTTTCTCTTTGTCTGTGTCTTTCTCTCTCTCCCCACGAAATCTTCTCAAAGTCAGGAGATACATGCACATGTCATCTCTTTGTTTAATGACCTACAATGGCTCCGTACTAATGATGACTGGACAAAGTCCTAGCTTCATGGGCTATCTACAATCCGGCCTCAATCTAGCTCTCTAGCCTTAACTTCCTCTAGCCTAATCTTTAACTCCTTCTCTCACATTCGGTCAACAAGTCCTACCAATCAATATTACCTTTCCACCAACTCTGTCCCCTCCTCTCTAGACTCACCCTCACTCCCATCATTAGCACTCCTATGAATTATTTCATAGGCTTCCTTATAGGCCTTGTTGATTCTATAATTTTTATTTCTCCAATCCATCCCTGATACTGAAGCCAAAATAATCTTCCATAGGATCAAAGGATCACACAAGTAGACTAGATCATCCAAATAGACTAAGCGACACGCATGTGGTCATGTGTCATTCTTTTGCTTAAAATTTTCAATAGCTCCCTACTTCAAATGCCTTTAAAACATTCAAAAGACCTTCACAAAACTGAGTAATACCCAAGCCTTCCATACTTATCTTATAATACTCTCCTCCTACAACCTTGGAGCTCTAGCCAGAGGGATCAAAACTCCTGCCGCCAACACACTAAGTACTCTCCTGCCTCCAAACATTTGTTCACAAGGCTCCCTATACCTGAAACATCCTCCCTTCTCTTTTTTGCCTAACAAAGAAAGGAAAAATCCATTAGAGTTGAGGTGATAAGGGAAAGAAGTTTTCATAGAGGAGGTAGCTTGAGTTTTAAAAGAAACCACCCTTAGAGTGTAACTCAAGAGTCAAGTCCTCTATGATACTTCAACAATCCCCTTTCCTGGCCCCACCCCAACTTCACAAGGCACAGCCATCCTAGAAGTCAGAAGGGACATAGGTTTGAATCCTGCCTCCAACACCCACTAGCTGCATAATAACAGGCATGTTAAGCTCTCCAGTCTGGTTCCTTCACTTCCAAATGGGGATAATACCTGTATCTATCTCACAGGGCTGCTTACAAAATTCAAATGAGATAACATGCGTACTGTGCTTTACAAACCTTAGAATGTTATTTAAATGTCAGCTATTCTTCCTGTTTTGTGTACTTATGCTGTACTATATGTTATCTTAACAAATCTTTCCCTACGAGACTGAAAAATCCAAGGAGGAACAGCTTATTTAAACTTTGTATCTCCTGCAAAATTGTAATTCAGAAAACTTTGTGCTTAACATTTGTTTATAACGATTACATTTCATATGCCATTCAAATTGCTGAAGCCTTATCTTCCCTTGGATCTTGCTCATATTGTCCTATCACTACCTGGTATGCCCCATTCCTCCCTGTTTCCATCCCCATGCCCATTCTTCAAGATGTCACCTCCTCCATGAAACCTTCTCTAATAACACCAATAGTTAGTGACCTCCCCCTCCTCTATATTCCAAAAGCTCTTGTCTTTATCACTTCTTTGTGACATGTCACAGGTTGCTTTATAGCATACTTATATGTGTTCACATCCTAAGCCCTCCCTACAAACCCCACTAAACTAAGAGCTAGGAGGACAGTGACTGGGTCTTGTTCATTTGCATCCTCCCACGGGGCTTTGCAAATAATAGACACAATATTTGTTGAAAGAAAGTGTTCTCACTGAAGCAAAAATTAAATGACTCAAAACACTAATCTCTTTGAGCCTCTTTCCACATCTGTAAAATGGGGGGGTTGGATTAGATGATCTCAAAGCTACCTTTCAATTCCAAATTAATGATTCTCTTTTCATTCTGGTTAAGGGAATTCAAAACGCAAGCTTGAAGGTGAATCATTACCCTCCTTAACCCAGGATTCCAACATCCCACTAAAAAAAAAAGTTAAAGAATATAAGAGGATTCTAAATGTCAGAAGCCCATTCATTAAACAACAACCCTCCTCCCCCCTCACAAGTGCAAGATGACCACTGCTCTCTGTCATTAGTAGGTACCCATGAACTAGGCATGAAAAAAGAGTACAGAATGATAACTGATCAGGAAGACCTAACTCTACACGAGGTCATTCCTAGTGTCCCACACTTGTGAGTGCTCCTCTGCTGCTCAAATTTACTTTATATTTACTTTGTACATGTATGCTCTGCATATGGTTCGTTGTAACAACTAATAATATTAACTAATACCTAAGAGAGCACTTTAAAGTTTGCAAAGTGCAGAACACAGACTATCTCATTTGATCCTCAAAATAAACCTTTAAAGCAAATGTTATTGTCCCCATTTTATAGAAGGAATAGGGAGAATGAGGGGAGTTGTGGATTATTACACATACTGCAGACATATTTGATGCCCTGGTTGGTTTGACACAACTGGGTTTTTTCTTTTATTCTTTGTTAGAAGGGATGGGTCTCTGAGTAGGGGGAGGAAAGATATGTTCAGAAATGAAGATGATATAAAGATAAAAGCTATCAATAAAAATAAGATTTTAAAAGCTTTTTTAATTGAAATGAATTGAAAGTATCCTGCTGCAGGATACAAGGCACTCTAACACTATTCTGCTCAGTGCTTAGTGCTTAGAGCCTTATTCTTCACTCTAGACCTCTAGGTAACTTACTTTATGATCCTGAATCAAGTTCTTTGCTCTCTTTGAGTCTCAGTTTCCTCCATTGTAAAATGAGAGGATCATGTAACTTATTACATGATCTCCAAGGTCTTAAGACCAATCTAATAATCTTTTTTATTTAAAATTTGACTGTTTTCAAAGCATTATACATGAGAATGTGTGCCCTTCACAACAACCCTGTGAGGAACTACAATTTTTTTTCATCCTAGCCTATAATTTCACTGGGGTAGGAGTTCTGATCAAATAACTCCTTTTATCAATGTAGATCAGTGCCTGATAAGGAACTTATTATCTTAGAGAGTCCAGAGTCATACAGACAGTATGTGTCAGAGGTGAAACTGAAAATCTAGTCTTCTTTATCCCAAAGCCAGTTTTCTACACTCTGTTTGCAAAAATAACTGCCCCTATAATAGATGAGAAAATGGAAGTTCAGAGTACAGGCAGCCTTGAAAAGTAGTGGATTCTAATCACTAGATGTATTTGAGCAGACTGCATGACCCCTTCTAAAGAAAGTCCAAAACAATTCCTCCTTCAGACTTCTGACTCCCAACTCACTGTTCTTTCCCTACATCATCATCTCTGGAGGGTCTGACCCACTCCTTATGGGGCACTTTATATAGGATCTGGTTTGCACTAGCATATATGACAGTTCTGCTTTATTTCCCAAGTGCCAAAAGTAGTAGTAGTAAGACAACAAAAACATGATTCCATAAGAATTAGGTGTACTAAATTTGAGGAATCTAAATCTCATCTTGATGAGTCTAATGGTTCAATAAACATATAATCAACATTTATTAAGTTCCTACTCTGTGCAAAATATAATCAACAGCCTTGGAATCTAAAAGACCTGGGTCAAAGTTCTTCCTCACACACATATCAGTTGGGACAAGTGACTTTAACTTCTCTGTTCCCATGGCCAGTCTCTGAGACATTAAGTTATACAACAGTTGCTCATCTGTTCTAGCAGATAAGAGTTCCCCTTATTAAGGACATCACAGGACCAGATAAAAAGAAATGTAAAATACAAAAAAGACAGACATGAACCAATCCTCAACCTCAAGGAGCTTAATTTTTATTAGTGGGATTCTATAGGAATTCTTTTCTCTAAATACACTTCTACTGTTCCATCCCTCCTCAAATTTTCTTCAATGACTTTGTCTGAAGCTCTCCTTTGTGGTACCACATCCTCCTTTGTAAAAATCCTTGTTTTGCACATGCCTTTATCCACACTGCAAGCTCTTTGAGGACAGAGATTGCATTCTTCATTTGAATCTCCAGGTTGTAGTACAGCGGCTCACGCATAGAAGGTACTAAATAAATGTTCATTAAATTGCATTCTTTCCAACTATCTCAACATGCCCGTGCTACTCCACATAAATGGTCTGTCCCATAATACATCCCACTTATCCCTATCTCTGTGGCTTTGTTCATGCTACTGTCTCAGCCTAAAATGCCCTCCTCCTCTCTTTTCTGTGTCAATCCATATCTTCCCCATCCATCAAAGCTCAGCTCCAAGTCCACCTCCTCCTGCAAGCCTTCTCTAAATTCTCCAGCCCACACCGATCTCCCTTTCTTGAACCTATGTCTATATCACATTTTAGCATTTGTGCTAAATGTGCTATTTCACACATTTAAACATATGTAAGTCTTATGCACTGACTGTTTCTTTGTACATAAAGTCCCATCTCGCTTATCAGACTGTAAACTTGAGGATAAACTCTGGTGCTTTTGCTTGTCCCCTGTGTCTCCTCCCCTTCCCCCCCAGGAAGTTCCAGGTTGGGCACATAACAAATGTCGTGTGAATGCCTGTTGGATGACCACTTCCCATCCAAGCTGAGTCAGACTCACCAGTCAGGTATTCCAGCACAGCAGCCATGTACACTGGAGCACCCACCCCAATCCTGTACTTGGGGTGTCCTTTCTTAATGTATCGCAACATCCGTCCCACTGGGAAGATGACTCCAGCCTTTGCTGACCGAGAGGTTTTGGTGGACTTCTTCTTCCCACCCCGGCTTGACATCTTGTTTTTTTCCTGGATGTGAAACAGCACACTACAAAGGCAAAGGGAAAAAGCAATCAGATCACCTTCTCCAATTCTGGGTCCATCTAGAAGAGGACATGCCTGCATGAACTAACAGTCTACCTCATATCTGTGCAAATGAAAGACTGTGGATTTGGTTCTTCCACCTAGACCTGAAAACACTTGAGTCCTCTTTATTCTCTTGGAATGAATTTGCTCCCTCCTCCTTAAAATAAATGATTCCACTTTCCATGTCTGACACTATGACATCTATTTACTTTATTTGCCATTCCATTTAATATTACCATGAAAATGATGTGACTGTCCTTAAGTGCCTTTATAATGTATACTTAAAAAAGAAAATTGGATTTCTTTGCTGGGTTCTCTGTGCTTGATATTAAATCATTGTATTTACACAGAACTGAAACCCAAGGCTTACCTATTTGCTGACCATACATATTTTGAAGCTACTTCACTGGCATGGAGAACGACTGAATCTTAAAATCCATGACTAACAATGCTTATGGTTCAAAGTGGCAAGAGGAACTAACTTCCAAGTTCTCTTTAGAATTTAATTTATGAAATTTAATTTATGGTTACCCCGGACTTGAAGGTTCTACCAAATATTTGCTGAGTCTAGCGAGAAATAGCAGTTAGATCCTCTCACTCTAACCTGTTAAAGGTGATACTGAACAATCAGGTAGGCAGTGAGGGGAAGCAAAGTGGGGGAAAGCAGCAAGACTGACAGGTAATATTGCTGTACTTCCTTATAGATACAGTGTCATACACAGGAAAGTGCTACATTTGGAGTCCAAAGTACTGGGTTCAAATCCTGGCTTAACTTATTTACTACTTGTGTGACTTTGGAGAATAGGATTTAAGATATCATGAGGGCAGGAATGATTTCACTTTTGTTTCTGTATCCCCAGGGTCAAGTCTAGTTCCTGGAATACAGTAGGTCCTTAAGTAAGTGCTTATTAAATGAATAAATATAATTTAAATTCTCTGAAGCCTAAGAGACAGCAAGGGATAGCAGATAGGATGCTAGACTTGGAAATCAGGAAGACCTGACTTCAAATTCCACTTTTGAAACTTAGTGGTTGTGTGATTCTGGACAAGTGCATGGTCTCTGCGGGCCTCCGTTTCTTTATCTGTAAAAGGAAAGAGTTGAACTAGACAATCTCTAAGGGCCCTTCCAACTCTAAATCTATGATCCTATACTCACAGAAGGCTCATTTTTTTTAAGTCTGTATTCTTAAAGCATTCGGTACCCAGAACCAGTGTGAGGGAAGTTATTTTTATATTAATAACCAATTATTAAATTAGGATTAAGTCTTCTGCTCTTTATTTCCTCATTCAGGGACCAGCCCCTGGAAGTCAGTCAGCCAGTCTCTGAAAGACAAAGCTGACAGATGAGGCTGGTAGATGATGAGACTGCCCAAATCCTCTGGAAACA
Source organism: Potorous gilbertii (assembly GCA_028658325.1). NCBI lineage: Eukaryota > Metazoa > Chordata > Mammalia > Diprotodontia > Potoroidae > Potorous > Potorous gilbertii. The sequence goes on from CM053769.1 coordinate 419,814,861, forward strand.
ATGCTCCACAATCTTGGGCAGGACCCCAACCAAGAGATCTTACTGCTGGTTAGAAGGCAAACAGAATCTAATTTAGGTGAATTTCGGCCTCAAAGCATTAAACCCACATCCTGGTCCCACTGTTCCCCCCCAGTCACTGGAGTTTAGAGTTTTCACTTCATGAAGGCAAAAACCAAGCAGAGTGGTCTAGGTGGAGGTAGATTCTTCTGTCTAGATTGCTGCAGGAAGCAGATCAAGCCACATTCTCAGCAGGAGGAGTCGAAGCCCACCTCCTTAATAACATGCCCACCCCCTCATTAACTGTTCCCCATCATCTCTCAGGGATATCCCCTTTTCCAAAAGTTCATTAAGGCTTCTAAGTCTCCATGTTCTTTGTCTTTGGTTACCAAGAGAATTCACTGATGACCAATTTATTGATTATTAGCTAGGCTAATTAATAAATTGATTATTAATTACTCAGAAATTGTCTCTTGGGTTTTTCATTCAAGTCAAGTGTGATGGAACAATGAAGTCGGTGTCAAGTAGTTAGTTCACTTTACAATTCACAGAATATTTTCCTAGAAATTACCCTTTGAGAAAGTAGGTAGTATACTATTTTTCCACTTGACAAATGAGAAAACTGGGACTTAGAGATTAAGTGACTCTACACAACTGTTAAATATAGACCTAACACTAGAACCTAGGTCTTCCAGTTTGAAATCCAGTATTATATCTCGTTGCCATACAAAACGAATTCTTAGCAGAATCACTGACTGGCTACTGGCAGCTCACATAACCTCTTTATCTGCTCAGTTTCTTAATCTGTGAAATGGCACTAACATCATTAAATAAGGCTTTAGTCATCAGTCCAGAGGGTCAGTTCTCTGTATTAGTCCAGCTCTTTGAAGGTCACAGAAATATAAACGTTTATAAAAACACTAATTATAGTCTCATTAACAGTACTACTAGGTACATTCTATTCACTGCATCAAGCATTTTCCAATGATGCAGCATATTTTATAGGTGTCTTAGTACTTCATTCTTTCCCCCTTGGAGCTCTAATGTCCCTTTGAAGCCTGGTTCAAATGTCAGTTAGCTTAATTCTTAGAAAAATCAGAGCTCTGTGACAGAAAAATCTAACAGGAGCTAAGGCAACTCAAGCCTTTGTTCAGAATCAACCTAGAGATAGGTGTCCAAAGGAGAGAGAGTTATCTGGAGTACATCTATCTACCCAACACTCAAAGGATGGCAAAGAGTCAACTGTCCCCTAAAGGGTAGATAACATAGAAACAGGGCTTCCTGTCAGAAAGGTAGTCCTCATAATTTTAAGCCTTGCTCATTTTAATGAGAATGTTTGTTTACTGTCTAACAATGCTTTACTACGAGGTGTAGGTGGCCTGTGTCTTAGGTCAACTTTTTATCTTTACCACCATCTAACAGTACTTTCAATGACAGGTCACAGGATTTAGAGCTTCTGGAAATCTAGTCCAACTCCCTTATTTTAGAAATTAGGAAATTGAGGGTCAAAGAAATTAAACGCATACAAGTCACAAAGTTAAGAGTTACAAAGGTAATACAGTACAAAGCAGGGTGGCAACTTGGCCACCAACTTCACAGGGCTACTGTGAAGAATGCTTAATAAAAACCTTTGTTGAATGAATGAATGTGACTTAAACTGTTCCCTACTTACCAGTACCTCTACCCACTAAAAGCAGGAAATGTGTGGTTCACATAGTGTCTTAAGGATCCAGACTTGGTTCTGAATAAACATTTTGCTACCTTCTGTGTAGTGTTACTGCAGATATTTCTTAGAGCCATAAAGCCCAACCAGAACTTCCATTGAGTCTATGGATATCAAAGTCATGTACTACTATAGTAATTTTTTAAATGGGTAGGTGTTTTTTGTTTTTAAATAGAAGCATATGAAAAAGTGATAAATATTTCCTGAAAATAGTTTAGCTCTTTGTTTGAACTGTGACTTTACCTCATAATACCCTTCAACAATCCCTGTGGGGCATACCCCACCTTAAGCAGTCATAGCTGCCTTTTGGCTAGTGACTTGGCTAATTACAGCTAGAAAATATGATCTCTGCTAAGGAGAGGAACAATTAGAGACTTCTATGCTTAACATACTGTGAAGTACATCTTATTCCCTAGAATTAAAGTTCATTGTCCCATATTGTATATTCAGGCATTCACAGGATCTGTTTTCAGAAGCTTGCCCTGAAAAACTTAAGAGCCCCAACTTTACATTTACACCTGGCCTAAGGAAGGGCCAAACTGTCTGTCAAGTCGGATACGTGGAAAAGTAGAGGTGTGTGGGTCAGAATAAAGACTGGTCTATTATAGCTATATATTCAAACTTATAGAAATTAAAATTTTGAAAAATTGCATAAAGGTCTTTTATCTCTGTGTGAGTAATTTTTGCCAACAGCTCCAAACTAACCAGTGTACAAGATAAATAGTTAAAATGTTCAAAGTTTAGGCCCCAGTTCAGTAACACAAGACAGTGAACATTTGTCTTCCAGATTTTCAGGTATACTTGCAGTTTCAGGAAAAAGAAATGTACTTCAAATAAGGCTTTGCAAACAAAATAATTTTTTACAGACATGTCTCAGTCTGGGATTCAAAAACTATGACCCCATTATTCCAGATGAACAAGGGTAGTAGGGACTTTTGTTTTCATATTCCACATGACCTGAGTTTCAGAGAAACTGATCACCCTTCACCAGGGGATGCTTGGCTGTATAGATTAAGGGGGTTGGATCACAATGACCTTTCCATCTAATGAAGCACCCACTCAGCATGAATGAGATTCAGTGCTGACTCCTTTCCCTGTAGCATGTAGAGAGATCATCTTTCTGATTTGCTTGCTGTCTCTTCAGCCTAAACATCCTTCCCTGAAGCTGAGGTTCTGAGATACCAAACCAGCAGTCAATCTAGGGAGGAAGGCTCTTCTATGTATTAAATGAAGTGCTTAACATGGGGTCCGTGAAATTATTTTTAAATTTTGATAATTTTATTCCACTATGTAATTGATTTCCTTTGTGATCCTATGTATCTTAATTTATGCAATTAACAACATTCTGAGAAAGGATTCATAGGCTTCCTCAAACTGCCAAAAAGACCCAGGTTAGAACAAATATGACTGATAACAGCAATCTTTTAACTCCTTTCAACTTTGTACAGTATAGACAAATTGCAGCATTTCAAGGGTATTTTCATACTTAGTCCATTTTATATTCATTTCATTCCAAGATTTTTAAGTCAAACTGGAGAAGGCATCTGTCTGAGCCGCATGCCATAATTAGCCACATAGAATCAAGCACCCTTACTCCCTGGTCATGTTTCACAGCAAAGAATCTATAAAATAAGTTTCAATACTAGATTCTTAAATATTTCCCTTTGAACTGAGACACAGATAAAGGCAGCATTTTCACCTTTCTGTATTTATTTGATGCCTTTCTTTGTGCATATTTTCTTTTTTTCCTCCAAGGTTAACTTGCTGAATGACCTCATATGCATCCCTTTCCCATTCTGGATTCTATCTACCCTTCAATAAAATCAGAAGGCTGATTGGTATCTAAGATTGCTTCCTGCTCTACTCTGAATTTAAATCACCAGCCCTGCTTTTCCACGAGCTAGTGCCCTCCCTGCCAAAAAATTATATTTATTTGATATGGACTCTGTACATACTTAAGACCATACATATATATATTTCCCTCTGATAGACCATAATCTCCTGGAGGAAAAGAACTGTTTTGTTTTTGTCTCTGCAAATTCAATGCCCAGCAAACTTCCTGACACACAGTAGGTTCTTAATACAGAATTACTTATTAGTCATTGTGGAAGAGTAATCAGAATATACATTCTAGCTACGTAGTCTACTTTCTCATCCCCATTAAATCTTTGAGAATTATCTATACACATACTGACAGTATCCTTGATGAAAGTATCAAATAACCACAGGGAAGCTTCCCCAAATAGCTCTATGGAAGCATGAAGGCTACCAGGTAATACGATTTCACTCCAGCTATGACTGATGAGAGCTAAGTGCCTATGGAGAATAAGTGCCTACAGAGAATGTATAGAAGATACTAGACTTATATAATGAAGAAATCAAAGTCGCGAATTGCCTTCAACTCCTCTGACTCGGATCTTCTTAATTACAAGTCTAGCCTTTGGGGTCAGAAAACATGAGTCTGTGTCTTGGCTCTGCTACTTAAGACATCTTGAACAACTCTGTACCTCTCTCTTCATCCTTTAAATGAGGGGACTGCACTGGATCAGAGATGCTTAATTTTTTTCTGTGCCATACACCCTATTCTTAAGTGTTTTTAAATGAATAAAATAAAATACATAGGCTTACAAAGGAAACAAATTATTTTCAAATGCAGCTAAGAAAATACATTAAAAAGTAGTTCATGGACCACAGGCTTAAGAAACCCTAGCCTAAATAGATTCTTAATTTGTTCTGTGAAGTTTGGATTGAGCCTCAAGGATCACTTGAAGAGTTAGTCACATGTGGCCTCGAGGCTGCAGGTTCATCACCTTTGGGTCACTAGCTGATCCTTTCCACCTCTTAAATCATAGGATCCTAATTTATCTCTCTACTCCAAACTGAAAATATGTGCTTTTCTTAGACATTTTTATGCAAAGTACATATAGTCTAGCCCCTCAAACTCTGACCTTCCCCACTTGAATCACACTAGAGCCCTCTCTGCTTTCCTATACATCCATCAAATGTTGTTATGTTTGGGAAAGTAATTGGATATTACCCTTTATTTTGTATATGTCTCTGATATATAATGTTTATGTATATATACACATATGAACCTATTTCTACATATATACATATACATACATATATATGTATGTTATTTTGCTTGACAGAATATAAGCTCCTCAAGGGCAGACTATTTCATTTTTGTCTTTATATCATCCCGCATACAGTAAGCACTTAATAAGTACTTAACTGACTTTATCTCCAACTGAAATATGAAATCCTAGCAATAAAGTCTTCTGTGTCCCCTGCATCACTGATTTGATATTGGACACACAGTAGGAGCTCTATAAATGCTTTTTATTTCAATACTTCAGAAGAGCCATGATTTCATGAATATGGGCATTCCCTCCAATGATATTGAGCATAGCCTAATATATACAGAAAGATCACAGACTTCAAGCTAAGAGGAAACTTAGATATAATGGAATCTAATCCTCTCATTTACAGATGATGAAACAGAGACCCAGAGACATGAAATGACTCAGCCAAAGTTATACAAATAGAAAGTGGCAGAGCTGAGATTTGAACTCAGGTCCTCTGACAACAAATTCAGTGCTCTTTTCACTGTGCCACAACACCTAAGTAGATAAACATGTCTTCATGAGTTTTTAGTAAGCTATTTTCAAAAAAATTCACCACACTGTGGCCAACCCTGTGATGGCGATGAACAGATAAGAGTTCTAGATTTAGAATCAGGATGACTTGAGATTGAATCCTACCTCATATACTCACTAGATATGTTACCCCTAAGGAAATCATTTAACCTCAGCCTAGGTTTTCTCATTTGCAAAATGAGGCTCACAACAGCACCTCCGTCACAAGACTTCTGTGAAGCTCAAATAGGATAGTAAAGCTCTTTAGAAATCTTCAAGGGCAATAGGAAATCCAGGGATACTTACCAGAATATTAGCCTGCCAGCTGTTTAAATTTCTCATCTTTCAAACAGATAGAATACTTACAGGCCCCTTGGCCTCTAGAAGGCACAGACTGTTTGGAGAAGAGGTTCTTCTCCATGCCTAGAATGTTCAGCCTCTTAGAACTCTTGGCTCCTTCCAAAGCCCAGCCCAAGGGCTACCTCCTTAAAGAAGCCTCTCCTGAGCCCTTCAGTCATAAGCCCATTTATTTCTCTCTATGTCACACATCTGTAAATATACTGCATGCCCCTAGTATATTGATTGATAGCTCCCTCATAGGCAGGAACAGGCTCTCTCTTCTATTTGTTTTCCCTACGCCCAACACATAGTAGGCCTTAATAAATGCACACTGACAGACTGATTAATCATACAATTTAGAGGTGGAAGAGCTCAGACATCATCTTCTGGTCTTATCCCCTTCTTCTACGGGTGAGAAAACCGAGGCTTTGAGAAGTTGAATAATTTACCCGAAGTCACAAAGGTGTTAGGTGTCAGAGCTGAGACTTGCATGGCCTACCTCACAAGGCTGTTGTGAAGACAGTGCTTTATTACATATAATAATAATAGCTAACATTTCTATAGCTCTTACTACGTGTCAAGCACTACGTGAAACACTTCACAAATATGATCATTTATGCCTCTCTTCCAGCTGACTTCCTTTCCTAATTTTGGGAATACATACCAGTTCTGAGCAATACTGTGTGTGTGACTTTTTCAAGACACCATTATGGGGAATGCCTGTCATGCCTACACCAGAATCCATTAACAGCAATTCCACTTCCAAAGTACATAGCAACTTTCCTCCAACGAGTTCAAAGTGCGGCATTCACATACCCTTCTCACATACTTGTAAGAGAGATGAGTAGGCCAAAGATTGTTCTTCTCTCATCTGTTACAATTCACGAAACTAAGGCCCACAAAAGTAAAAAACTAAACTAAGGTTAAACTGTGCATAGCTCAGTCAGAATGGAACCCAGATACCTTGATTCCCCAGCAACAAAGGAAACAAAAAGATGTCCAAAATTATCTCCAAGTAAGCACCTCTGCACATCTTTTAAGTTTCTCTCTTGCAGAAAGCCAAATAAAGGGGTTTTTTTCAGACTTGCTAAATTACCTCCATTATTAGACAGACCTAAAAACCAAGTAGCAAGAAGAAATAATCAAGACAAATTACAAAATGGTTTAAAGATAGATTGTAGTTTTTTTATTAGCTAAATAATTAATACTTGTACAATTGCCACAAATAAAGGTATTGATTAGAGTCTGATTGGTGACAGCTATTTAAAGGTAATTACATCCTACTATAAGGATGACAGATTCTGTAAGATTAGCGCTCAGATCAAAGTCATGTTGTCACAGGATAATGATCTCATGGAGTTGGATGAATGCCCACTTTCTACACAAGCATTTGTCACCCTCCCATCAACTTCAATCACCAAGGCCAATCTAAGACACTTAATTCTGGAGCATGAGACACTAATCCTGTTACAACATTCCCTTCCATTTATTCCCATCATACAAAATGATTAACCGTGTCACTGTTGTCACTCCCAAGAGGCATAGGATACAGTACAATAACCATCACTCACTGGGCTGGGGTTAAAAAGTGTCACTCTGATTGGCTTAAAATAGGGACCTGATGTAGTTTTCCGGCCAATCAAGAATGTCATCTGTCCCCATTCATTCATACATTCATACACACACACACACACACCACTTCTTTGAAAGCATGCTGTACTAGATAAGTATCCTACAGTCAACTTCCTATAATCCTTTGGAAACAAGCCATGAAGTGCAACAGGTGAGCTCAACGTATCTATAATCCAAAGACCCAGTTATTCTGTACTTCAGAATATTGTATGTAACTTTACCTGCTATACATCTGTCTTCCTGAATTGTTTATTTGGGGCTTAAAACTAACCTAGTGTGCATATGAACATCAGCTAATTGACAGGGAGTTTCAACTTGCCTTGGAAAATCTACTACAAAGAGGGTTAACACCAATACAGACGACACAAGTCATGTTTACTCCCAGGAATTTTCATCAAATGTTAACGGCTAGTAAGGAAAACAAAAATCTCTCTAGTCCTCATTTCCATTCTCATTACAATTACTCCAACTCAGCAAAGCCTTAGATTCACAAATAACCTCACTTTACAACCAGTATTCTTGACTCTAGCCTATGCGTTCTTAAATTCATCCTCCACACAGCCACTCAACATATCTTCCCTTTGAACTACTTTGATCATGACATCTCTACCCGCAAAACCTTCAGAACGCCCCACTGCCTAATGACTAAAGCATAGAATTCTTTTAGACTTACACCGAACTACCTTTCTAACTTGATCCTGATTTCCCAGCAATGTAGGAATTTCCTCATGCTATTATTTCTGCCCTTCCCCATCTTTACACACATCACCCCTAATGGTTAGAATAGAATGCCCCGCCCCCTCCTCCATCTTTTAAAGTCCCCATTTTACTTCAAGTCCCAAGCTGACTTTAGATGTCATCTTGTCTATTCTCCCTGGGGTCATAGCCATGTATTATCTTTCCCCATCCTCTCTCTGTTGGATTGTAAGGTCTACATCCCCAGACCCAAGCACAAGGCCATGCACATATATGGTGCTTGCTTGCATTGAATTAAGGCAAATGCCTGATTCACAAAGTGATTTCCTCACCCCACCCCCAGTCCACAAGCTCCTTCCATTTGGGAAGGGTGTGCTCCAATACAAACCCATCAAATAAAAGCTCCCACGAACAGTGAAGTTGTTCTGTGAAAAAAAAAAACAAAACCATTCCCAAACAATAACACATTTCCAAGATTCTTGACTGCTAAATGATTCTTATAAGCTATTCACACAGAAGAGCTAAACTTTCTTCTAATTATCAGCCAAGAGAACATAAGCTTGTGAACTTATATAGTGGAAACACTGGCTTGCAGACATTCTTGGAACCACAAGCTGGAAGACACCTCAAAGGTTATGTAGTCAAATCCTCTCATTTTGTTCATCTGAAATTGAGGCACAGAGAAGTGACTTTTCCAAAATCATACAAATCCTAAGTAGCAAAGCTGGGATTTGAACCCAAGTTCTCCAACTCCAGATCTGTTGCCAATTCATTGAACCAAGCAGCCTCAGTGAAACTGGAATGACTAGAAAAACATAAGCAGAATACAAAAGTGGGTAAAATACTTGGTCATCGTAACACCTTTTCTTTCAGGGTTTCAGAGAATTCTTCTCAACTAAGAGACAGAAAACTACAATCTCTACAACGGTCTGCTCTGACCACCAGTCCTAGATCTGTAAAAAAACAGAGGAACAATCTCCTAATATGGCTGCAACAATGCCAAAAGCAGGGAGGCTGTCGTTGGGGTGTTCTTTTGGGATTTTCCTTCTGACTTTTTTAAGTAAAGCAAGTTTTACTACACTGTTCGGTAGCAGTGGTAGAGGTAAAAAAAAAAAATGAACAAGCTTGATGTTATGATAACTTGTCCAAAGTAAATTTTTTGTAGGTTATCTTGGAATAATATTTCAAAATTCCCTACCACTCTGGGCCTCCTTAGGTAAGTGGGTAACCTATGAACTTATTGTTTTCTTTTCTGTTAAAATAGCTGTCAGAAAGTTCAAGATGATCTAGGTGCTGAAGCCTAATTTGTGCATTATTCAAAATTACAGAGGTGGGAGGAACGTTAGAAACCATTTTGTCCAGTTCACAGTTGTTTAACAATCCCTTCTACAACATCCCTACAAGTGCACATCCAACTTTTTCCTGGAGACTTTTGGGTAGAAGGAAATCCCAGATAATTTTTAGGAAGTTTTTATTCTCATGGCGTCAAAACCGGCCTAATTTTTACCCATTACCACTAGTTCTGCTATTCAGGCCCAAGCTTAACTATGAACCTTCCACATGACCCCTGTCAACACTGGAAGACAACTATTACCTGAAGTCTAATCTTTTCCATGTTACACATTCCCACTACCTTCAACTTATCCTATCAATTGATCCCAGGACCTTCCACCATGCAGGTTGCCATTCCTCCTGAACTTCTAGCTCTGGGTCTTATCTAAAACTGGGCCCCCAGAACTGAAGACAGTGCTCTACTTGAGCTAAAATAGGAAGAACACAGAGGGACTCTCACATCCCTAGCCCTCTTTTAATGCAACCTAAGATTTCATTTTCATTTGCTGGCACTGGATCACAGTTGACACATGTTGATCTTGAATTCCACTAAAACCCCTAGATCTGTTTTCTTTAATGACTGTCTCAAGGTCATTACCTATTAATAACTCATATTCAAGGCAGCTGGATGATGCAGCAGGTAGAGCACTGGGCTCGGAGACAGGAAGAGCTTTGTTCAAATCCTACCTCAGATACTAGCTATGTTAACCATAGGTTAGTCATAACCTTATTCTGCCTATCCCTCCTATGTATAAATGAGAAGGGGGTTGCCTCCAAGGTCCTTTCAAGTGCTAAATCTAGAATACTATTCAATAGTGCTTTAAAATTTATAAAACACTTTCCCCTCCAACAAGTGTGACAAATTCTGCGTATGTCACAGAGATGTTGCAAAGATTAAGTGAGGCAATGTAAGTGAAAAATTACGAAAACTATACAATGTGAAGCATACATAAGTGGTTGTGGTCATTTCTATTATCATTTTTAAAAAGAAAGCATTACTTTACCTCATTGCATCACCTACCCAGAGCCTGGCTATAAGGCTGTGCAGAGAAAGATATGACTCAAGTCAGGACCTAGGTTGTGGTCCCTTTGCGCCACTGACTTGCTATGTGACCTCGGACATGCACAGTGCCCGGCAGAAAGTAGATGCTTAATGTTTGTATATAATGACTGATGTATGAGTCCTTATCCCCCTTCCTTCAAATGATTATCATATGGTATAACCTCAAGAACCCTCACCATCCTAGTCACTCTTTTCTGGACACTCTCCTGTACAACATCCTTCCTCAAATGTAGTACTTAGAACTAAAAACACTAAAAGTGAACGTAAGATCCCTCAGGACAGGAAGTTTCATTTTTGTATCCACTGTTTGGTGTCTGGAACCTAGTAGGCACTCAATACTAGGTAAATGAATAAAAGAACTATATTGTCTGACTAAAATTGAACCCTTAGGGGAGTACCACAGGACTATACATTTAGAGCTCAAAGGGCCCTCAGTGGTAGTCCTCCCATTTTATAGAGGAAAAAGCAGAGGCCCAGAGAGAAGTGAATAACCAACCAGTGACCAACCCCAAACCTAGCACTCTTTCCATACCACTGCATTCCATGTTCTAGGCACTGCAATTCCATCAGGATGAAATCAGCTTTTTTGGTTGTCATGTGTGATGATTTGAGCTGTTATTCACTAAAACCCTCCGTTTGTTATGAGAAATTGAAAAATTTCTGAAGTCTGAAAAAGAAAAATGTCTCAATATCCAAGTACTTCCTGGTATAATTTCTTGCTTCCTTTACCCTTTATTTCCAGTACTATGTGTGTCAGCTTTCAACACCAGCATAGCTAGGTGGTGAAACGTTTAGAGTACTGAACTTGGAATCAGAAAGATCTCAGTTCAACTCTCGTCTTGAACACAGTGGCTGTGTGGTTCTGGGCAAGTCACTTAACTTTTCAACCTCAGTTTCTTCATCTGTAAAATGGGCATAACAACAGAACCTGTCTTATATGGTTGTTATGAGGCTTAAAGTACCATTATAAAGCTTAGAGGGCTTTATAAATGCTAAATACTGCTACTATTAAATTAATAATACAAACCTAGATTTTTTTTCATTGTGTATTATTTATCTCAGTGTGCAAAGCAGAGGAAAAAAATACATAATTTTAACATTCTGATTGCTTTTGTAAAAAGTAAAAATGTTTTTATAAAAAGGAACTAATTGTCTCATGAAATTTAGGAGGTACAACATACTAAAGTTGGTTTGGATTGAAAGAGGAGTTAGTGCCAAGTCTGGGAAATCAGAGGTTCTAGTTTTTGGTTTACCACGGACATTAAATTAGTGTTTGCTTCCATAATCAAATGGGTCTCAGTTGGTAAAATTGAGTTCCAAAGCTGTGAATGAGTGCTACTAGCCTCCTAAAACACAAATCATCTTTAAAAAAAGCCTAATCTTAAAAAAGGAAGGAAGCACCTTGAACTGTGAAACCTCAAACTAGGAGGGTGAGGAAGGGAAATTGGCAAGACCCTATAATTTTCTATTCTTACAGGATGTTTTATGGCATCGTTAAAATCTTACAAGTTTTTCACAATAGTAAGTGCAAGTGTTAGACTTTAGATTTACTTGCTCTTCATAATCCATTTGGTGTTTCCAAATAAATCATTTTCTTAACATGTATACAACTGCAGTCCTAATCTGAACTGCCCTTAGATAATGGAGGTTGTAATGAGTCGTCAGAGTTAAGGGAGTCACCCACAGTGGCCAGGTGAGGTGACAGACAACCCTCAAACATCCCTCCCGATCTCTACCCATCCTCCTCCTAGGAAAAGACAGGCAAGTCTGCAGTTCCACTCTTTTCTCTACCCTACAAAGGATCAAAGATGCAGAACCGGAAAGGCCCTTAGAGGTCCTCTATTAAAGTCCCCCTGCTTTTACAGATGAGGAAACCAAGGCCCAAAGAGCCCAAGATTACACAGGGCAGGTATCGAACTCAGTTCTTCAGGCTCCAAATCCAGCATTTCACCAAGCTGCAACAGAAGGGAAATATAAGCCCTTCCAGGAATTACCTTCAAGAAAAAAATTAAAACTGTAAACAGAAGAAGCAAAGAGAAACTAAAGAACTCATGGTGCCGGTCGGTCCCCGCACTCCCATCTTTCCCTAGTGAGAAGAGGCCTTTCCGGACATCACCTTCGGGCACCCCAGGGTCAGCCAGGGTGGCTCCCCGGACTTCTCCCCCCACCCCGGTTAAGTAACAGCAGGACCCGGGGTGGCCACGGCCCCCCCCCCCCCCCCCCCCCCCCCCCCCCCGCACACCCAGCTCCTTCCTTCCAGGGCTTTCTTCTCTGCCCTCACTGCCTCTGCCAGTATTGTTCTGGGCACCTCGGAACCCCCCTTCTCTCTCTCCCGGGCACTCTCGTAACTCCGGGGCGCCACGTTGCCGCCGACGCCGCCTCATCTTCCAAGTGCAACTTTAGGCACCTTGAACACAACAAGACTCTCCAACACAGCCCTGGGCACGGGCCTGGCAAGGGAGGGGGAGGGGAGGGAACAGGGGAGGGGGAGGGGAGGAGTCCTTTTCTTCACCTCTTTCCAGGTTCTGCACCTTCCCTTCCACGAGCCGGCGGCACCGCGCTCTGCCCCGACCCGGGAGCCCCCTCCGATGGCCGGGGCTCCGCGGAGGGCGGGAGGCTCCGCCGGCTCCGGGCCCGGGAGGGGAGTGGGGGCGGGTGAGAGGAGGAGGGCAGCGGCAGCGTCAAGGGTAGGATGCTTGTTTTTTTTTTTTACTTCCAAAGGAAGTTGGTTTCCGGGTTTATTTTTAAAAATTAAGAAACTGTCGGCCTTTCAAGAAAGGAGAAAAAGCAAGGCGACCTCTTTGAAGGAAAAAGAAGAGGGGGAGGGGGGAATGAGGAAGAAACAAACGAAATCTACCTTCCTTCCCTCTTTCCTTTCTCTCGCTCTCCCGGCAGCGGGAGCAGGTTCCCCCCACCCCCACCCGCGGGCTCCGAGCAGCCTCTCCCCCACCCCGCGCCCAAAGCCCGGCGGAGAGACGTACAATGTATCCTCTCCGGGAGGCCCGGGCCGCCTGGAGCGAGAACGCTCCGTGCCACGCCGGGCGCTCCGCAGGGCAGCCCCCCGCGCGGGGTCGGCGGCGGCTGCTGCCCGAGCAAACAAGCGCACGGCCCCTGAGGAGCGGGAAAGCCCGGACCCTCCCCCACCCCGGCCGACCACTTACGGAGCGGCTCCCGGGCAGCGGCGGCGGCAGCAGCAATATGTCTCCGGCCTCGGCCGCTCTCGCTCTTTCTCTCCGCGCTCGCTCGTCCAGTCTCTTCCCCCCACCTCCCTCTCGCTCGCGCGCGCTCACTCTCTCCCCTCTCTCTCCCTCTCTCTCCTATCCGCCGCCGTGTGAACTGGAACCAGTCGGCAGCGGCTCTGCGAATTCCCACAATGCACCGCGAACCTCTCGTCACATCCCCATCCTCGGCCCGTGTCCGGCTGGCGGCGGTCCTTCCCTTCCCCCTCTACTCCTCCTCTGCTCCCCGCCCCATGCTGCGTGCCCGTGCACGCGCCCCATCCGCCCCCTCCCTTTCCAAAGCGCGGCCTCGCGCATTCACCTACGAGTCGGACCGAAGCGCTGCCTGAGGCTTCTCCCAGCGCCGGAGCCCTGCTGCCGGCTGCCCCGGGCCTCGGAGCCCGCCGCAGCGGAGCCTGCCTCCTTGTCCGGTGCTCGCTCGAGCTCCGGTCCTGCAGTCTGAAGGGCCTTCTCTCTCTCCTCCCTCCGGTCGGGGAGCTGCTTCCCAGTTTAATTCGAGAAGCCATATGAAATAGACGCCTTCTGTTGGCTAGGACCGAGGTGGAGAGGCTCTCGGAAACAAAAGACGCCCGCAGAAAACGAGACCCTAGCCTCCAGGAGTTCGCATACTGCGGGGTGGGCTTGGCGTCCGGCCGGCGGGCAGAAGGTAACCCCCTCGCTACCTCCGCTTCGCTAGCTGGGCGCCGAGACGCCTACTTCTTGCCCTGAACCGGGGGACGCCCTCGTCCCTGTTCAGGCCCTTCTCAGGGCTTCTCCCGAAGAAGCTCTCAGCTGCTAGCCTGGAGATCGCCCTCTGAGAAAAGTCGGGGGTCTGCGGAGGTTTGGTGGGGCACAGCTCAAAACACACGTGAGCTTTGGCCAGAGCTACCCTTGGAGAGAAGTCTGTGCCCCTGTCCATCGGGATGAGGGCCAAAGCTGGAGAAAGACTTAGAAGTAACCGAAGGCTGCCCAGCCCGCCCCCGCCAACCGAAGGCTGCCCAGTCCGCCCCCGCCCAGTCCGCCCCGGCTAACTGAAGGCTGCCCAGTCCACTGCTGCTAACTTGTCTACCTCAGGTGGAAAAGAGAATTGAGAGCTGGAAAGAACCTGCTTCACCAACTAGGCCAAACCCTTCGTTTTGTAGATGAGGAAACTCAACCCCAGACGAGGAGAAGTATGAGTCAAGGTCACCCAGTAGCCTGTGGCGGTCCTTTGATTCTAAGTTCAGTGCTCCTTCCACTGCATCGCATCAGAGCACTCACTGAGGAGGCCTATTGGAAGCCTTCCTTAGTGGGAGCAACGATGGACCGTCTCCCAGCTTGATTTAGAATTGGAGAAAAGGAAGTGGAAGAAATCACTCTTCCTTGTGATTTTCACCTTCATCATGTACAAAAAGTCCATTCTCAAGAAGTATGAAAGAAAAAGTATCCTATACTTGAGGAAACGTGTGTGAGAGTCTTCAGACCACTGATGTCCTTAAAGACTTCTTTCTATGAATGCAGCGGTTTATTGGCTCAGAGTGGCCTGGTGCTTTTAAAGTTTAAGAGAATTGCCCAGGGTCACGTAGCCAATATGTTAGATGCAGGATCTAACTCATGTTTTCTGGGCCAGAAGGTCACCCCTCTATCATCTAGTCTTCTCTACCTCTCATTATCACTCCAAAAGGCAATCCCGAAAATGTCAATATCTACTAACCTAAATGGCTTTCTCATCTCTACAAAATCTTTATGTGATTAACGGGACACTCAAATTATAGCACTTATAAAGATATGAGGAAAATAGATTTTCATGAAAGATATTCCACAACAGAACACATCTTTACAAGCACATAATTGACTGGAGGGCACAAAAAATACAAGATGCTAATGGGCTTATTTTTTATTGACCATAAAATAGTACTTGATACGGTACAGCCGTATATCACCTAAAAAGCTCTCTTACAACAGTAATTCCCTTTCGTATGAGACTGCTTGAAAGATGGAACAACAGATAACTTTTCCACTCTAATTATTGTTATCAAGGGAGGCATAAAATAAGGAGATATGGATATGACAAAGATGCTTCTTACCGTTATGAAATATATCCTTCACAAAATGCTAAAGAAGTAGTTCCTATAGAATGTGGGATCCTCTGTTTCACAGGTGACATTGTGATGGTTACATCAGGTGCTGGAATACAGCGGATTTCCCTAATGAAGTATATAGTCACTCAAAAGAAATTGACCTAACTTCCCACAGGAAAGCAAGACCATGATATGAAGTATGTTAGGTAATTCACAAAATTCATCTATCAGTATATATATCTTGGATAGGAAACTATGATTGGACAATGAACAGCATCAGAATGATACAGAAGGAGGGGAGTAAGCTAGTTAGTCTTTTGGAATTATGTACTATTTAATGACTTGAACATTTCCCAGGAAACAGAGACATCTTTTTTTATGTCAATATTCTTTCCGTGATTCTATTTGGTTATGGCCCATCACAGTCTCTGAAGAATTAAAGTTTCAGGTCACCTCAAGGATAATTTAGAGGTACTTGGTAGAACTCCATAGGCTGTAACATTACCAGTGCCAAATTGCTTGATAAAAGAAATAACATCAGAAATATGACTGGAAAAGGAGGTAAGCTGAGAATGAATGACTTGATGGATAACTGACTGATATTCACATAATGTGAAAAGGTCCTTGGCACATTGGTTAGACTCCCAGACTGAGGACTTGGGAGGGAACAGATAAAACTAATGAGGCATTAAGAAATGTTGCAGGAGTTTCCCTTCTCTGGAGATCTCCAAAGGAAGGATAGATAGACATTTGTCAGAGGTGTTGTAGAAAAAAAAATAGAGATATATAGAAACCTCTAACTCACATTCTGTGAACGTGATTTTACATCTACCATCTTATTTATGATTCTCACAATAATCCAATGAGGTCAATAAGGTAGTTACTGTTTCTCCCTCCATCTTTAAATGATGAAATCCTACCCATTCTTCAAGGCCCTGCCTTATCCAGGTGGTTTTACCTGTTCTTCTTTGATTGGAATGATCTCTCCCTCCTCTAATAATCTTTTTGTTTGGATCTCTCCTATGGACTCACTACATTCCATTTTATATTACAGCTATAAGGTTATTTCTGTCCATTTCATTTATCCCCTCTACTAGATTACAAGCTTTTTAGAGTAAAGATTATGTCTTACTTTTTTTAATCTCCAGCGTCCAGTAGACACTTAGTGCTTGTTAAATGAATGAATGAATAGATGTACTAATGAACTATTTTATTTCCTATTAATAGGGAATGTGCCATCTTAACTTTTTATTTTTTGCAATTTTATTTTTCTCTGTTTCTGTCTTTTCTCTCTTTTTGGTATATTGATTATTTAGTATATCATTACTTAACTTTCATTTAGGACTATATCTTTTGCTCATATTTCCTTTATTTATTACTAGTTTTTATTGAATTGTAATCAGTAAGTGATATATTTAGTGTTTTGTATTCTTGTTATGCCTTCAAACACAATCAATTTTTGTAAATAATGTGATGCTAAGAATTATTTGTATTCTTTAATTCCATACTCCAAAACTACTTGAGGTTTTTCCAAATCTATTTTTTCCAACAATCTCTTCAGTTTTTTTCTTGTTGTTTTTCTTTCTGTTAGATTTTTCCAGTTCTAAAGAAGAATTTAAAATGTCCTATAGTTATCATTACTATCAATATCTTTTTCAGTTCCATTAGCTTTTACTTTAAGAACTTAGATGCTTTGTTATTTAGTATATATATATATATATATATATATATACACATATATATATATTTAATGATCTTATTTTTTCACTATCTATGGTGTCTCCAAGCATAATGTAGTATTCATGCTCATCTGTCAATATTATCTATTTTTATTATTGCCTTATTGAAATCACAAATACAATTCCTTTTTTGTAATTGTATGAAGCATAATAAATTTTGTTCTAGTACTTCACTTTCATTTTGTACATCTCTCTGTTTTAAAAATGTTGTGTATTATTATTGAGTTTTGTTTCCTTATCAGTTCCACCATTCCCATTTGTTTTAGTAAAACAATAATGTCCCTAATAAGTCATTCAGTCCACTCATGTATAAGGTTAAAATATGGTTAAATGTATTTTATTCCATTAAATTCTGTCATATTAAATTTAAAATCAGCATCAAGGCACTTCAATTTGTTTCTTTTATATGTATCTGATATCATTGCATCCCTTACCCTTTCTTTTGCCCTATCCTTTTCCGCCCAGAAAATAGTGTTATAGAATCTTCCCTTTCCTCTAAGAAACTGTTTAATTTCATAATTTGAATAATATTCAATTGTTTTGCCCCTTTCTAAGAAGTGCTGATTTAATTCTCTTCTTTACTCCTTTCTCCTCCAAGGCTACTCTAACTTCTAATTTCTTTTCATGGGTTTTGTGAGCATGTATTCTTTCTTTATTCTTTCTAGGACTCACATACAAATTGGAATTTCTGCAAAACAAAAGCCTTGTTCTTTACTCTATTTAGCCTAACTGAAGGCAATTTCAGATCTCTCTCAAGCCTTCCTTCTCTCTCCTGCCTACTTTCTGCACTTCCTCTCATCTCTGCTCTTCTCCTCTCAACTCTTCCCTCTTCCCCCACCCCTTCTGTTTCTCTCTCTCTCACACACATGTTTTTATATGGAGCCATATTAATGTTTTTCTGATTAAATTTCTCTTTTATTTTTTAAAATTAATTTGTTTTCAGTTTTCAACAATCACTTCCATAAGTCTTAAATTTTTTCCTTCTCCCTTCCTCCTCCTTCCCCTAAACAGCATGCATTCTTGCATAGGCTATACACATACATTCTTATTAAACACATTTTCATATTAGTCATGTTGCTGAGAAAAATTAAAATCAATGGGAGAAACCATGAGAAAAAACAAAACATAACACGAGACAAAACAGTCTGCTTCATTCTACATTCCAATTCCGTAGTTTTTTCTCTGGATGTGCATAGTTTTTTTGCCTCAGGAGTCTTTTAGGAATGTTTTAAGTCCTTGCTAAGTCTGTCAGAAACAGACTCTCACACTGTGGCTGCTACTGTGTACAATGTTTTCCTGGTTCTGCTCATTTCACTCAGCATCAGTTCATGTAAGTCCTAGATCTCTCTGAAGTCCTCCTCATCATCATATTTTATAGCACAATAGTATTCCATTACATTCATATACCACAACTTGTTCAGCCATTTCTCAATTGATGGGCATCCCCTCAATTTCCAATTCTTGGCCACCACAAAGAGAGCTGCTATAAATATTTTTGTACATATGGGACTTTTTCCAATTTTTTTATCTCTTTGGGATATAGTCCTAGAAACCATATTGCTGGGTCAAAGGGTATGCACATTTTTGTTGCCCTTTGGGCATAGTTCCAAATTGCTCTCCAGAATGGTTGGATCAGCTCATAACTCCACCAACAATGAATTAGTGTTCCAACTCTCCCACATCTTCTCCAACACTTACCATCTTCCTGTTTTGTCACATTGATAGGTGTGATGTGAGGAACCATATTAATTAATGATGGAAGAGGCAGTGTGGCATGGTGGAAAGAGGTCTGCCTTAATAGTCAAAGGACTTGGTCTGATTCCAACCCCTTTCAACTCATCACTTAAGAATATGATCTCATACCTCCCTCTGAATTTATATAACACCCATTTGCCCATCTTCCATTTCAGATACATCCATCCCAGGTTCCTTGGGGTAAGAAGCAGTCCCAGGAAAGATTATTCCTCCCTAGAGAAGTACCTATTTCTGAACTGAACTGAACTTGTGGCAAGACCAGAATTATTCCTCCTGCCACCATACCTGCAGGAATTACACCACAATAAAATGTTTTCACTCCTTTCTCTCTCACCTCGGTGCTCTTTTCTAGATCTCCCAAAGACCCTAGGCAGGGCAAGAGGTAGAAAGGAAAAGCCTCACTCCACTTCTTCAAATCCTAGGCTTGGTAAGTATGCTTCTCCAGATTCACACCTTGTATCTCTCCTCTTCTTAGCCCATTCCAAAGATCAGCTGTGCTTTTCTTAACTCAAATATATTGATTTCATATTGAGGGTACATTTTTCCAGTGCAAGAAATACTGCTACAATTTTTTTCTTTATTCTTTTGACACACCTCTTTGAAGTTTACTCATAAATATGTTTTAGTTGTTTTACTGCCTCTAGGAGAATGTGTTAAAAAATAAAAAGACAAAAAGAACAAACTTCTTTAGCTTAAGAAACACAGAATTTGAGAGTGGGAAAGAACCATACCAGCCATCTAATCCAACTCATACACAAAAAAGAATTTTCACTATATCACACCTGACAAGTGGTCAATTAGCCTTTGCATGAAGGTGCACAGAAGTACATGTAGAGGTAGTACATTCCACTTTTAGACAGCATTAAATTGTTAGAAAGTTTTTTTTTTTCTGGAATTAAGCCTAAATCTCTTTGCAACTTCCACCAGTATTCTAGGTCTCATCCTCTGGGTCCCAAAATAATAAATCAATCCCTCTTCTACATGAGATCCCTTCACATACTTGAAGCCAGTGGTGAGCTGGAGTCAGCTTATACCTCCTTATTGCTAGAAGTTAGACCCCTCCTAAAAGTCTAAATTAGCTTTGTGGAAGTCATATCACAGTCCTCACTTTAGTTTGCAGTCCACTCATACTCCCAGATCATTTTCAGAACAACTGCAGTCTAACCATGCTTCCCTCATCTTACACTTGTGAAGTTTTTTACTTATGCCAGAGTGAAAGACTTTATATTTATCCAAATTAAATTCATCTAATAGATTCAGTCCAATGCTTTGATCTATTGAGATCCTTTTGGATTCTGCCTCTGTGACTCACTGTGCTAACTAGCCCCCCCCCTTTTTGTATTATCTACAAATTGATGACAACACCATTTATGCCTTTATCCAACTCATTAATTTTAAAAAATTATTTTAAATAATGGAGCCAAGAAGATATCTCTGGGAGTGCTCCATTGGAAACCTCCTGCTACATTGATATTGAACCATTAACTTTGATTCCAGCTCTTTCAGTTTCCCTAAGATGATCATGAGCTATATTATCAAAAGTTTTGCTAAAAATTTAGGCAAACTATATCCACAATAGTCTCCTCATCTATTGGTTTGGTTTAAAAATGAAAATGAAATTAGTCTAACATGAACTGTTCATAATGAAACCATGCTATCTCTTTGTAATCACTGTATCCTTTTCTAGATGTTTGCCAACCAACTCTTCAATGATCCATCCTAGAATTTTTTTTTCCAGAAGTTAACATCAGATTCATTGAACTATAGTTTTCAGATTCTATTCTCTTCCTTTTTTCAAAAACTGGGACATCATTTACTGCTTTCCAAACTCCTAATACAACTTTTATTTTTTTTATGATCTTTCAAATATGGAGAGTGAAGCACATTCACCAGTTCTTTCAAGATTCTAGAATATAAGTCCTCTGGGCTGAGTGACTTGAATTCAAGGACCATTAGATATTCTCTTACTATTTTCTTAATTATCTTGGCTATCAACTTCCCAGTAGACATTTTGTTCTATAATTTTCAGTGTAAAGAACATTCTTTCTCTTAAAAAAAATTTTTATAAACATTTTTTTCCTCCCTAGCTCCCACTGAAAAGGAAAAAAAAACCATTTGTAAGAAATATGCATGGGCAAACAAAACAAATTTCCCATTGGACATGTCGAAACCTATGTGACCCATATTGAGCCTAACACCTCTCTGTCAGTAAGGTACCATTTTTCATTCTCAGTACACTGGAGTTGTGGTTGGTCATTATATTGATCAGAATGCTCAAGTTTTTCAAAGTTCTTCATTGTTACAATGTAAATTTTTCTGCTAGTTCATTTAACTTTACATCAGTTCATGCAAGTTTCTCTGAAACCATTTCAGATCATTTCTGATGGCAAAATTCCATTACACCGATATGCCATATTTTATTCATCCATTTCCTAATGGATGGGAATCCTCTTAGTTTCCAGTTTAGAAATCAGACCCTTTTCAGAGACAAAATGAAAGCTGAGCACCTCAGCTCTTCTTTGTTTTCAGCTTTCAAAATTTCTTTTTTGATCTTCATTTTTCTTCCTGTTTTGTTTTGGCCAATGTAAGTTATGTATGTCCTCATGGGTTTGTGGTGGCTCACAAGGAGGCAAGAATAGGCACTCCTAGCAACTTAATCCCTGCTGGAAGGAAGCAGGAAATTGGAGCCAGAGGTTGACCACTCTGCTCTTCTGTGAGAGAGATGGCACCAGGCAAGAGTTATATATTTACTCCCTTAAATATATCTAGAGGAAGTAATTTTCAGGTTCAAACTATAGTTCCTGATCACAATTTCCTTACTAGGGAAAGGAGTATCCTAAGGTTCCTATCAGTTGCTAGTTCTACAATGAATACACATAAGCAAATTGCAAAGAAAAACATTTATTCAAATTGATAGCAAATTAGAACCCTATGAAAGTGTACGTAGGAAAATATATACCAGACAATACAGAGAGAATGAAATCTCCCATTGGGAGTAAGATGACTCAGCTCAACCAAGAGAGGATCTCAGATCTCACCCAAGGGAAAATTCCCCAAAGTCTCCAGAGTAGCACGCTGGGAATAGGCACATGATCAAAGTTTTACCAGCTTCTCTACGTGTCAGCTTCTCAGAATCTTTCTCCCTTCATGGACTTGAAGAGACTTTGGAATCATATGTCTTATCTCTTGATGCTGGAAGCCTTGTCTGACACATAGCAGGCATTCAAGAAATGGTTGTTCTTTCTGTCCTTTTTTCCCTCCCTCTCTGTTTCTGAACTTAATGAGACCTACCACTTCCTGTAAAACTCCTACTCCCTTCCAAAACCTGAAGCAGAAAGCCTGGAGTAACTTGAGTGTAAGGTAAATAAGGCTGGCTCTCTCTAGATCACTGATTCCCTTCCTTTTCTTGCTGCATCCTGAAGATCATCTCAGCTAATACGTGCACTCCCTCTTCTTCACATGCTTATGTGTCTCAAGTTAAACTTTCATTTGTGTAAATTAAAGAATAATGTTGTATTACTTACAACAATGGTTCCTAACATATTTTGTTCTATGAATTCCTTTAACAACAACCAAAAAAAAATATTGTGAACTCTTGGTCAGTTTAATATACTTTATATATATACATATACATATATAAATATGTAATATACATAATATTCTTTTAGACTTATTCATTAAATGATTACAATATAACTTTTGCCCCCAAAAGTTTCAAATTAAAATTTACATTAATTATAAAACACAAAATTGTATTCTACCTAAAATTATGAAAACACTCAATGTAAAATTCTAAAACCTCAATTATAAAGTAATTACAAATATTTTATCTGGCAAATTATGTAATAGTTAAAGGAAATTATCCAACAATATGTTTACTATTATTCATAAAACTTCATGCTAAATTTATTTCTTTTATAAATTTTGTTTAATACAAATAACATTTTATTTTTAATTATTTTACTTTGTAAAAAAAGATTAATTTATTTGTTTTTACATGAATTTATAGTCTGTTTCTCTCCATTAAAGCAAGAAAAGAAAAGAAAAGAAAAACCCTTATCATGAGCATGAATAATCTAACAAAACAAATTCCTACATTGGTCATGCCTGAAATTGTGAGTTTCTTTTTGACATATTCTTTAATTCTTCATTGTGAAATCATGTAACTCACTGCATTTTAAGTGTATCTTTGACAAACAGTCCATTTTGGCAACTTTAGCCTTTATGATAACCCATCAATTTTCTTTCTTGTCTTTTTTTTTTCTTTAACAGTTAAATAATACTTTAAATGAAAGAAGTTCTAGGGCAGCTAGGTGGTGTAGTGAATAAAGTATCAGCCCTGGAGTCAGGAGGGTTGAGTTCAAATTCAGCCTCAAACACTTGACACTTAGTAGTTGTGTGACCTTGGGAAAGTCACAACTTCGATTGCCTCACCTTCCCCTTCCAAAATCAAAAAGTAGCTATAACTTGGAAAATGTTCAACATACTATAATGATCACATATCAACTTAATTTTGATGCTGGACTTTTCTAGTTGAACAAAAGTTTACAATGTTTAACTCGATAACAGACAAACAATCGAATCTACTATGTAGATTTTAATTCTATATTTTGATTTTTAAAAAGGATAAAGTGAAAATGCTCAACAAATATGGCCTGGAAAATAGTAAGATAATTTTTCAAGCTCTCTTGTTGAGAGATGGAAATAAATTTTAAAATTTCTAGTAAAAAATTTATGACTTGCTTTTGAATGATATTTGTAGTTCAAAATCAGTATGTCAGTTAAATTTTCTTTTTCTTCTATTAGCAATTCATCAACCAGAGATGTAAAATATATACCAAATGGGCTATAAATCCAATTAATTTATTGGAAATATCAGGAAAATATCCATTGAAAGTCACTTTAAAAATTTCAGATGATCACTTTGTCTTTCTTGACAGTCTGATCCAAAGATAGCTCATTTTCTATTAAGAAATTATGTAATTTCACAAAGCACCAAGTATAGTTCTTAACTGTTTGAGTCTAAAATTTTAGTTTCTTAGCTTTACTTTTTACTTTGCTTTAAACGTTGTGAGTATATTTGTATTTGTACTCTGTCACTATATGCTGAATCCACTTCTAAATTGTTAATAATTCTAAATATACTTAACTTTGTAGCCATGCCTTATCACTTGCAAACTTACTCAAGTAAAAAAAGGTAGTCAGTGAAAAAGACTACTAATTTGTTCCTCAATTCAAATAAGTGAGTAATAACTAATGTGTTTACCATAGAAAAGCATACATTTGTGTGTGTTAGAAGTGTAACATGTGCACTACCCACCTCTCTGCACAAAAATGGTAAACAACTGAGAGTTAGTACGTCTTGTTTTTTTTAAAGTGAATTATTTTGACAGTATCTAACACACTTTTAAATTGCTGCAGCATCTTCTTTGATGCAAAACATTTGTGTATGTTGCAATGTGTTCATGTTATATTCATGTTAATTTTTTTAATATGTGAAGCAATATGCCAATGTGTCTAATTTTCCACTCATTAACTTTGCTTCATCTGTGTAAATTCTACAAGAGGGTCAATTGATTTGTTCTCCTTCAGACTTTGAATTAATTAGATTAAAAATGTCTATGTCCTGTTAACTGACAACAAAAAATCATTTTTGCACTATCTTTAAAATGTAATTAAAACTATATTTGCTGAATTACAAATATCAATTGTCTTACCTAATTTGCAAAGCTCAATGTTCTTTTTTTGAACTATTTCTACAATAGCTGATTAAATATTATTTTATCTCTAACTTCCAAATGAAATCTCCAAACATGCACTTGAAAATTACTCTCACACACAACAAAATTAAATTTTGTGCCATAAGGTGATCTATTTTTTTTATGTGTGATTTGATAATTTATTAAATATGAAGCTTCAGTCACTTTTCTACTTTATTGTTTATTCACAGAAATAAATGAATCAACATTGTGTGTTTTCAACTCTTATTCTTTCCACTTAAAAAGTTAAGCAGGTTTATCAAGTCAAGTCAACTAGTATTTATTAAGCACTTACTTGCTTGTTAAGTACTTATATATCATGTATTGTGCTAACCACTGAGAATACAATACAAACAGAAAGACTACCCAGCCCTCAAGGAACTTACAGCCTAAGGGTAGAAGCAAACACATAGAAGGGAGCTGAAAAGCGAAGGGGAAAGCGGAGAGATGAAGGTACCTGACTGTAATGGTAATTTAAATGCAAAAATATTTTCCATTCATTAATAGGCCCATGTGACCTGCTTAAATCACATGGAAGCCTAAGTCACATGTAGGAGGAGCTTTCTGAACTAGTGGAACTGGAAGGATAGAGCAGTGCTGGGAGGAAGCTGCTCAGGTTAGTCAGAGCTGGGAAGGACACAGGCAGGCAGGCACATGAGTGTTTATTTGTGGGAAGGTCCCAGCAGGGGGCAGGGAGGTTGGGAATGACTTTGCCACCTGCCATAATAACCTGTATTGACTTCTTGGCTACTATGACAGATTTAACTTTCTGGTTTGGGTATTTGACTTTCTGGTGTCTAAATGTTTTTCTTCTGCCTTCTACATGAAGATTCTGTTATACCTTGAGATTGAGAATTGGGCCAACATATTCACAGTCACCGCCAGTACTATGAATATTATCTTGGAGATACACTGCCATAGAGGCATTGTAGAGAAAGTCTAAAAGAGTCAGAAGTGCAGCCTGGAGAGGAATAAAGACATGGATGGCCTGGGTCTCCTCTTTCAAATGGAACTTCTAGGAGAAACTCATCAATGAGAGAGATAGACTGCAGGGACAGAGAGCGCTTCCAATGTATGAGGTCCAGGGTTATGTTACAAACATTACTTTCATGTTTCAATTGTGAATGTTGAGGTAAAAGAGGTTTTAAGCTGCTGTTTGTAAGAACTCTATCCCTAACCCCATTATGCATTGCTGTCATGAATATTCATTATCTCCATGAAATGAAAAACCAATTCAATGCATTCCATTATATTAACTCTTTTTCAGGGCTGCCAATAATACAGATTTCTTGAACATCTTTGTTTGTTATTACAAAATTACAACCTATTGAATGACTTTTACTAATTTCCTCATCAAAGTGTATTGGATCTAAGTGAATATTTTGAGATTTCTCATTAAAATCCTTTCCTTAACAATTTTTTGGGGGGTACACTTCTAGTCTTTAGTCAGTAATCCTTTGAGGCTGCTATAATTCTAAAAATGGGAACCACTGGTTAACAGCATATAATAATTTAACTGAAATGAACTGATTGAATATAGATGTTTACATATGTGTGTATATAAATATACACATACACACACATATATAAATATAAATATAAATATATATATATAAAATTTCTCCCCATGAGATTCCATGTCAAATGCCCTGCTCATCTCTAGTTTCTTCCCTCATGCTGAAAATCCATCATTTTTTCATTAATGGTAAAGCTTATGAAGATATATTATTTAGGGGTTTCCTTTTGAGCTCCTTTGCATTTTAGACTATCATATTACAATTTTTCCTTTGATTTCTCATGAATGATGAGTAGTTTTGAGCTATTCAAACTGATTTTCCTTGGTTAATGATTCTATGGCATTTCTTTGTGAATTAAACTTAGAACCACTCTCCACTGACATCCTATGGGCTCTGAAAAAGGTATATTTATTCCTATTTCTAGTACTTCTGGTCAATTTTTCTTCTTTGAATCCCTGAGGTATTAAAATTACACTATTTTATTGTGTTTTTCTGGAATAATCATTAAATTTTATGTTCCCATACTTTCATCAATCTCAGTTTTCTTGGCATGGGTTCATTCAGTCTTTATTTTTATTTTATTTCATGAATTTGTAATCTCTTCATTGTAGAGTTCTAAATTTTTTAATCTCTTTATCAAAGACTTCATTGTTTAGGAGACATTTTCCATTATTTGTTTTAGTTTCTCGACTATCTGGTTCATCTTTTTTCAACGTCTTTTAGAGCTCTCCTTGGATGAGTGGAGAACTCACAGAATTTATTATAATACTTTCTATTTCATTGGGAAATGTAAAATTTCCTTTTGGCCTTTATTCACTTTGTTGGATGCTTTTTCTTGTTTATAGCCTCATTTTCCCTTCTTCACTATTTTATAAGCTGTTTTTTCCATGATACTCTTCCTACAATGAATTGTCTCCTGTCCCATCTTTGCTGAACTAGAAATAAGCTCATCTTAAGTTTCCACCTGGTTGCCTAAGCTTAAATGAGGCAGGAAAAATTTGCACTTGCTTCAAACACTGGCATTTATAGTCCAGTCCCCTCATATTACAGAAGAAAATATCCATCCCTCCAGGAATGGAGAATTGCTTTTTTAAAAAGCCTTTCATTAAGAACTCTAGTCTAGCAATTAAATATTCATTCTTAAATACCAGAAATAACAATACTGCTACCTTAATCATTTTAATAAGTAGATTAAGAATATCTGTGGGAAAATTTTTAAATTCTTTCTTCCTTCCTACTTGTAGAACCTTTCTATTTCTTCACCCAAGGCAGTTGGCAATGCAGCAGATCAAGCACTGGACCTGGAGTCAGGAAGACTTTAGTTCAAATCTGACATCAGACACTAATTGAGAACCTTGGGCAAATTATTTAATCTCTGTCTGTGCCTCCTGGGCCATCATCAGTCCTCTTGACTTCTATCTTGCTACTGGACTTCGATGACTCTGGAGGGGAGAGTGAGGCTGATGACTTTGCACAGCTCTACTCTACTCATATCCAATCCACATACAAGTGAAGGCATCACCTTCATGATGTCGTTGGTCCTCTTCAAGAACAAAAGACAGATAATAACCACAGCAAAATAAGGGCAATAACAGCATCTATCTCAGAGTTGTTGTGAGGATCAACTGAGATACTATTTGTAAAGTGCTTAGCCTATTCTTCTGGCACATAGTAGGCATTATCTAAATGCTTATACCCTTCCTTCCCAAAACTTTTTTCCTTTGTTCTAGTCTCAGAGAATAACTTATATTTCTCTTTGTCAAGATAAATGCAATTCTGCATTGGTAAAAATGTATATCTGCATAGGTAAAAATGTAACAAACACCTCCCCCACCCCCAAAGCTCACCTCCTTACTCACATTATCTCCAGGTTCAAAGGCAGTCTATTTTTGTCCATTGTGCTTTGGAGAGATTTTTTTTTTCAGGGATGATTGGACTAGATGGTTATTGAAGGACCTTGCAACTGTGAAATTCTAGGATTCTATGAAGAATTCATGTTGCCCTGGGAAATAAGCTATACAGGCAACGGGATATAGAAATCTATCTCGCACAACAGGAAACTAGACGGGAAGGGGATTAGAGAAAGGGGTGGTAATAGAAGGGAGGACAGATTGGGGAAAGGGGTAATCAGAATCAAGTTACAGGGAGAGGAGACATGAGGAAAATTTGGAACTCAAAATTTGGAAGTGAGTGCTGAAAGCTAAAAATAAATAAATTAATAATAATTTTTTTTTAAAAAAAGATTCATCCTGAAAAAAAAAGAATTCATGTTGCCTAGGTTTTAAAATGATATTGCATATGCCCCATTAAGTTGATCCAATTATAAGGCCTAGAATTGAATAGGAAAAAGAGAATGAGTTGGATTATATTTAGGCAATTGCTCAGTGCTTTGAATGTTTTCCAATGCAGGCAGTTATTATAACAATGATGCCTACAATATTATCTGCTAAATATATAAAATACCCTGAGACCAATGTTATAATAGAAATATCATACTGATCCTTGCGTCAGGCATTCAAGTTGCTGACAGGATTAGAGTGGTAAAACTGGTAATTGCTATATCTCCTGCTGAAGTATTGGAAGACAAGAAAAGTAAAAAAAGCCCTTTATCCCTCCTCTGTTTTACCTTTATTTGTGGAGTTCATCCCAAGTGGGATACATACATGCAATCCTTTCTTAAAATATGAGGGGAACTGTGATGACTGTTTGGTAATTATTCCTCTCATACATTAAAACTAAATATCAAGAAGTTCTGGAAAATTATTGTGTAGAGAGTGATTAGTAATTGTATTTATGGTTTTTGCTATATTTAATAAACCCTGTGATTAAAGTTGATTGCCTGTATAATATAAATATAGGATGCTAAGACAGTACAATTTCCTAGAGGAAGGATGAAACCTCTAGAGCTATAGATGGTTGTCTTTTTGTAATCAAATACTGTTATCTCACTGATTTGGGAATTTCCTCTAACAATGAAGGGTGTGTGAGAATTGTTCATGACGAGGGGAAGCTATGTTAGGGTAAGGGGAGTTGCGTCAGAAAATTGCTGTTCTATCACATACCACCCCTTGGTAGCAAGGTCCTAATGATCTTCTAAAGGACATTCCCTCATTTAAATAACTAGACAGTCCTCCAATCATGGGCAATTCTAAGGTAGGAAAAAGGAGTTAAGGGGAAAAGGAAACAAAAATGTGGAGGAATTCAAAAGCCAGAAGGCCTAAAACTTTCCTTCCTTTTTCAGAAAGACTAAACCTCAACGTTTCACAGTCTTGGTCTATGTGATGGATGATATCGCATCTTTCTAATTTATGGCGGTTCACCTAAGGCAAAGTGGGGATGATGAACCAAAGCAGCAGTGAAAACATTAGAGCCATGGTGCAATAACATCCCAGTAGTCATAGATTTCTTCTCCTGTTTGAGGTGGTGATGATGAGCAAGAGTAGTTCCAGGAATATTAGGGCCTCTGCACAGACAATTTTGACATAGTCAACTATTCTTTATTCTGCATCAGGATCATCTGTAATAAAGTGGTTAAGAGATCATAAGCCTCTGGCATGCAAAATATCTTGGGATTTAAGTTGATACAGAGGTTCTTATTGTATCACCACTCACTAGGTATTCCCTGTCCACCTACCTAAACCTTTCCCTCCCCAGAGTAATAACACAAAGTCTTTGCCCCCTTAGAGCCTTCTGACAGGCTGTCCTCTTCTACCACAGTGGAAAAATAAGAATTCTCCCTTATTCTCATCCAGTGATTCAGAATTACCACTAAGTCAGTTAAAGGGTCTCCTTTCTTCCAGATAAAGACATACCTATCAGAATTCTATAGCAACAATTCCATCTCCACCGTGCTGTTAGATAACAAAGTACTTCCTAACAACACAGAAAACAAGATATCTCTAAATACCACCTCTTGGTCCCCTAAGGGACCAAGGATTTTTGGAAAGGAGTTCCCTGAACCACCCTAAAGAAAATAAAAAGCTTGGCAATTAAAGGGGACATGAGTTACTTCTTCAGGGGGTATGAAACCTTATGAGAGGGAAACTTAGAGGTTGAGGATGGACCAGAGAGAATCAAGGAGAAATATGTCCCAAAACAGTCCATTCTTATCAGGTAAGGCTTTCTGAAGACTGGAACCACTTGACAAGGGAGTTCCTTTCCCTTTCCAAGGAAGCATCAATTTGTCACTCATGTGATTAGCAGGTGGCTACACACCTGACTTGGGCAGTCATGCATAATGATGCAACTGTTCGTCATTAAGGGCAGCTCTCTCATCCTGAGTTAAGAGTTCTATTTTGCCATTTGGGGACAGATTCAGGGCCACTTGGATCAGGAATACCTGTCTTGTCCTTTGTGAAAAGGTTCATATTGTTTTGTGCCCAGCATAGTATAATTATCACCATCTGAATGTGCAAACTGACATTGGACCCATTCCTCAACTTGTTCCAACCTGTTTTTCAGCATATATCTATGATTTATACTGACCTCCCCTCCCCCCCAAAAAAAGAAATAGCAAAGCAAATGTCAGTAGCTTAGTCTGGATTGTACTTGGAGTTCTTTGAGCTTTCCCCTCCCACTATATTTTCCAAAACTTGACTGAGCAGGCTGGACCCTCAATTTTCTTAGGATCGATTTGTCTCTCATATCACCTACCACCTGATCTAGGCCCTTGTGACCTAGTCAACAATATGTCATCATAGTAGTGGTGTACACCCAATACCCTGAGGAAAGGAGGAGGCCTCTTTAAAGTTTCTGCTTACCATAATGCGACAGTAGGAAGGAGACTTGAGGAAGCCATGAGCAAGAACAGTGAAGGTCTATTGGATTCCTTCCCAGACAAAATCAGATTATTCCTGACTAGTTTCAGCTACAGAAATAGAAGAAAAATCATTGACGAGGTTGATAGCCCCATAATACTCATCCTCGGCCTGGGTTACATAGTCTCCCTGGTCTAAGGGAGAGAAAGCTGTATCTGGTGTTATTCATGAGCACACACCCCAAAATCTGAAATATTTTTAGAAAGAAATTTGTTAGGTCATTTGGTAGAGGAGAAAGAACCAGAAAGGAGGTGGCCCTGAAAGGTTTACTGCACAACATAGATAGTCCTCTTTCCGTAAATTCTCACTACACAAATTCAACTTTACCTGAAGAACTCTGAAATGAATCTGCATTCTAAAAAAACACCTATGTTAACTTAGCTGTACAGTACTATGCTCTCTCTCTCTCTCTCTCTCTCTCTCTCTCTCTCTCTCTCTCTCTCTCTTTCTCGCTCTCTCTCTCCCTCTTTCTCTCTCTCTCTCCACTCCTGCTTCTTAGCTTGGTGCTCCACACCCTCATCAAGAAAAAAAATAAACTAAAAATAAACTCTCCAAGTGAAAGCAGAAGAACAGACATGTGGAGAGTCTGCCACTGCTGCTGCCACTACTGGATCAGGACTTGCCTTGAGATCTCTGATTCAGAGAGAAGACTCTTTGGCCCCAACACCCCCACACACCATGTCCACCCCAAAGTATCTGTCCTGCCCCTGCCTGTTGCTCTTTCTCTCAACTGTACCTGTGTCCAGCATCTAGTGTCTTTCCTCCCATTCTTCGTCTTGCTTTTGGCCAGGTCCTCCCATGGCTGGCACCACCCCACTATTACTCCTTCTGCTCTTTCTCCTCTCTCTCCCATCCCTACTTGTCCTTGAGCCCCATTCCGACCTTCTTTCTCCACAGGTATACAGCCCCTTTCTGCCTTTCTCCTCCCATTTCTCACATCTGCAGGCAAATTCACAGTCGTAAAAATCACTTATGTAGAGGTCTGCTGAATGTTCCACTTACGTAAAGTGAAAATTGCTTGTGTATATATACGTATATACACACACACATATATATACATATATATGTGCATGTATGTGTGTATGTGTGTGTGTGTGTGTGTGTGTGTGTGTGTGTGTATATATGCAAGGTCGATGGAGAGAGATATGAGTAACTATGAATTTTCACTAAAATTTCAGTGAAGCTGAAACATAAGCTTGTCTGGACTTACTACAAGTCCTGAATGTGGTAACCCAAAACAAGAATGCTTTAGGTAGATCCCAGACCTAGGGCAATCCAGAGTACCTTGTATGTAGCTCCAGCATTCCTAGAGAATTATTGAAGTCAGGTGAGATTCTGGGTGTGGACAATCTTTAGTTATATAGTGTGGGATTTAAACAATATAATAATTATTCCTGAACAATATAATATTTTGTATAACACAATAGTATTCCATCACATTCAGATGTTTAGCCATTCATTCCCTAATTGATGGACTTGCCTTCAATTTCTAATTCTCTGCCACCACAAAAAAGAGCTGCTATAAATATTTTCGTAGGCACGTGAGTTCTTTTTCTTTGATCTTTTTTGGGATACAGGCCTTGTTTATATTGCCATGTCAAAGGGTACACATAGTTTTATAGTCACTTGGGTATAGTTTCAAATTGTTTTCCAGAATGAATGGATTAGTTCACAGCTCTACTAATAGTGCATTAGTGCACTGCCTTTCCTACATCCCCTTCAACATGGGTTTCTCCAGCATTCGTTTTCTGAAATCTTAGTCAGTCTGATAGGTATGAAGCAGTACCTCAGAGTTGTGCTAATTTGAACTTCTGTAATTATTAGTGATTTAGAGCATTTTTATATGTCTATTGATAACTTGGATTTCTTCCTCTGAAAATTGCCTGTTCATATCCTTTGGCGGTTTATCAATTCTGTGAGTGAGAGGACTTAGGCACAGAGAGTGTAAGTGACTTGAACACAGTAGTACTATTCACAGTCCAAATAATTGTGGCATTGATAGAGATTGGAGGGAATGCAGTTTGAAGATTTTTTTAGGGGGAGGGAACCCATACCTACTATTTCATTGCTGTGTAAGAAAAAGAAACTAGACAAGCGTGACTGGAAGGAGAAGCGTGTGAAGAATAATTGATTGTTATAAGCTTAGGCCAATAGACTGGAGCCATGTCTTCATTTGTAGAATGCCTTGGAAAAGCATTCTTGCTCTGCATCACTGGCTCATCTTCCTAAGTCATTAAACCAGCATTAGAATTCAGGTCCTGTAACTTTGCATCCATCAGTGTTTCAATAGCCACTTGATTGTGTCCTGATGACTATTCACTTTGATGGCCCTGTGGTATGCAATATTTTAGTACTTAATTGAATAGAATCATAGATGGAGGAAAAGACACAAGGGTCAGGAAACCAGGAGGGTCAAGGTGATTAGTAATGTTAGTCAGAATTCAAATTCTATAAAGATCAGAAAGGTACATCACATCTAAGAATGTGATATTTAACAAATGTGAGGTAAAAATTTGGATACAGTGTTACAAAATGAATTGACTGACCAGAGAATGATGGGGACATGACTAGAAAGAATTCTTTCATTCTTATAATTTGACTCATTTTTTTTATAAATCATAGAAATGAAACCTCTTTCAGAGAAACTTGCTGCAAAGACTTTTCCCCAATTTCCTGCTTCTCTTTCAGTTTTAGCTGTATTGCTTTATTTGTACAAAAACTTTCAAATCTTATATAATAAAAATTTTTCATTTTATCTCCTGGAAACCTATCTTTCTCTTTGGTAATGAATTCTTTCCTTATCCATAGGTATATGGTAAGTAATTTCTTCCCTGATCCAGTAATTAGTTTAAGATGTCACCTTTTATGTCTAAATCAAGTACCAGGTTCATCTTAGTATACAATGTGAGATGATGGTCTAGGACTAATTTCCATCAGACTGCTTTCCAGTTTTCTCAGTAGTTTTTGTTAAGTAGTGAGTTCTTAGCCCAATATCTGAGATTTGGGAGGGGGGGTTGCAAAAACTAGGTTACTATGCTGATTTTCTTCTGTATGTTATATTTCTAATCCATCCCACTGATCACCTTTTCTATTTCTTATCCAGTACCAAATTATTTTATTGATTACCACTTTTATTGTTTGAGATCTGGTACTGATAGGTTTCTTTTCCTTCTGTTTTCCCTCCTACTGATTCTTTTGATATTCTTGACCTTTTGTTTCCCCAGATGAAATTTATTATTATTTTTTCTAACTATTTTAAGTAGTTCTTTGGTAGTTTGATTAGCATGGCACTGAATGAATAGATTAATTTAGGTAGTATTGTCATTTTTATTTTTATTATATTGGCTCATCCTATGCATGAGCAATTAGCAGTTCTATCATTATTTAGATGTGCCTTTATTTGTGTAAAAAGTGTGTTATAATTGTGTCCATAAGGTTCCATTGTGTGTCTTGGAAGGTACAAGTTATTTTAAATAGCATTTCTCTTTCTGTCTTTTCCTACTGGATTCTGTGGGTAATGTAGAGAAATGCTGATGTACAGGTTTATTTTATATCCTGCAGCTGTACTAAAGTTGTTAATTGTTTCAGTTAGTTTTTCCAGTGGACTCTCTACTTTAGATATTGTATCATCTAAAAAAGTAATTGTTTTGATTCCTCCCTACCTATACTTGTTCCTTCAATTTCTTTTTCTTCTCTTATTGCTATAGCTGGCATTTCTAGTAAAATATTGAATAGTAATATTGATAATGGACATTGCTTTACTCCTGGTCTTATTGGAAAGGCTTCTGACTTTTCTCCACTAAAGATAATGCTTGCTCTTGGTTTTAAGATAGATGCTACTTATCATTTTAAGAAAAGTCTCATTTATTCATATATATAATATATATATAATATATATTCTTTTTAGAGTTTTTAATAGGAATGGGTGTTTTATTTTGTAAAAAAAGCATTTTCTATAATTATTAAAATAATATTTTGGTTTTTGTTGTTATATTTGATATTTTATGGTCCATTTATGATATGGAAATCATGCTTATGATTTCCTGATGTTGAACTGGTCCTGCATTCCTGGAATAAATCAAGTCTGGTCATTGCATATAATCTTTGTGATATAATTGCTATAATCTCTTGGCTAGTATTTTATTTAAAATTTTTGAATTAATATTGATTAAGGAAATTGGTATATAGTTTTCTTTTTTCTGTTTTGACTCCTTGGTTTATGTCTCAAAACCATATTTGTGTCATAATGCCTTTTCCTAGCCCACTGGTGGCTTCTGCTATCTTTTTTTGTTGTGCGTTTCTGGATTGTGTGGAAGCACTTAATTCTTTTCTATTCTAGTTTCATCTGGGAGGATTCATCCCAGGTCTCAGGGGGATTGGTTGGAATGGGAGGAAGTAGAAGGCAGGAAGCAGGAACCCTTTCATATTTTCAACAATTATTTATGATGTACTACTATGTACAAGGACCTATTTTCTCTCCTTACTCTCCTCCATTCCATCACCAACTTTAGTTATGTAAAATCTATCCTTTTTTTTTCTTAGTGATGCAGTTGGGGTTAAGTGACTTGCCCAGGGTCACATAGCTAGTAAGTGTCAAGTGTCTTAAGTCAGATTTGAACTCAGGTCCTCCTGGCTCCAGGGCCAATGCTTTATCTACTCTACCACCTAGCTGCCCCCTTTCTTTCTTTTATATTCATTGAATTAAAAAAAAACTACTACAGTATATATTCTAATCATGTCTCTTTAACTCAATGCATTAATGGTGTACAGTATCAAGGATCGATTGGCTACAAGTACAGATGTGGGACCTATAAGGTCCCTTTTTGCTCTGAAATTCTAGTCTTCTCTGATTCTGTATCAGAACACTTTCCATACCATTTCTGAAAGTGGTCATCTAGCCTCCATCTGAATATAGTGAGTGATAGGGGATTTCACTGCATCTTGAGGCTTCTGTCCATTTGTGGATAACTCTAATAGTAAAGAAAGTTTTATTTATATTGAAATGACATGCTGTGATGGAAAGAATACAGACTTTGGAGTTAGAGGATTTGATTTTTAATCACAGCCCTGCCTTGCACTACCTATATGCAACTTTGGACAAGTTATTTAATTTCTTTATCTGTAAAGTGCAGGGGTTTGCTAAATAACATGAGATTCTTTGAAGCTCCAAGTATTATGATCTCATGACTTCAAATGTCTTATGAACCATGATTCTGTAAAATTTTCCTTTCCAACTATTCCATCTCCTGTCCTACTATTGTCCACTGGGGCCAAGCAGAATGAGTCTAATCTCTCTTTGCACGTGTCATCTTTCTGAATACTGGAAGACAATGATCTTCATTCCCTAGGTCTTCTTTTCTCCAGGCTGAGAATCCCCTTCTCCTTCAAAGAATCCTCCGCAACAGCCTTCCATTCCTTTCCTACCCTGGTTTCTGTCATCTGGACAAATTCCACTTTATCAAAAACTTTGTTCAACATCATTAAATGCATTGAGGGATGAGAACATTAATTGTGAACCTTCTTTTTCTTCGCTTAAAAAATGCCAAATAATTCTCATATGAACCCTCTCACAAATTAAACTAAACCCGAAATAGATTTGGAGAAATGATTTAAACAATTTCCTTATAAAGAAAAATGCTTTGTTTTAAGGGAACAATGTTCAACCACATTACACATTCTTATCCTATCCTAACTACAAGGACTATGAGCTGGACTGATTCCTAATCCAAACAGATTGAGTTGACTTTTTTTTTTTTTGGTAACTCTTAGTTCATCAGAAGGCCATATAGGGCCCTATCTGCTCCTCAGACAGATGATGAGACTCAGTTATTTTAATAATAGAAGATAGAACCTTTCCTCTCTTAGGAAGTTAGACTTGAGGTTCATTTATCTTAGAGGTTTTTTAATTGCCCTACTCTTCCAGGGTATGTGAGCTCCTCTAAGAAAATATATTGATAATTCACTGGTTAGCTTTAGTCAGCCTAGTAGTATTAAAAACCATTCTAACTTCAGAACGATTATAAAGCAACAATGAAACTCCAAGTGAGAACATAAGGATGTAAAAGTGTTGTGTTTTATCTCAAAAAAGTGTTTGAGTCTCATATTGTCTATGAGACCATAAGTAGAAAGTAGATTTCATGTTTAAGGAAAAAATACCTTACATCTGTTTTTCCCCTTAAGAACAATAAGAAGGTATAATAAAAACAAGATACATTAAGATGTATTATCTGACTTATTCCAACCTTTCTTGGTGGAACAGGAAAACAATAACTGCCTTAGAAAATTAGAAATATTTAGCCTTTGAAGAGATTCAAATGCCCTTATTTCTGACAGCATGGAGAGTTAGTAAAAAGGAGTTTGTTCTTCAGCTATAACTTTGTGATGTTTAAAAAGTTTGAGAGACATAGTTTTGGGGATATTATTAATAGAAAGAATGATATTTTGGCTATTGCTCTTGGCCCAAAGATAAATCATGGTGGTGGACTCACAGTTTTATTCTCTTGGAAGAGCGAGTGTTTCTGAGGGTGACAATCAACTCTGATTTGTTAACAATTAATGAAAGAGAATCAATATTATAATGAAAGGTGGACCTATTCTACTGAGGGACTAATAGATGTGACTTTGATCATGTCATTTATTTATAAAATACCCCTAGTCTCTAGTCAAATGATCTTCTACCCACATCTGAGTAGAGCACAGTGGGCCAGGGTTTCACCTTAGATTAAGTTCCTTGTAAATTGGGGAGAGTGGGGGTAGCAATACCTACATTGAGGAGAGTGTTAATCCTATCTAATATCAACAATACTGTCCTTCAGAAGCTGAACCTTGAAATGAGAACTTTAGAAAAATGGGGGAAACTCTGGATCTTCCCAAATCACTGGTTATTAGTAATTATTTCTCTTAACTTAAAGGTTAGAGCCAGGTAAGCTATGTGAGGAGGTTGCTTCTTTCTGATAAGAAAGCCTGGGCCCATGTTCAAGGAACATGACTTCTTTGTATATCCTTGCAGTGACATTCTCAGAGGATGTAGGACCAGATGATATAATTTCCTCTTCCATATAGCGCTTGAATACCTTCTATTCCACTAGCACTTGAATACCTTCTATTCTTTAGTATTTCCATTTTAAAACTACTTTAACTTTGCAGAACTTTCTACTAGGATAACATCTAAATTAGAGCTTTCATTAGCAAATATGTATGTATGTGTGTTTATGCATATGTGTGGGCTCATGCTCCCATTTTTTTATTGATGAGAATACAGCCACAGTCAGCTGATAATGGCACTAAGAAGTCTCGTTTTTCCAACCTGCTTCTGTTCTCTTCCCTTTTAATGCCTTATGTGTACTGTTTTGACACTGACTTTGATTTTTTCTCTCAGAGAGGAAAACTTCTAATACTCATCTTTTTCATTTACATCTGTGAAACTTGTGGCATCTATCCCAGGAATGCTATGTTTTCTTGAACCCAGAGAGGGCTTAACCTTAACTAAAAAAGAATTCATCCTTTCCAATTTCATTTCCCCAAATTCACCTATAAACTGGGGATAAGCTTTGCTAGTTACTATCCTTCAGTAATCTCACACTCATGCCCTTAAAATAAATATTATTATGAGGAGAGCAGTAAAGATGGCAGAGTAAGAGGAAATCTATCCCAGTTCTCTCTCACAAAGAACCACTGTGGCCTTAAGGCCACAGGTTCCCCACTCCTGTTCTAGGAGAATGATTTATGTAAAGGCAACAACACTATAAAGAAAAACAACTTTTGAAGGATTTATAAGAACTCTCATCCAAGCAATTACTAGCCATGTCTACAGAAGCCATGTCTACAGAAGACCAAGAATAAAACACATTATCCACCTCCTGATGGAAAGCAGGTGAACTTAAGATGTAGAAAGGGACATGCCTTTTGTGGACATAGAAGTTCATGGATTCTTTTTGCTTGAATATGTTTATTGGTTGCAAGAGATTTTGTTTTTGGCACTCTTAAAAAACAAAAAACAGCAAAGAACCACTCCAACAAAGATCTAGAAAGAAAACCAGACTAAGCAATGACCTGAAAAACCCAAAGGAACCAAAGGATGATTTTTCCAGTCTGGATCACCACAGAATGATAGTGGATTTTAGGCAATAGGAATGGGGTACAGGCCTAATATAGAGGCTTCCAGAAGAGAGGTTAAATTAGGGCCTGTGGCTATGTTCCAAGGAAGGAAGCAATCCTCCATCCAGCAGAAACTGAGTTAGAGTCTTTGTATTTACAGGGAGCAGGAACAGGAGTCAGCTATTAAGTGTCCTTCTCTAATCGTGGAGATGGGTCAAGGATCCAGAGTGGGTTGAGGATCTTTTTTTTTTTTTGAAACCCGTGGCTCTGTATGAGAGCAAGGAGTATAGCTAAGATCTGTTCTGAGGTTTTTTGCTGGACAAAGAGCAGGAACAGAAGCAAGCAGCAGTTGTATGACATTGTATGACATTGATTGTGGCGTGAGGTCATAGATTAAGCCTATCAACTATGTAAAGAAGAAGAAAGAATTGAGGGGAATGCGTATTGTGAATCTCATGTTAATCTGGCCAATATGGTCAATACACATTTGTATAGTTTGGTGAAGAAATACATTTAACTCAAATGGAAATCTGAAGGGAAGATAGGAGAAGGACAAAATAAGGTGGAGCATAAAATATAAGGAGGGATTAGGTTAAGAATCTGTGATTGGAGTCTGAGTAAAGGGAAGAGGGGCAGGTGAATAGAAGCAGATTATATCGAGTATAGAATACTGATGCTAAGTACACCTTTCTACCAGCTTCTTCCTCTTTGTAAAGATGAGTGGGGAGTAAAGAAGAAAAAGCATTAAAGACTCATTTGGAAGGAAATATATAATTGATAATTTTACAATTAATAACTATAATTGTGGATGTGAATGGGATGAAATGACCCAAAAATGTAAAAGAAGAGCAGAATTAATAAGAAATCAGAATCCAACAAAATGTTCATTCCAAGAAAATTAAAGCATAATGGTTCAGATGTAGTTAAACTAAAGGGATAAAGCAAGATCAAGCGTGTTTAGGCAAAGGGTAGCAATCATAATGTCAGACTCAGCAAAAATAGATAATTAAAATAGGTAAAAGGGGGAAACTATATTATGTTAGAAATTACCAGAGACATCAAATTAATCTCAATATTTAACGTATACCCACTGCATGGCATTGTATCTAAATACTTAAAGGAAAATCCAAACCAGTTACATGGAAAGAAACTACAACCTCAATGTATCCCATTCAGACTTAGACAAATCTAATTCAAAATAAGACAAGAAAGAAGTTAAGGATCTTAACAAAATTTTATAAAAGTTAGATAGAATAAACTGCTGCTATCTGAAATGAGAAAAGTATAATTCAAAAAATGAAAAAAGGAAATTATTAGAAACTTTATCACCCAAATATATGTCAATAAAATTGACCATTTGGATGAAATGGATGAATATTTCTTTCAAATATTAATTTCCCAGACAGAATGACAGAATTTAAAAGACTCAGACTTAAAAAAAATGAAATTGAAAAAATCACAAAGGAATTCTTTAGGAAAAGACCCAGGGAAGTGTAGCCAAGATGGCAGAGTAACAGAAAGAAATAGAACTGAACTTTTCATCTTTCAAATCCTCCTGTATAACTCCTATATAAAGAAAATATACCAAACTGAATCTTGATCAGGAAATCCAAGGAAAAAAAAATCCCAGCCCAGGTTGACATAGGAAAACAGACAGAGAGGTCTACCAACAAAGGGAACAGGATCTAACTGTGAACAACTGCATACATCGTTCTAGTGCAGGAACTAGAAGAGTCTTGAGGCAGGGCAAGAAGAAAGAGATCACAGACCACTACAAAAAGGAACAATATCGTGCACAGTGCAAGGCTTGACTGGGAGCTCTGTCACTCAATACCCGATTCCAGATCATAGATCTAGGGTGGACTGAGGAGGGGACCTGTGCTTAAAGGTGACATTCCCATGGTCTCTAGGGTGTGTACTGAGGTAGGAACAAGTTCAGAAGCAAGTAGCAGCAGGGAGGCTCCCACACTAGGAGCAGAGTAGAGGTCTCAGTTTCAGGTCCCAGCCCAGTCTGAAACCTGCAGGGGGATAGCTGAGGAAGGAATTCCAAACCAAAGTGGGAGGCTCTAGTCCTGTTGATCTGAACCAGCAGAGGTTTTCAGCTAGCATTCCGAAGCTGAGTGGAGCAGCAGTCAACTAGAAAGAACCTCAACCATGAACAAGTCCACAGGTGCGTCATGCCCAATCACCAGTCATAAACTTGCTGGGCTCAGACCAGGAGAGTAAACATGACTCTTTACTCTTATGAACACTGAAAACTTAAGTTATCCCTGAGAATTTGAAATAGCACAATACTCAATAGTCCAAGAAAGCACCAGAAAAACCAGAAAGCAAACAAGTTCAACCTAGACATTTCCTCCAGAAGTAGGCAAAGCCTAACTCTAACATTAGTTCTGAAGTCAGAAAGTAGGCTGGAAGAATGATCAAACAAAAAAAAGAATACCATTATCAAGAGTGATTTTGATAACAGGAACACTCAAGATATAATCTTAGAAGAGAATGACTCTAAAACCTCTAAAAGTAAGACCTCTCCCTACCCTCCTCCTCAAAAAGATAGCTTGAAGATACAAATTCAAGTAAAATTTCTGAAAAAAAATGAAACAAAAGTTTAAAAATTATTTTAAAATTCAAATGAGAGTACTAGAAGAAAAATGAAAAACAAATGAGAGCAGCAGAAGAAATAATTGGGAAGAGAATTAATAGCTTGGAACAAGAGGCAGAAAATTTTATCCAAGAAACAAATTCCTTAAAAACTGCATTGGACCAAATAGGACTCCATGAGATAAAAACAAAAATTAAATCAAAGTCCAAAGACTGAAAAAATGGAAGAAAACATAAGGTATCTCATAGTTAAAACAAAGCCCTGGAAAACATATAGAGTAGAAATAACTTAAGAATCACTGAACTACCTGTTGTTGTTGTTGTTTGTGGTTTGTCCTTCATTCCTGAAGCGGAGCAATGACATTATGAGCATGATGTGTTAACTTGTGCATGAGCTGGATTTGAGTGAGGCAGAATTGCACAAAGTCTCCTCTAGAATCATCAGAGTCTGGTGACAAGACAAAAGTCAAGATGACTGGTGATGACCCTGCACTACCAGGAAGAAGGAGAAAGAGGAGAAGGAGAAGAAGGAGGAGGAGGAGAAAGAATCATATTTCATAAAAATCATAAAAGTGCTCAGATCTCTTGGAACTAGAGGGTCAAGTGGAAATGGAAGCAATCATCCTCCTGAAAAAAATAGTAAAATAGAAGCTCCCAGGAATGTTAAAGCCAAAATTCAGTCTCCAGGTCAAAGAGGAAAAAAAATCACTGTAAGCAGACAAAAAGAAAGGATTCAAGTATGATAGGACCAGAGTCAGAAATCACATACCATTTAAAAACTACCATTATAAAGGAATGAAACACTTCAAATGTAAAATTCCTGAAGGTAAAAGATATGGACTTGCAATCAAGAATAACATACTTAGCAAATCTGAGTTTAAATCCATCCTACAGGGAAAAAATAATCTTATAAAAATTTTTTAAAAATTCATTGTGAATTTAAAGACAAAAAGATAGATTTCCATATACACCAAACAAACACAAAAAGAGGATTCAATATGAAATTATGAATCTTC
Organism: Potorous gilbertii; assembly: GCA_028658325.1. Taxonomy (NCBI): domain Eukaryota; kingdom Metazoa; phylum Chordata; class Mammalia; order Diprotodontia; family Potoroidae; genus Potorous; species Potorous gilbertii. The sequence continues at coordinate 419,857,860 of CM053769.1, forward strand.
ATTTCATATTGTTTACTTTCTGAAAGCTGTTATAGATATTACACATTGCTTTCAAAACTACTTTGCTTTTCTATTTCCTTCTGAGTTTTCTTTTGTTCTCTGCTTTGCACTTTTTATTTTTTTCTCCCTCCTTCCTTCTCCTGCACTAATGAAGGTCATTATTTGAAACAAATATGTGTACATGTGTGTATATATACACACATATGTCAAACCATACCATACATACTTCTGTTTATCAGTTCTTTTCTCTAACGTGGATAGTATCTTTCTTCACAGGTTCTTTTGTATTTGATTTGAGAACTTATGTTCTAAATGGCTTAGTAATTTATAGTTGTTCTTAGAACAATATTGCTGTTTGCATATACAACATTCTCTTGGTTCTAATCACGTCACTCTTTAGTCTTTCCATGTTGTTCTAAAACCAATCAACTCATTTCTTATAGCACAGTAATATTCCATCACAATCATGTACCACAACTTATATAAACATTTCCCAATTGTTGAGCATCCCTGCAATTTCCAGTTCTTTGCCACCACAAAGAGAGCTTCTATAAACCTTTTAGAATATACAGGTTCTTTTCCTTTTTACCTGGTTATCTTGGGAAATAGATCCAATAGTAGTATTGATGGGTCAAACCTTACATGTAGTTTAATAACTCTTTGGACATAATTCCAAATTGATCTTCAAAATGGCCAACTCCTTCAATTTCTTTTTCTCCTCTTAATGTTATTGCTAGCACTTCTAAGACAGTAATGAATAATATTGGTGATAATGGACATCCTAATCATATTGTGAAGGCTTCTAGCTTATTCCCCATTACAAATAATGAGTGCTGATTATTTTAGACAGATGCTTGTTATGATTTTAAAGAAAAATCCATTTATACTCATGTTTCCAAGGGTTTTTTAATGAGTGTTGTCAAAATCTTTTTGTGCATATATTGATATGTCATATGTTTTTGTTACTTTTACTATTGATATAATCAATATGATCAATAGTTTTCCTTAGGCTAAACCATCCCTTCATTCATGGTTTGGATCCCACTTGGTCACAACATATAATCTTGTGATATATTGTTGTAGTTTCCTAACTACTATTTTATTTAGAATTTTTGCATCCATATTCATTAATGAAATTGGTGTATAATTTTCTTTCTTTGTTTTTCTCTTCCTGGTTAAGCATAAGGACCATATTTGTTTTATAAAAGGAATTTGGTAGGATTCCTCCTTTGCTTATTGTTCCAAATAATTTGTTTAATATTGAAATTAACTGATTTTTAAATACGGTAGAATTCTCTTGTAAATCCATCAGTTCTGATGCATTTTTTCTTAGGAAGTTCACTTATGGCCTGTTCAATTTCTTTTTCTATAATAAATTTATTTAGATATTCTACTTCCTCTTTTATTGATCCAGGCAATTTATATTTTTGTTAAGTATCCTTCCATTTCATTTAAATTGTTAGATTTATTGACATACACTTGGGCAAAATAACTCCTAATAATTGCTTTGATTCCAACTTCATTAGTGGTATATTCACCCCTTTCATTTTTGATACTATTGATTTAGTGTTCTCTGTTTTTTAAATATCATATTAGCCAATGGTATATCTATTTTTTTCATAAAATCAACCCTACTTTTATTTATTAATTCAATGGTTTTCTTTCATTCAATTCTATTAATTTTACTTTTAATTTTAAGGATTTTCAATTTGACAAACCGAGGATTTTTAATTTGTTCTTTTTCTAATTTTTCAAATTGCTTGCCTGATTCATTGGCCTGCTCTGTCTCTATTGATATATGTATTCAGAGATACACATTTTCTCTGATTATTCCTTTTGTTGCACTGCATAGGTTTTGGTATGTTGTCTTATTGTAGTTTTCTCTAATTTCTCTTTCACTTATTGCTTCTAAGATTTGTTCTTTACCCAACCCATTTTTTAATATTAGTCTATTTAGTCTCCAATTAATTTTTAACATATATTTCCTTGGTCCCCTATTAAATATAATTTTATTGCATTGTGATCTGAAAAAGATGCATTTAATTTTTCTGTATGTAATTATAAAGTTTTAATGCCCTAATACAGGGTTAATTTTTGTGCATATACCACTGAGAAAAAGGTATATTTCTTTCTATTCCTATCCAATTTTTTTAGATATCTATTGTATCTACCTTATCAGATTCTTATTTTCAATCCATTCTGATATGTTTCTATTTTATGGGTGAGTCCATCCTACTCATACTCAAAGCTATCATTACTCGTTGTGTTTTTCCCTGTCTTATTTTTTCTCACTGTTTATGTCTCTCTCTCTCTCTCTCTCCCTCTCTCTTTCTCTCTCTCTCTCTCTCTTTTTTTACCCTATCCCTCATCAGATGTTTAATTCACTTTTAACTACTGCCTCCCTAATCTTCATCCTTTCTAAGAATCCTACCTTTATCTTCTCTTTTATCCTCTTGTTCTTTGATTTTTGCATCCTTCTAATAGTCCTTCCCTAGTTCTCTCCAAGTTAAGATGACTTTTATATTTTTCTGGAGGCATATGTCATTCCCTCTTTAACTCAGTTCTAATGAGAATAAGGTTCTAGAACTAGCCACCCTCCACACTGTGTCCTTTGCCTCTGCTGAAGTAGTTTTTCCATTCATACCTTGTTTGTATGAGATAATAGCTTCATTTTTACCTCTCCCTACTCAATTTTATTTTTTAATTTTCTCCCATCATAATTAACTCAACCATAAATTTTCTGTGGATGTACACTCTTTCAAACTATCCAAATAATGATACCATTCTTAAGAGTTACACATAATGTTTTGCTATGTAAGAAGTAAACAGTTTGATCTTAAATCCTTTGTCATTGGTATTTACTATTTACCTTGTTAGGTTTCTCCCAAATCTTGTAGGTCAAATTTACCCTTCAGTTCTGCTCCCTTTGTCACAAATACCTCAGTCTTTTAATTTATTGAATCTCCATTTTTCTCCCATGCAGGATTATACTCAGCTTTGCTGATTAAATTATTCGTAGTGGTAAACCCAGCT
>CM053769.1:419861392-419904559 GCA_028658325.1 Potorous gilbertii
ACCACTGGTAGGAGGGCTTGCTAAGCCTTTTTCAGAGCCGCTCATCCACCTTTGGTGTCCACTTGTCACCCTTTTCTCACTTGTGGCTCCAAGAAGCTTTAGCATATGCAGTAGCCAATGTCTGGACAGAAAGGCTTAATCAGGTTGAAAGTAACCAAAAGGCCTCAAGTACATTGTGAATTAGAGGAATGTCTACTCTAAGAATGTGAAGGTTTGCCTGGTGGAGTGAGCAGATAAGAACACTTTGTTCCAATAGCCATGAAGGTGACAGACAATGTGGAATGCTTAGAATTTAGTCAGACATTGAAGATGCCAAGATCATTTAGTATATGCTGGGCCATCGCCAGTCATCCTGACTTTTTTTTTAGTCACTGGACTTTGATGACTCTGGAAGAGCGAGTAAGGCTCATGACTGCATCATTTAAATCCAATTCAAGTGCAAGTCAAGACATCACCCTGTGATGTCACTGGTCCTTTTTGAAAAATGAAAGACTAACAATAGCATCTACATGGGAGAATAGAAGAAATTTTCCCCAAACTCCACACTTGTTGGGTGAATAGCCCCTATATAGATGATAACTAGGTGTACTGTAGACTTCATAAATTAAAATCAGGAGACATTGGGGAATAACCATTGTAAACTGGAGTGAGGTCTCTGACAGGGATACTCAAGCCCTGGAAGAGGAAGCGTCAGTAGAAAGAAAAAATAGAAGTCTCAGGGTACTGGTTACTTAACAAGAATTTCTCCAAAATCCCAAAGAATTTGGCTCCTGAGTAAAACTATCTCTCAGAGATGAAAGATGATATAGCATATTCTCCTGAGAACAATGGGTAGGCTGCTTGTTAGAGAAAAACAAGTTCAGTAGCTTCCCCTACCTAGTTCCCACCTAGAAGTTTCTCTAAAAACTTTCACTAAAACCTAACAAAGAAGCCCTTAGGACCGTGACCCAAACGGAAAGCTTGGCAAGACCAATTTTCCTTGAGAGGAAAAGATAGTAATTTGGCTAAGAATAATAGTTTAAAAAGCTCCGTCTTTGCCTTAACTGTGTTTGACAGACTGTGTCTTGTGCGTATGACATAACCAGACGAGCAGTGCCTGGTGGAGACAAAGTGTCTAGAGAAGACCAGTGGGGAACAGATTTTGTTGCACTATGATACTGTCAGAAGACTTTAGTGATCCTGACACATTAGAGTCATGAGATGCTCTGAACACATGGGTTTCCTGAATGTGTGTCCTATTCACATAAGTTCTCTCTGTCATTTTCCTCTCTGGTGATGGTGTGATGGTGTGTATTTTTGAAGTCTGTGACCTAAGTTTACATTCTGCTGCTACTCTTCTTAATATCCTATACTTACTCCACTTTTCCTATTGCACTAAATAACCTTTGGTTTGAATGAACCGTGCCCTCTGACTGACTATGGAAGTTACACGTATAAATGGAGGCTCATGAGGGGAATTTTCATGACATTGTTTCTTTTTCTCTTGAGTTAAATTCCTCTCTCTGACTCGGAAAAGCCTCAAGGAATCTGAACTTGTGAGTTACTTTTCCCTTATTTTGCATTTTAACTAGAGGGCAAAACTATTGGCTTTTAATTACTTTGTGGTTTTTTTTTTTTTAACCAACAGTTTTCTTGGGGTGTTGACAAAATCCAGGGTGTGTCCTAATTCATAGAGGACAGGAAAGGCAAGGCAAGTTAATCAGTGATGAGACATTTATACATTGGAGTATGTACAGGAACCATATCAAAGTCACAAATAGCTGAACATACTAATTCCTATTTTTCCTGATCATTTATTCCCTAAGCAGGAGAAAGAAGCAGCTCTTTTTGTAGGAAGAGATGTAAACAGCAAAAACCCAACCAAAACATAAAAGCTTATCTGTTTTGTTTGTTCATGCCCCTTTCTGCCTTTCTTTTCCTTCATGGTTTCCTGGATTGAATGCTATTTCTCTACCTCCCAGTGACAGAGAAAGGGATATCTCCGGCATCATGGGTTGATGGTGATTCTGAAGCAACAAGTCTCGCTTCTTGGCCTTTTGGCTAAGATTAAATGCAGAAGCAACAAGAATACATTAGCCTGGGCAAAGAGATAACCACAGGTGGAGTACAAAAAGAGCTGGATTTGAAATCAGAGGACCTAGGTGCAAATTCTAGCCCTATTGCCTGTATATAACCTTACCAAGTGTCTTAAAATCTTTGGGTCCCAAAATTTCTTCATCTATGAGATGTGAATGTTGAACTAGATTACCTCTTGTTCCCTCTCTTTCAGTTTCAAATTTGTGAGCCTTTGAATACCCGAATCAAAGGTGTAAAAGGAAAGATCTTGCTTGACTCAAGGGTTTTGTTAACTTTTCACTCAACTCAACTTTTGAACTCATGAGGATGGCTGTCATAAAGTGAAATGAGTGCTGAACTTATAGTTAGAAGAACTGTATTCAAATCCTCGCTCTTTCACTTATTACCTATGTTTTCCTGGGCAAGTCCTTTCACCTCAATGGACCTTAGTTTCTTTCCATATAACATGATGAGGTGAACCTGACCTAATCTCAAATCCTTACCTCTGTGGCCTTGGCTAGTCACTTCACCCATTTCTGTGTGACTTTAACACTCTTGATTTTGCAAGATGGGACAGCAGTACTATCTAACTCAGAGGGTTATTGGGATCAGAGCATTTTGTAAACCTTAAATGCTAAAACTTAGATGAAGCATGATCCAAGGGGCACTGAGGGCAGGCATATAAGACAAACTCTCTCTCCTCAGAGAGCTCAAAATCCAGAAAAGGAAAGAAGGCATATATACAAAGAACTAGAAGATAAAATGGTTTTTTATAAGTTTTTGACAGATGTACCAGAAATTGCAATGAGGGATCAAAGAAGGTTTCATGGAGGAGGTGGTGGCTTAAGATCTGAGTCTTGAAAGGTGGGTTGTATTTTGATAGAAAGCCAGAAGAGGAATGGTATTTTAGATGAAGGGAATAATTCATGCAAAAATATGGCAGTAAGAAATTATAAACTGTGCTCTGTGAGAGTAATTTGACCAGTTGGGCTGATAGTTTGTGGAGGAGCATGGTGAGAGATGAAGCTGGAAAGGTAGATTGAGGTCAGATTATATATAATGAAGGCCTTGAACTGGGAAACCATTGAAAGATTTTGAGCCAGAGTTGGGGAGGGGAGTAGAACAGAGAAAGATAGAATGGTAACACCTATGGATGTGAGTAAGTTTAGTCTATTATCTATCTATTCACATATATACACGCATGTATATGTACATTCTTGTATATATATGCACACATATGTATATGAATGCATATATACATACACATATGTTCTTGTCTGTCCTTTGTTTTGAAGAGGACCAGTGATGTCACAGAAGGATGTCTTGACTTGTTGGTAAATTGGATTTAAGTATATACGCATTCATATACATATGTGTGCATATATATACAAGAATGTACATATACATGCGTGTATATATGTGAATAGATAGATAATAGACTAAACTTACTCACATCCATAGGTGTTACCATTGGTGGCAAGACAAAAGTAGGGCTGACTAGTGATAGCCCCAGATGCATGTAGCCCTAACCCTAAATGGGCATCTTCTGTGTGAGACCAAGCTCTAAGCACTCCATAGTGCCTGCTTCATCCAGTGGCCTTCAGGGTTGTTGGAACAAATTGCTTTCATTGGCCTACTCCACCAGGTGGGAGGGCTCCCCAAGGCCTTTTCCGGGCTGCTCGTCCACCTTTGTTATCCATTTGTCCCTCAATTCTTACCTGTGGCTCTAAGAAACTATAGCATGCAGAGAGGCCACACTCTGGTTAAAAAAAAAAAAGGCTAAACCAAGTTGAGGGTAACTGACAGACCTCAAACACGTCAGTGAAGCAGAGGGATGTCTACTCCCGGAGTGTGAAGGCATATACATATATCCGTATGTACAGGAATGAGGAGAAGGCAGTAGGTAGAGAGACCTGTTAAGAAGGCTATCATGGTAATCCTCTTGTTCTGTGCATTATTCAAAAGGTTGAATGAACAGAAACTAAACTGAGTAATTTGCAGTGAAAACCTCCTAGGATATATTTTGGGTTATAGTACGTTCATTTCTCTTAACAGCTTACATAGCACTCTTGTTTGATCACTCAGAAAAACAATGTGACTTGTTGAAGGTCCCACAGAGAGCAGTGACTATAGAAAATACAGTCAAGGAGTTTATCAAGACCCATCTCCACCTTCCTTGATCGCTCCGCCATTTCCTGACCTCTCCTTTTCCCATTAGTCTCTACCACTCTTTCAACACCATCATCAAATAGAATTAAGAGGAAAAGTGATAATAACTGCTCACATTTATATAGTGCTCTAAGGCTTGAAAAGAGCTTTGCATGGATTCCTTCATTTGAACCTTTTAACACCCCTGTAAGGCAGCTGCTACTATCTTCATTTTACAGATGAGGAGGTTGAGCGACCTGTAAGCGTCTGAAGCAGGATTGGAACCCAGGTCTTCCTGACTTCAGAATCCAGGTCTCTATCCATCATGACCCCTAGCACAAGGCCTGGGGTACATCATGTACGTTTAATAAGTCAAGTTGAATTGAATTGTATCAGGATATAACAAGATCTGCAGGACTTTCCTAGGACAGCAAATGTGAATGGTTCAAGAAAACATACCTAAACAAAGGAAGTAACCACCAGGAAAGTGCAGGTAGAATTACAGTTTTTGCTCAAGAACAAAGTTAGCTAATTATGGCTCTGGAGGTATATGTCATCATTGGTTATCTCTCAACTTAAGTTTTCTCATCTGTAAAATAGGGATATATCAGTGCCAGGGTTGTGAAAACCAAATGAGATAATATATAGAAAGTGCTTTGTAAAGTACTATGTAAATATAAAAGTATTATATTAACATTTTTTGTTATTCAGGAATTATAGAGAAAAGGCAACACCCCTTATCTGCTTGACTATTTTTTTTTTTGGCAAATATATTGGAGGCTTTGTCTCTCTAGTTGGGAAAGAATTTTTGTTTTACTTCATCATGTAGTGTGTTTTATTACACATACTGTGTGTGTGTGTGTGTGTGTGTGTGTGTATATATATATATATATATATACATATATATAATGTGTAATAAAACACATGAAGCTAGTTGGTACAGTGAATAGCCTAGAGTCAGGAAGACTCTGGAAAAATTCAAATCTGACCTCAGACACTTCTTAGTTGTGTGAACTTGAGTAAGTCACTTAACCTCTGTTTGCCTCAGTTTCCTCATTTGTAAAATGGGGATAACAATAGTACCCACCTCTCAGGGTTGTTGCAAGGCTCAAATGGGACAATATTTGTAGAGCACTTAGCGCAGTGCTTGCTGCTGGACATCTGGGCCTCCCGATGCTTCCAGATCTCTTGAACCTACGAGGTAATGAGCCACCGAATCAGGCAGCATCCTTCTCGGGATCCCGTTTGGTCGCCTGTAGTCAGAGAAAGAAACACAAAACAGAAGAGGTTGCCAACACGTTGAGCTTTACCTGTGAGGCTCACTGAGACAAGCACATGTCTCAGTGAAAACAATTGTCTTAGCTTTTTGGGGAAGGGGAGACAGAACAGAGAAAGTCTAAGAAAAGTTAGAGTCTCAAACCACATGGTCAAAAGAAAGAAATAAAAGAGCGAGAGCAGAAGTTGCCTCTCCCATTAAAGTCTACTGAGTAGGCAGGTCTTGCTGCTCAGTGGCAAACCCTCTTTGACACAGCCCCACTTCCTGGAGTGGGTTGGAGAGAGGTAACACATAGGGGCCAATCAGAAGACTGAGGTGATGCATGTCTGTTATCCATGTGCCCACTGAAGAGGGACAGGGCAGATGTATTACCAGATGGGGCCCCTAGTTCCATGGATAGCATATCTGACCATGGCAGGGGCCCAGTTCTCCAAGGTATACCCACTGTTACAATAGGATCTTCTATTTAGTACTATAAAGGACCTCTATGGCCATCCCATCTCATCTCCATATATTACAGACAAAGAAACTGAATTTCAGAGAAATTGAGTGACTTCCATGGTCACTAAACTAGTAAGTGTCAAAGGCTGGATTTCAACCTAGATCTTCCTCACTCAGAATCTTAGCCACTACATTAATTCTGTCTCTTTGACTTTTTTAAATTTTTTTTAAAATTAGACATGCGGTCTCTTCTTTTGTCATTTTTCATTCTCAAATTATCATTCCCATAGTTTGTATCTCTCTTGATTTGGCAGAAGTCGCACAATGGAGATCAGGAATATAATGTGAGCTCTTGAGGGCTTGGAAGGCCGGCTTAATCCACATGGAACTCCCAATGTTGGCTGCTACTGCCCCATCAAACATCTATCTGGTTTCTGAGCCTGCAGCTCAGGCTTCTTTGGCCTCCTTAAAACACCTTAAGAGCCTTAAAGGGTTTGAGTAGCCACTCTGTTAAATCCAAAGCCATTATTAAGCAGTGTGGGTAAGTCCCCCATTCTCTGTCTCTCTCTCTCCATTCCCTGCCCCACTCTCTTTCTTTTTTTTCCTTTCTCTGTCTCCGTGTGTCTCTTTCTGTCTGTCTCTCTCTTTCACTCTCTCTCAGAAACATTTTCCTTGAGCACTTAGTCACAATATAAAAGTTTCAGATTCTCCCTGTCTGACTCATAGGAGGCAAACGTTTCTCTGCAGGAAGTCACCCTGCTGTGCCCTTCTGGCTGGTCGGCAGTTCCTCTAAGGACTTTATACTTTGCATCAAAAGCCATGGTGTTTTGTGGATTGCAGTACAACCATGTGTGGGGTGTCTGTTCCTTATTTGAACCAATGAGTGATTGTAAAACAAAAGAAAGGGGAGCTCTTTCTTCAGATCAATTTTTTCCCTTCCACAGAATGAAAAGTGCCCCAACTATGAAACATTTACCAGCTCTAAAGAGAGATAATAGCTTCCCTCTTCACTGACTAGTCAGTCGCAGGGAGGGAACGCATGTTTCTAATCAGCTCTGAATGGAACCCAAGCTGTAGGTTGGATTTCACTTTAATCCATCTTTGAGTTAAGGTGAAAGGTAAGGGGGGATCACAGTCCCACAAACAGAGCAGAGTTAATTAAATTTTCCATTTCTTCTTTAAGACTTGGGGCCTCATTTTCTCCGGCTGAGTCTCAGATGGGCCCTTTGAGCCAGAACTATACAGTACCTGTACATGCCCTTGTAGAGGAGACATGGTGTCCTGCAAAAAATGATTCACTTGGATTTAGGAAGGTCCGTGTTTGAGTTCTGGCTCAGCCTTTTATTAGCTATGGGAGCATAGACAAATCATTTTGCCTCTTTAAGACTTAGTTTTTTTATTTATTTATCCCTTCCTTTAAAGTGAGAATAATGATATACCATTATACCTATCTCACAGGGCTCTTCTTAGGAAGGTGTTTTTCAAGCTGTAAAGCAATGTTGTTAAACTCAAATAGAAAAGATTCCTGTGGGCAGCATATTGTCTTAGAAAATCACAAATTAACATTATCTATGTTGTATTGTTTGTTGTTGAGTAGTTTCAAGGGTTTTCTTGGCATAGATACTGGAGTATCTTCAGCTCATTTTACAAATGAGGAACTGAGACAAACAGGGTTAAGTGACTTTCCCAGGGTCGCACAGCTAGCAAGTGTCTAATACTGAATTTTAACTCATTAAGATGAATCTTCCTGATTCCAAGTCCATTGCTCTACCCACTGCACCACCTAGCTGCCTATATATTGTATTGTGTTTTTTATTTATGTTTTTAACATTTCCCAATTATATTTTTAATCTAACTTGGGTACCACCTGAGAGTTTTACTCTTTCAGTAAGTTTGACACTTCTGCTGTAAAGTACTGCAACAAAGGGAGTTCTGCCCTGCATTATGGAAACGTAGGTAGAGTGGTTAGATTTGGGTGAGACTAGCTTTGTGAATGTGTAACATTCACTAGGAACAAATGTGCCATGGTCACCAAAAAAGGACAAGGCCCAGGCTCTTGGCTAAGCTGTATAACATTTAGAGACCTACACAATGCATGTGGGGATGGACCTATGGGGCTATTCCATGGAGCTCAGCCTGTGCCCTTGCTGCTTCTGGTGACATATGAGGTTTTTGGCTGACACATTCCCCATGGACCTGAGCCTGTGCTGTGGCCACATTTGGTGACATACATGGTCTGGCTTTGACTCAAGCATATGCAGGACTAGAGTCTTCTGGTTGATCCTGCATTCCCCATGATAGGCAGAAGGGACTCTTTCAAAGATAATGGCTGACCCAGGTAGTCACCCACTCAGTAGAATTTAAGATGAATCTCTTTTGCCTCTCTCCACTTGTTGAGCATAAAGGCACACTTCTTAGTCCTCTAGCTGGGAGGAATCTCTCTCTCCTCCTCATGTCACCCCAATCCTGAAAATTAGTTCACCTGTGCTAATGAGAGCATCCGCTTGCCTGGGGAAGCCTGAGACTGAATCTCAAGTCCCTAGCTGCCTCCTCTAATTTCTATTTCCTGAGCACCAGTGACTGAAGAGTGATTCTGAGATGGATGTTCCTAACTTTGGTAGTAACCTTGTGAATAGAAAAGATTGAGAGATCTTGGGTCCAGGTACTGGTGACCCAAAAAGAGGTCAGATCTGCAAAACTTTTCAGAGAAAGTGACTATCACCAGGAAGATACTGCTGATGAAACCGTGAAGAAAGCATAAGCCAGGGATGGTTTGCTAGGAGACTTGGACTTGTCAGTTATGCAGATAGCACAGGACTGAATAGAGGTAAATAACTTGTTTACATCTTTTGAGTACCTCATGCATGTTCCATATCTGTTCATGGGCTCCTCTGAGTACTTTGTAAGCAGTAATAGTTTAGGTTTTTTACATAAATGTTTATACATCACTACAATTTCTCCCAATATCCCTTGTTTTTTTCCCTTCCAGAAAGCCTCTGACATAACAAAGAATATTTTAGAAGAAAAATTTATCCCTTTTTTTCCTTTCCAGAGAATCTCTGATACAATAAATGATATTTTAGAAGAAAAATTTAAAAATCATTAAAAGTGATCAATATATCTAAAAGGTCTAAAAAATATGCAATCTACCACAATTGTTGACCTCTCACCTTGGCAAAGAAGCAGAGTGGAGGTATCTTCTCGAATTTCTTTCAAACCCTGCTTGTTCTTTGTAATTTGGCAACATTCACTTGTAGTTATAGACACTGGAGAGACTTTTTTCTTGACTCTGATTACTTCACTCTACATCAAACAGAATAAATCTTCCATTCTTCTCTGTATTCATCATATTTATAATTTATTACAGCACAGTAATATTCCATTACGTACACATAACTCAGTCTGTTTAGCCATCCCGCTATCAGAAGGCATCTACATTTTTTCCTCACTATTTGCTAACACAAAAAGTGCAGCTATAAATATATATATATTATATATATATATATATATATATATATATATATATATATATGCATATAAGGACTTTCTTCTTATTGATGACTGCCTGAGGATATTAGACTTGTAGTGGAATCTCTGTGTCAAAAAGAATGGACATTTTAGTCACTTCCTTTGCATAATTCTAAATTGCTTTCCAAAATGGTTATGCTGATTCACAGCTCAACCAACAATGCACCAGTATGCCTATCTTCACGTAACTCCTTCAACACCAATTATTCCCATCTTTTATCCTATTTACCAATTTATTGAACTGAGTTGAAAGTTGTTTTGATTTGTATTTCTCTTATTATTAGTGATTTAGAGTATTCCTTCATATGATTATTGATAGTTTACAGTTCTTCTGAAAAATATTCATGTACTTTGACCATTTATCTACATAGAGTACCAGGTCTGGAGTCAGGAAGCCCTGAGTTCGAATCCAGAATCAGGCACTAGCTGTGTTTACACTGGGCAAGTAGCTTAAGTTCTGTTTGTCTTAGTTCCTCATCTGTAAAATGGGGATAATTACAGAACCTTCCTTCCAGGATTATTGTGAGAATCAAATAAAATAATAATTAGAAAGCACTTAGCATAGTTAAGTGTCATATAAATATTAGTATATATATATATATATATATATATATATATATATGATACATACATTATTTGCACACATATTTGTATATATTTCCATACATATATGTAGACACTATGTAACACATATAATATATTAGTTGTTAGTATATCTTGATTACAAAACCCCTATCTGATCCACAAGATTTTGATCCCCAAGAATTTGACGCATTTTGCAGTTATTTTGAATGGTATTTCCCTTTCTATTATGGCTCTTGGATTTTGTTATTATTATATAGAAATGTTGATTTTTGTGGGTTTGTTTTGTAGCCTACAACCTTAGAGAAACTATCAACTACCTCAGTTACTATCTTTACAGATTCCCTAGAATTTTTTAAATAAACCATCATGCTAGTAATAGAAAAAGGGATAGTTTTATCTCCTCTAACTATCTTTACACATTTAATTTCTTTCTTTTGTTTTATTGCTAATTGCTAAAATTTCTAGAGCTCTATTAAATAATAATGTAGTGGGAATTCTTGCTTTTCTCCTGCATTTATTTAGAAATATAGTTTATGTTTTATACATCTGTCAAGGTGGCAGGCTTTTGTGCTTTACATATTTCTTTTATAATGCAGAAAATAGAGGACCTATATATGATCTACGTTACACACTGAATACCTAAGAGGGACTCTGTCTATCTCTTTTTGGGGAGACCCTAGACACGAGTCAAACATAAGATTTATTGAAGATATTTTTCCTGGGCCCTTAAATACATTGTAATAAGCCAGAGAGTTTGGGGGAAAAAATTGTGATACCATTTTTTAGAGGTCAAATTTCTCCCGGAACTGTCTGTCTAGGCCTCCGGAGTCAAAGTTTCTTAGTAGGAGAGAGTGATTTCTACCCTTCTCTCTCCCTCTACTCTCCATTTCCTAGGATCTTATATTAATTGGTTACCCTCTATAGGCTTCTGCTTATGAGAAATGAGTGATCATAAAAAGACTTGCATGCATATTGATGATCAAGACAATGTGTGGTAATTCTTTCTTTGCCGTTAGAAGGAATTTTGTATCTATATGTAATGGGAATCTGGAGACAGTGTCTGATGGCAGAAAATTATGCCTAATATCCCTAATGTGCTAATTAGCCCAAGTATTGTGTGGGAAAGGAAAGGCAGAAACTCCACTCTCTGTGTAGGTGCTTGGGAGTTATACACAGCAGCCACATATGAATGTAGTGTTTCCCGGAAAGTGGGAAACAGGGAAAGCTACCACCCACAACTGGCAGTTGCATTGAGGATTGGATTTTGGGCTACAGGACAAAGCCTCTCTGATGGAGCCATGGAACAGAGTCATGGAACAAAATCTGGATTTGCTGAAACTGTTTGGGAAAGGTTGATGATTCTTCAACTCTCTCACTTTCCACAGTTCACTTTGGGATAACTTTTATGTCTATTCTCTAAATTTCTTAAGAGTTTGCTTTCTGTTCTGTTTCTCTCTGTGTGTCTCTTTGTCTCTCTGTGTGTCTCTCTTTGTTTCTCTGTCTCTATCTCTCTCTCATTATCTCTTTCTTTCTCTCTCTCTCAGCAATTGAGATTAAGTGACTTGCCCAGGGTCACACAGCTAGCAGATATCAAATATCTGATGCCAGATTTGATCCCCCCTTTTTTTAAAAAGCTGATTTTCTAAGATAAATATACTTAAATATTGCTTTGTTTTTCTACATGTTTCATTATTCAAATGAAGCAGAGGAAAGGCAATAAGGGTAGAATGCCTAGGAGAAAGAGAAATAGATTTCACAACTGCAGTATTTGCCAGGGTAATTTTTCATGACTAGGGTCTTGAGTTAAACAAAAAAAGAATTATTGATTCAGTTTTTTGGAACTTCTTATAGCAGGAAGAAAAAATGTGGACCTAGATATTTCTAGGCCGTTAGTTTCAAACTTTTTTATCTCAAGGCCCTTTTACATGCTAAAAATTATTGAGGATCCCCAAAAGAGGTTTTGTTTGTGTGAGTTATTTCAATCAGTATTTGCTATATTCAAAATTAAAACATCTCAGTATTATTGTGAAAAGTTTTGATTTCCCCAGACTTCCTGAAAAGGTATGAAGACCCATGGGTACCTGGAATCTAAACAATGTCAGCTCATATTTGGTGAAAGCTATGACTGGTATGTTTGCTTTTCAGGTTGAAGGGAAAATCAAACCATTTCCAAGAGGTGGAGCCAAAGAAGTTGACTAGACAGAAAATCAGGTCCAAAGGGAGTAGGAGAAATGAAGCGCTATCCATGAGGATGAGGCCATTATGCAGTCATGACTAGCCCTCACAAGAACAAAAGATAAAAGCACCATAGTGCTAAACATTTGGCATTTGACTTGAAATAGATTTTTTTTTCCATTGGACTTAAACCTTTCAATTACTTCTTGACATGAATCATGAGTGTCATATAATATGGTGACTGATATTTGAGAAGGAATCTCTCTCCTCCTATGCTTCTGTGCTTAGTTTTGTCTTAGTTGTCTTTTGCTCTGTCTCTGTGTCTAGCCCAATGGCTTAGACCTCCAATATGTCTCTTGGAGATATTCAATAGGTAGTAGAGAAGACTTTGCCATAAGCAGACTAGGTAGCCACCTATGTGATTTATTTTGACAGTCTCTGGGAAAGTCTTTGTTTCCAAATCCCCTTCTACCCACATCATTCAATGTTTCTTAAATGCCACCATGAACACACACATACATCTAGGTTTGGCTTGGCCCTCTTTAGAGTAATTGTAAAATACAACTTCCTTAAAGCTAAGGCGAGATAGTGCCTCTATCTACCTGTCAAACTCTCCCAACATTTCCCCACAAACAACTTTAAAATAATACTTAAGCTCAAAATTCTGGAAAACAGAGCCAACAAAAAGTCAGAGTGAGACATTTTTCCAGCCTAAGACAATTTAGGAGATTCACAGGAGACACCAGGTGGTTAGCCTGGAGTACACACCGTGGCAGCGCTGGGCTAGAGACAGCAGCAACTTTAGGAGGAATCAGCCCAGAGATTGTAAGAGAGTTAGACAACTGGTTGAAAAAAGAGGACCCTGAGCTGGCACTGGGTGTAGGGCTTGGCACTGTCCGGCAACTCTATTGCCCATATACAGTTCTAGGTCACAGGAACTCTTGTTGTTCCTTCACAAGGGACCATGGGCCATGATTGCAGTTTCAAGGCAGAGAATAGTGCTAGCACTTGTTGTTGCATAGGAGCAGGGGCCCTTCCTTGATAAAGACTAGAGTTCAGACCAGGAGAGCAGTGACCACACCTCTCATCAGATCACACCATCTTAGAAGCACTAAAACAGCACCAAAAAAAAAAAAAAAAGCCTAAAGCTTGGGACAGTGCCTCTACCCCAAAGTGAGCAAAGCTCAACTTTAACATTAAGTTCAAGTCAAGAAATAGGTTGGAAAAATGAGCAAACCACACATACACAAAAGAACTTAAACATAAAAAACTACAGCAGCAGGAAAAAGCCAAGATGCAAACTCAGAAGAAGATAATAAACATGAAAACAGTTAGAAGCAAAGCCTCAAAGGAAAAAGAAATGCAAATTGAACACAAGATCAACAAGAATTCTAGAAGAGTTAAAGAAAGCAATGAATAGCAGAGGAAAAATTGAGAGGGGGGAATGAGAGTGATGTGAGAAAATTCTGAAAAGAGAATTGAGATCTTGGTAAAAGTGGCACAAAAATACTGAAGAAAATAATAGCTTTAAAAATTCAGAATTGACCAAATGGAAAATACAAAATCTCTCTGAAAATTCTTAAAAATTAGAGTTGGGCAAGTAGAAGCTAATGACTCTGTGAAACATCAAGAAATAATAAAACAAAGTCAAAAGAATGAAAAAATAGAAAAATCATAAAGCATCTCATTGAAAAAGACACCTGTCCTGGAAAGTAGATCAAAGAGAGATGATTTATGAATTATTGGACTACCTGAAAGCCACGATCAAAAATAAGAATCAAGACATCATCTTTTAATAAATTATCAAGGAAAACTGCCTTGATATCTTAGATGTAGAGATTAAAATAGAAATTGAGAGAATGCAATTATTACCTCCTGAAAGAGGTTCCACAATGAAAACTCCCAGAAATATAATTGCCAAATTCTAGAGGTCCCAGTTCAAAAAAGAAAATATTACAGAATCACAATGAAACCATTCAAATACCATGGAGCCACAGTAGGGATCACATAAGGTTTAGTAGCTTCTACAATGAATCATTCTGGATGGAAAGACCAGAGCCAAATAAAAAATTTGACATTCAGACACAAGACTCAAGAGAAGCATAAAAATGTACACATGAAAGAGAAATCATAAGGGATTCAATAACGTTAAGCTATTTACATTCCTATATAGGAAGATGATACATGTAACTTCCAAGAAATTTTATAATTATTAGGGCAGTTAGAAGGAGTCTATAAAGATAGAAGGCACAGGTGTGAATCAATTATGTTGGATTGATCTAAAAGAATGAAGGGGTGAAAAAGAGCAATGCACTGGAAGAGGGGGAAGGAAGAGGAAGAATGGGGAAAACTATCTCAAATAAAAGAGGTGCATAAGAAAAAGCTTTTAGAGAGAAGAGGGAAATGGTAGAGGAGGGTAGGTAGGTAACACTTAAACTTCACTCTTATTAGAATTGGTTCAAAGAGGAAAGAATACACATACACACACACACACACTTAACTGAGCATAGAAATATGTCTTACTCAATAGGAAAATAGAATGGTAAGGAGAAAAGAAAAGGGAGGGCAGATTAAAGGAGGCAGTAGTCAGAAGCAAAGCAGACTTTTGAGAAGGGAAAGGGTAAATAGAGAAAGAGAAGGTTAAAAAGAGGAAAATAGGATACATAAATCAAAACTGTAAATATGAATGGGATGCCCTCACCCATAAAATGGAAGTAGATAGCATAATAGATTAGAATAGAATAGAAGTAGATAGCATAATAGATTAGAATAGAATTCAGCAATACATTTTTTACAAGAGAAACACTTGAAATAAAAAGACACACACACACAGAGTCAAAATAGGGGTAGGAGCAGAATTTATTATGCTTCATCTGAAGTAAAAAACACAGCAGGTAACAGTTATGATCTCAGACAAAGCAAAAGTAAAACTTGACCAAATTAAGAGATAATCAAGGAAACTACATTTTGCTAAAAGGTACTATAGACAATAAAGTAATATCAAAAAAATACAGCAAACTTCTCCAAAGGCCTCATTTCTCAAATATATAGGAAATTGAGTCAAATTTGTAAAAAATAAGATCATTTTCCAATCGATTAGTAGTCAAAGGATATGAACAGGCAGGTTTCAGAAGAAATCAAAGCTATTTACAATCCTATGAAAAAATGCTTTAAATCACTATTAAATAGATGAATGCAAACTACAACTATGAGATACTACTTTATACCTATCAGATTGACTTATATGACAGAAAAGGAAAATTATAGATGCTGGAGGGGATGTGGAAAAATAGGTACACGGATGCATTGTTGATGGAGTTGTGAATTGGTGCAACCAATCTGGAGAACAATTTGAGACTATGACCAAAGCACAATAAAACTGTGCATCTCCATTGATCTAGTAATACCACTGCTAGGTGTGTATCCTAAAGAGATCAAAAGCAAAGGAAAAAGAATTGTAAATTTAAAGACAATCAAACCCAATCCCCTAACTTTAGAGATGAGACAACTTTTGTGGAACGTTAAATGACAGAACTACTAAGTGTCTCAAGTAGGAATTGAATTATGTCTTCCTCATTCCAATAAACCTTGCTGAATGCCTTCCAAATGTCCTTTATCAAGGAGATTATACCAGCAAATATTTGAATGTGCTAATGGGATACAAACACATCTTCCTAAGTCTCCAAGTACAGAAGTTTATTCAGTAATTCATAATTGTACTTAAAAGTATATTGATATTTATAATTCAGATGCTATGTTGATTCTTTAGGGACTTTTCTATTTGTTTATCTGTTTTAGCAATCAAATTGTAATATGCTTATTGTCTAAGTATTTATAAGTAAATGTACATTAAATAAAAAATACAACCCCTTTATCTCTCCACCTCCACCTCACCCCGGAAGAAACACCATTTTAATTCTCCATCTTCCCCAGAGGAAGTCAGAGTTCCCACTCAAAAGGAAAGTGGAAAATACTGGAAACAAACCTTGGTTAGACACAGTTTTTCAATGCACTGGTCCAGGTAAGTTTTGAACTCCAAATGCTAAAACTGAGCAAACTGCTGTCAGTTTCTTTCACAGAGATAGTGACTTTGAAGACTATACTTAGACCCTCAAATTATTTTTGGAGCTGAATATAGTAGATGAGTCCCTGAGACCCTCAAGCTCATTTATTTTGCTTGACTTCACTTCTTGGAAGGAAAGAAAGGAAGAAGAAAGGAATGGAAGAGGGAAGGAAGAAAAGGATAAAAGAAGGGAGAAGAGAAATGAGAAAGGGAGGGAGAAATAAAAAAGGAAGGAAAGAAAGAGGGGAAGATATAAGAAAGGCAGGGAAGATGGAAGGAAGGAAAAATGAAAAGAAGGGAGGGAGGGAAGAAGGGAAAGAGAAAGAGGAAAGAAAGAAGGGAGAAAAGGAAAGAGGAAAGAAGAAAGGGAGGGAAGGAGGAAGGAAAGGAAGGATGGAGGAAGGGAAGAGGAAAAGGAGGAAGGGAAAGATGAAGGGAAGGAGGGAGAAAGGAAGAGAGGGAGGAAGGAAAAAAATAAAGGAAGGAAAAGAAGGAGGGAGGGAGGGAAGGAAAGAAACAAACATTATTAAGCATTTATTGTCTTCAAGATACTGAAAATTGGGGATTCAAAAACACAAGTGACACAATCCCTTCCCTCAAGGAGCTTCTAATAGGTGAGACCAACTGCAAGTCATGTCATCATCTTGATGTCAAGGTCCTCTTCTAGAATGAAGAAGGACAAACATGCACACAATATTTGAGACTACATAGATAAAAGAGTGCGGACCAAAACAGAAAGTTTTGGCCTGGGAAATCGTAAGAGTTGTGAATGGAAACATGTCAGATTGTCACACCCTAAACAAAGGTGCATCGATTATGTTAACATTTCTAATACCAGAGCAAGGTGTGTGTTTCTGTGCGTGTGGAAGGGATTTCCTGTGCTTTCCCGGGGCAGATGGCCCTTTCCGTAGGGCCCTGGTTTCCTTATGGCTTGATGGCATGTGAATCATGCTGCATAAACTGAATCCCACTACATATAGTGAGTTAAGTCAATTTTCACTCACCCACTAATCAGAAAAGTTTAACCCCAAGGTTACAAAACTGAGTGGATTAACTACTCCAAGGTGAGGGAGTAGAGGAGGAACATGGTCTCTGGAGGTCTACATTGGCTGGTGATTGCCCAGTGGGAAGAAGGGAAAACATCAGGGTAAAGGTCAAGATACCTGCGCAGGGTAGATGTCTGGTGGTTTACTTAAAGAATGTAACTAGGCAGTGAAATAGCCCAGGGGACAGTGTTGGACTTGTATGCAGAAGAACTATTTGAATCCTGTCTCATACATTTACTAACTGTTGTGTCCCTGGGCAACTCACTTAAATTCTCTCAGTCTCAGTTTCTTCTTTTGTAAAATGAAGATAAGAGTAGCACTTATTTCATAAGGTTGTTGTGAGTCTTAGAGGAGATATGTAAAGCACTTTGTAAACCTTAAATCATTTTAAGATTATACTATTTTAATAATATTATTTAATTTATTAATAACATGTTTATCGTATATGTGTATTGCTATTAATAATGTATTGTATTTATAATACATTTGTGAAAAAATATAAATAAACAAAATTTAATAATAATATTGTTATTATATTGTGGCTCTGCCTCAGTGAATTAGTCACTGAGTCAGGAAGAATAAGCAGTCTTTAAAGAAGAATAAATTTGCCTCTCGTGTTTTCTCTTCCTTTTTCTGACTGTTGCCGTTATTGGGAAATTCCAGTCTCTCTGACTCTCAGAGAAGGGCAAGGGAGAAGAACATCTCTCCTCTTCTCCCCAGTAACTCTTATGACTGATGGTTGAACAGCATGTCCTTGTCTAAGTGAGCTTGAGACTGCATATCAAAACCTTCTTTTCATCTTCTGCTTTCTGTTCTCCTGAGTACTGGGGACTGAACAGAAATCCTGGGATGAATGTTCCTAGCCTTGTTGACAACCTTGTCAATTCAAAAGGTCAGAAGCTCCTGGATCTGGGTGCTAGGTGCCCAGCAAGAAATCTCTGTAATAAAAGAAGATGACCCCTGCCAGGAAGTTAAGACTAAGAAAATCCAAGCCAGAGCATGATTTGTCAGGGAATCATAACTTGTGAGTTACCTAGACAAAGAAGGTCAGAAGTGAAAGAGGAATATTTGTTTAGCAGTCCTTCAAAGTGTTTCACATTTTAATGTTTTAAGTATCAATCTCCCTGCAGAATGTAATAGGAATGTGAGGTGGCTATCTCATATTTGACAATGTGTATTTACAAATCCTTTTGAGTTTTAAGCATTTCTTTAGTGGTGGAGAAAATGAATAGTAGTCCTATACCTGACCCACTTTGTACATTGAATATCTTTCTAAAAATGGGAAAAGAGTGAGTATCCTTTGCCCTAACCTGAGCTGCTGTGTGCACATGGTGTCAGATGCTCTTTTTCAGCACTAGCAACATAATCCTAGACCTGAGGTTCACTCCCACTACTTTGGCTTGCCAACGCAAGCCTCCCAGAATCATCGAGGAGAAAATCAATCTTTTTTTGCTGTCAGCAACCATCCCAGATGAGCCCTATAAATCCAGGAAACTGCCATGAAGAGGCTGCAATGGGAGAAAATGTAGCCAGATTTTGTTTCCATCCCACAAATGCAAAACTATGCAAGATGCTTTCTCCTAAACTGGAAGAGTGGGTACAAAGGATTAGAATTTTGAGTTCCCTTTCATAGAATGGCAGCCTATGTACTCTTTGCTGTCCAACACTTGGGATTGTTAAATGGGTATAAAGCTACCCCGCCTCCCCCAGATCCCATCCTGCTCTTATTTTCCCAGACTTCACCCTGGAAATTGAATGAATTCCTTCTAAATGGGAGGCTTCTCCTGAGGAAACTTAAATCACTCTGTGTAAGTGAAGTGTTGATCACGATAATGATGAAATCATCATCATCATCACCAAGTCCTAAGGGAAGAGATGGGTGGGGGTGAATGACTAAAGGGAAATCCACTCTCAGATGTCTGTTTTGGAACATTTTGAGCTATTGCTAAAACTATTGAAATTAAAATTTGGGGCCTAATAAATTTTCCCACACATCCTTCACCAACCATTTCTCATTCAATGGTCCCTCCAAGAGAACTGTGAACTACCTTTAACCAGTATCTCAAATGATGACTTCCTAATCCCTGACCCTTTTGTCCAGAAGGTCCCTTTCCTTCTACAACTTTCTGTCCCTACTTTTTCCTGTTGTTATTAACTAAATCTATTTCCTCCTACTAAATGAAATACATTTGCTGTCTCTTCTTGGGATTTGTGCACTGCAATAGGTTATTTTCATGTTTCTTTTGGTATGTTATTTTCATCCTCCATGCTTAAACATGAGAGAATGGAACTTCCTGCTTAGCTATGCTGCGATGCTCAGGTTTTGGGGTTGTTGTTGTGTTTTTTTTCCAAGTGGTCTGCCAGAAATAGAAGGATTTGAAAGGATTGACTCAGAGGTATTTGGGGAGGATTCCAGATTTTCCAAAAATTGCTTCAGAATACTGTATGCCTTTGGGGTGCTAAATTACAAAGTTCCTCAAGAAGGAAAGAAAAGTTGGTACATCTGTGAGAAGTGGGCCATGTCCATTCATCCTCATCTGTATTTTGCCGCTGGACCCAGATGGCTCCAGAGGAAAGAGTGAATATGGTGATTTTGCATAGCCCTGCCTCATTTAAACCCAATTCGCTTACAAATCATGGCATTACCTTCCTGATGTCTTGGTGCTCTTCAAAGGACAAACACCAACCTGCGAGTCATTTTGTATGCATGAGGCTTTACAGAACGATGAGGTGGGACCCAGCTGTCTGAACTTCCAGTGGGTTGGTGCCAATAGGATTCATGTGTTCACTTTAAGTGACTAGGAGAACTTTGAATGGCATATTATTGGGGACTTTCACTCATCTAGAGGAAAAGTGAAGTGTGCAGTTGTGAGGAACACTGAACTAAGGAGCCAGTAAACTGACTTCATTTACAAAGTCTATCTTCTTAATTGGAGAGCAAAAGTTCTATTTTTCCTATAGTGCAGAGATTTTTGAGGGGCCCAAACTATGAGCTCAAATGACATTAAAACATACCAAGTACCTGCCGTATGTAAGCCAGCTTTTGAGCATGCCTAGATAAATATGACTTTAGATACTTACTAGTAGTTGTGTGACCTTGGGCAAGTCACTTAACCCTGTTTGTCTCACTTTCCTCATCTGTAAAATGAGCTGGAGAAGGAAATGGCGAACCACTCTAGTATCTCTGCCAAGAAAGCCCCAAATGGGGTCAGGAAGAGTCAAACACAACTGAAATAGTTGAACAACAACTACAAAAGTTTGTTTAAGAGCAAAATACATCCCTACCATGTGGGTGGAAGTAGCCTCTGGAATTGGCCATCTGTATCTTTAAAAGAATGCTTGTTTCCCCAGTGAACTGAACTAGTGACAGGGAGAGATCTCCTTCCTTGGCTCACCTCTTTTACCCTGGCTCTGAGATTCTGTGTTTGTCCTTGGTTTCAGGTGCTGGGGGTGATCCTCACCAGACCTGGAGTAGGAGCTATGGAAACCTAGGAGCCAGGATTACAGGATGGGGTATGCCTGGATTTCAGCCTGGGTTGAGGGTGGGGGGTTTGGACTTGGACCCAGGACTGTGCTCAATGGGAAATGGGCTCAGATAGGAACCTAATCCCCCTTCCCTTCCCAGAGACTGAAGGGGGATTACTCTTCCCACATGTTGGGGGGAGTGGGTTTGTATATTTGTGATATGCCTTCTGAAGATATATCCAGAAGGTGCATTCTTTTGTAAAAAGTTGCACTGCCTGTTACATTTACACAATCCCATAAGGTCGTTTGTATGGGCATTATCATCCTCATTTTACAGAGGAAGAAACTGGGGCACAAACATGGAGGGACTTGCCCCAGGTGCTGAGCTGCAACCTTTTGATTCCAAGGCTTGGTTCTTTCCATGAATTGCCCCCATTTCTATACTTCCTTCTGCCTATATGAACAAAGCAGTTTGAAGCTCAGTGTGAAGAGACAACTAGGATTGTTGGAGAGAATTCATCCATCTCTAGAGCCCTAAAAGAGAGGAGAGATGAAGGAGGAAAGACTGCTCTTCTTTTTTCTGCCTTGCCCTTCATCCCTTTTTCTGATTGTTTATTTTATCCCAAAGTATACAGAATGCCTTGCTAGCAGTTCCATCTGGCTAGGTTATATTTATATGTGGATTCTGGGATACAGAATCCATGAAAAATGCTAATGGCACAAGCCTGTCTCTTAAAACCAAGGTAATCGTCAATCTTTTATTTCTATGTAGGAGAGGAAACCACATAGGCTATAAATAATCAAGGTCTTTAGGACATGGAAAGTACCATGCATAGACACGAAGGGTGGTGAATGACAGCTACCTCTTCTTTTTTAATTTTATTTTTTAATTTATGGAACAAAACAAACATTTCCAAAATAAAAAAGATGATTGCCCATGAAACTGCAAATCTTCTATGCACAACTTGCTATTCCTTTCAAATATACAACAAAATTATCTTAAAATTTTCATTGGACAGTTTCTTTACCTGGATGAGAGACCAGGGGCCCTGGAAGGGTAAGGGGTGGGTTGTTTGCTTTCGGGATGTTTTGCACATGAAAGCAGATTCCTGGGCTGGCAAATAATGGATCCAGAAATCAGCTTTTTAAAAATACCATCTTGTTTTCAGGTTGTATCAACAAGCTGTGGCTTTCTGTGTGTAACCAGTGACTCTTTAATATATTATGGAGGATGTTGAGTGGTTTCCATTACGGAATTTAGAATTTGCATATAAAGTGGGATGCAGCATGGGGTAATGGCTAGAGAACTATGCTGGAAGCCACCAGGACCAGAGTTTGAGACCCTTCTTTCATACATAATGGATGTGTGCAAGAAGCAACCTCTCAGTGCTCAAGCATAACCTGTAGCAAAGACTGGTAGTTGCAGAGAAAGTGCTGACCTGCATTGCTAGACATTTTTCTCATCTGGGAATTCTATGTACGGGTCTAGTCCCATTCCTGTGCCTATATAACAGGTAAGCCCTGACTAGAGAGCAGCACATATTCAAACTTATAGAGGCTTTTTCTTATCTCCCTGAGATGGTATTATCACTCACAGGTGCCATTGATGTACAAACGTTTTACAGTAAGCAAAGGATTCCTTTAGCCTAGGACTCCAGCTGAAGTTTGCTGTCTTTAAATGTCAGGCTCATAAACTGACCCTTTCATTAAGGTTTTCATGTTTCACATTCCATGTTTAGTATTTTCTTCCATTCCTCCAAGTCTTTTCCATCGTAGGGTGGAGATAACTCCTATGTTCTTAAAGACCATGTCAGTGGATGGCAAGCTCTCTAAAGTTCTACCAAGATGGAAATTCTTCAGGATGGGTCCTACATTGAATTGGATGCTTGTTATTCGAGATCCATTCTAGCTAAACTTAGAAAGGCTCAGCAAAAGAAGGCTGGCCACAATATGATAAACTGTTGTGGCCATAGCAACTGATAAAATTGTCTACTGAGGTGTTGAAGGGACCATGATCTGTGTGCTATTAGATAATGCTGTTACCTATACTTAGGAAAATGTGACTGTTTTGACATATTAAAACC
The DNA here is from genome assembly GCA_028658325.1 of Potorous gilbertii. Taxonomy (NCBI): domain Eukaryota; kingdom Metazoa; phylum Chordata; class Mammalia; order Diprotodontia; family Potoroidae; genus Potorous; species Potorous gilbertii. The sequence goes on from CM053769.1 coordinate 419,884,259, forward strand.
CAGATCATTAGGTAAGAGGAAACTCAGGGAAGCAATAACTTTTTGACCCTTATCAGTCTGAAATATGTATATATGTGTCAGATAATACACCATTGTTATGCCACAAATAGGAGGCAGAACAATTGCCTTGAGAGAAAGGAGGAGTATGTTGTGGTTCAGATGATCCCATTTGAGGTTTTCTTGGCAAACATACTGGAATGATTTGCCATTTCCTTCTCCAGGTCATTTTACAGATAAGGAAACTGAGGCAAATAAGTTTTGAAAAATCTTGCTCAGCTAATGTCTGCAGTCTGATTTGAACTCAAGAAGATGACTTTTCCTGATTTCAAGTCCAATACTTCATCCACTATGCCAACTAGCTGTATCTATTACCAATACCTCTAGTAAGGATATCAGCTTCTGGTTTCCTCTGAGGCTGCATGTAAGCAATTAATAAAAGTAAAGAGAGAGCCCAGGACTCCATTTGTGACCACATAGATGAGATGAAGACCAAAGGAGCCAGAGGAGACCCCCATGTAGCCCAACAAGGTGACTCTGGGAAGTCTGGCCACCTGAGTATCTTTCCACGTAAGTACTTTAATGTAAATTTTATGTGAAATTGAGAAACTTTGTATTGGGCTATGCCAAGATATGTCTGAGATGACTGGTCAAAGAACACCAAGAGGGAATGACTGTCCAAATGCCTCTTCTTTTGAATCTGGGAGTGTCAAAGATCACAGTCCTCTGGCAGTCAGAGGTCAAAGATCATGGTTAGGGAACCAGTCCCTAGCTGATGGGGTAAAGAGGTCAGATGAAAGATGCTTGGCATAGAGAAACATGGTACCCCCATTTTTAGACAATATAGACTATAGTGCCAAATGCCACCTATTCTACCAGGCACATGCACAGATGCATAAGGACTGGCTAGAGCCCTGACTGTTACCTTCTGAGTATCTTGGACCAATTGGAGATGCCTTTGTACCAGCTCTGTGCCTCATTACCCTTTTGGTATGTCTTCTCCATATTACTTACTGTCATGGGCATCCTATCAAGAAGCTCCTATGGGTGCAACATCAAACAATGTGACTACCTTTAGTCTAGAGAGTAATTCTTGCTAATGGCACCAGCCTCCTTACTTTTCCTCATAGAAGACAGTCCATCTGCTGACTCCACAAATTTGCATTGGGTATTGCCCCTGCCTGGAATTCTACCCCTCTTCAACTCTGGAAGTCTCCTAGCTTCCCAGGCTTCCTTTAATTCCCAACTAAAATCCTGTTTTCTACACAAAGGCTTTCCTTTTCCCCCTTAATGCCAATACCTCCCCTCTACTTTTTACTTATATTTTATCCTATGTCTAGTTTGCTTGTACATGGTTGTTTGCATGTTGACTCCCCTGTTGGACTCTTCCTTGAGGGTAGGAAATATCATTTGTCTTTCTCTAGCACTCAGCATAAAGTGTGGCACATAGTAGGCAATCAAATGGGCAGCTAGGTGGCACAGTATATAGGCCTGGCATCAGAAAGACCTGAGTTCAGATCTGGCTCTCAGATACTTAGAAGCTGTGTGACCCTGTCCAGATCACTTAACACTGTTTGCCTCAGTTTCCTCATTTGTAAAATGAGCTGGAGAAGAAAATGACCAACCACTCCAATATCTTTGCCAAGAGAACTGGAACAACTGAACATTGACCGATTGATTGGTCTAGGGGCTTTTGGGCAGGGGGGACTCTGGTTATTGACATGACATTGTTTAGAGATATGGAATGAATAGTGAAGAAATGGAGCCTACCTTTCCAGCATTCCCACCTTTCATGACAAATTTTGATCACATTTTTATCACATCTTAAAATTTACTAGGTAATTCCTTCACAAAATACTCCTGTGAGAAGTAATACAGTTGTTATTCACATTTGACAGATTGAGAGTTTAGATGCATTGTCTATAGTCGCTAGACTATTAAGTGCTAGGGCTCCCAATACAACCCAGGCCTGCTGCCTCTGCACAACACTTTCTGTTGTTTTATTCTATTTCTACCCCAATGAGACATTTAGCACATTAAGCATGAACAGTGAAATCAAGAAGGAATAGTGGTGGGAGAGAAATTATTCATCTTATTTCTAATGACTCATTAGTTATATTGCCTTTCATGCCTGAATCATGCCTCCTACAACTGTCCTCCCTTAACTACCACTCAGAAAGCCAAAGACCTGACCTGATACTTCTAAGCCTGGAGACAGAATCATTTAGGTGGGAAGAAGGCACTGACTGGGAAGCTCCAAATTCCTGAATAATGACATGGAAGATGATGGAATAGTCTACCTCATGGGAGAGTGGGATTCCTTCCACTGGAAATCTTCAGGTTAAGGCTTTGTAATGCTTCTCAGATACTGTGTACAATCTCCCATCTCCTATTTCCATGCTTTTGCATGAAACTGGAATGTATTCCCTCCTCATGTCTGCCTTGCTTCCTTTGAATCCTAGGCACTACCTCCATTATGAAGCTTTTAGTGATCTCATTCTTCCCCACATTGGTGCCTTCCATACATCCAAATTACTTTGTATTCATTTTGCATATATCTTACGTTGTGTTTTCCCTAGTAGAATGTAAGGTCTTGAAGGGTGGTACCTGTTTTGTTTTTGCCTTTGAATCTTCAAGTCCTAGTCAATAGTAAATAGCCAATAAACATTTACTAAGCACTTACTACTATGGGCCAGGCACCATGTTAAATACTGGGGATGCAAAAAAAAAAAACTACTCTTCAGGGAGCTCCCAAAGTAAAGTAAACCACTTTTCATAGAGATGCTTAATAAATACTTATCAAATAAATGGTGGAGAAAGAGGTGGAGCTAGGTGGCTTCTGAAGTCCCTGTCCATTTTGATTAATTGACTCTCTTACTAATTGAGATCACTCTCTGTTTAATGTAACCTTATGCAGGTCATTTAGCCCTTCTGGGCCTTAGTTTCTTCATATGTAAAATGAGGGAATCAAGCTCCAGAACTTTGATCCTTTGATTTCTCTTTGACTTTTCAAAGGAAGAAATATAGATGTGAAAGTTACGAATTATTGAAGCTAAGAGGGAGAATATTTAGCCCAATACCCTCATTTAATAGATGAAGGAACTGAAGGGTCACATCCAAGGTCTGAGGGAGTTGGATGCAATAACAAATGGAGGCCAGGTCTCCTGATTCGTAGTCCAGGGCTCTGTCTACCACACCAAGATCCAGCCTCTTCCATCACCCTTCATGCCTTTTTGATTCATTTCCATCCTTTCTCTAGATGATAACACAGAGGCAATTTGATACAGTTGAAGAACAGAAAATTCTATTAAATATGCCTACTTAATGAAATACATATATTTTTATTAAATATGGATTTTCATAAGCCTTAAGTGTATTTGAGGATTTAGAAACCATAGGTAACTTCATATCACCACAAACATAATTGCTACATATGTTGGTACATTCCTTCAGTAACTTAAATCTACCACACTGGAGACAGAACACAAAATTAACAACATAAAATAACCTACATTTAAGCAAAAGGGTGATATAGGGAGGAAAAAATCAAATACCGTATATGAAGACATGCTTACACGTAGTTTCCCTCATCTTGGAGGCCCCATAGGGCCTTTAAAAATATATGAGGTTATACAGTTACCTTCCATAGATGTAACCATTTAAGACATTTTATTCCTGCGAGAATTAGCTCATTATTTGAGCTGGGCCAGCAGGCTGGGCCATGTAAGACTCTAGGGAACTTGTATTAATATCTTAAGTTCTTGTAATCAGCAAGGGAGTTCTTTTCACCCAGTGGACTAGTGAAACTTTCTGTCCTGAAACTCCCTTGTGGACTATATTTCTGTTTCTCCTCCTTTGCCCTTCTCTGCTAGGGGAAAGGTTGTCCTGAGATACTAAAGATTCAAGGCAAAACCCCCAAATGCTGCAATTTAATTCAACTCCCTGGTCTCTTGTGAAGGCTCTGGGTCCTCTTCAATGGCTTCAACCTCATCTATCTCTTCTGCCTTTGCCCTGTAAATCAGAGGTGAGCAGCTGAAATGGATACAACAGGCAAACTTTTCTTTAGAAGCACCACCCTTAACATGAATAACCATCTGGACTCCAGAAAATATGACTTTGCTATCTGCTGTCAGTGGGACTTGCTCCAGGTATTTCAAGGTCATTCCATTCACCCACACGCTGCTGCTTCTGCTCAGGATCTTCAGATAGAATGTCAGACAGACATTTCCCTTCTCCAGATATGGCTCCAGGGATAAATGGCATCGAGAGACGCCAGGAAGCCTGAATTTGAGATGAGCATTCCGGCCTCTCCCGAAGACTAGATGGGTAGTGTCATGCTCCAGGTGATGAGGGATGTCTTCAAAGATTCCTTTGTCTTGGTTAGGGTGATAAAGGGCTATTTGAAGGACAGTCATTGGTCTCTCCATGTATGTATAGAGAAGGTGAGACTCTGGAATAAGCCTGTGAAAGGACATAGGAATATGGATTTGAATAAGTGAATTGATGTATTCTTGTCCCCCCAGAAGTACTTCCATGTGTGTATGCATGTGTATATGTATTAGGAAGAAATACACAGGCCTATGCACTTCAAATGTTCTTGAATACATTCTCCTGGTGATGCAGTTTTGAGTGGTTCAGGACCCCTCAAAGATTGGGATATAGGACTGGGTTGTCTGCAAAGAATTCACAGACTTAAGCATTCTTTAAATCAAGTTGGCAAATGTTTATTTTTACTTTATTCATCAGGCAAGAGTTCTTAAGGACCCTGCGATCTTAGGATAAACTATAGTAAAACATGTGCCAGGTATGCTAATTAGGTGATGCAAGACAGGATTAGGGAGTGGTTAAGAAAGAGTCAGTGTTTAAAGGAATATGTACTTTTTGTATCTACTTCAAAGGAGTTTTACATAGAATTCACCAGGAAAAGCTCAAGGAGGGTCAGAGGGAGCTGTGATTTTTAGTTCTGCTATGTTACTAAGTTAACAAGTGGTCAGGGCCAACTGAGGATTACCCAGTCTGCCACCAATCAATGTTTGACAAGATGGATGTAGGGAATATACATATATCTTAAGTCCAGGATACGTATAATGAGGAGTCCAGGATACATGTAATGAGGTAGGCATTGGTATAGATAATGCAGTGGTACTGAATATCTTTGTAAGCCAATACAAAGTCAGTTCAAACTAATAATTCCTACAGGTGTGGTTGTTATTGTACCAAGGAGAGAAAAAAGTGTTTAGCTGGGACCCACTCATGAGTAATTGCTAGGTATAGTGTTCTTGGACTGGGGAGAAGCTGCCATTTTGAGGCTAGGGGAAAGATTGGTCTTAGAATTGGAGTCTGAGCACAGGTTCCCAGTGCCTCATTTCCACTTCAGGTGTCATCAAGCAAAATTCAACTGAACGATTTCATTGTCCGCAAATAATGTAATCCTGTTTAATTCAATTCAATTCAAGAAATAATTATTAGATTCCCACTATGTGCCAGGCACCGATGCTGAGAGAAGAACAACAAATTTGATTCAGTGCCTGTACTCACTGAGTTTATATTCTACTAGTGGGAATGCAATGTGTACTGGTAGTAAAGGTAAATATAAGGAGATAAATCAATGGCAGTGATGGTCAGAAAAGGCCTCCCAAAGGACTTAACATCTGAGTTGTGCTTTGACTAAAGCCTGGGATTCTTTAAGATCAAAGTCAGCGTTCAAACAGAAGTTAGCACATAGGATCATAGGATTTAGAGTTAGTAATGAGGTTAGAGGTCATCTAGTTCAACTCCTTCATTTTACAAGTGAGGAAACTGAGGCCCAGAAAGGGCCAGGAATTGAAAACAAGTTCTCAAACTTCAGATCTTTCAGTTAGAACAAAAGCTTTCACACAGACCTTGGGATTCTCTAGAAAGGCAAAGGACCCTTCTGCTCCAGTCCCTGTTTGGTTATTAACATACTTGGGGACTTTGGGCAAATCACTGAACTCCTATGGGCTTAATGATCCCTGCTGCCCAACTTCATAGGGAGGTTGAGAAGGAATGATTTGCTCAACGCCAAGAAAGCTGAAAGAGAGGAACCTACATGTTAGGTGCTAGTATATTTTGCTTTTTAGACCTAGTTAGTTTTCAGGTTTCTTGTTCTGTGCTACCTATTGGCAACAAGTGGCACAATAGATAGAGTGCTGGACCCATGATCAGGAAGACCTGAGTTCAAGTTTGACCTTAGACAGTTACTAGCTGTGTGACCCTGGACAAGTCACTTTACCTCTACTTGCCTCATTTCCTCAACTGAAAATAGGGTTAATAATAGCATCTATGTCTCAGCTCATGAAGATAAGTGAGATAATATTTGCAAAGCTCTTAGCAAAGTGCCTGGCACATAGTAGTTATTTAACAAATGAATGCTTATTTTCTTTCTTCTTGGTCTTGGAGAAACCTTCTTAGGTCTCTCATTGTCACAGGCTGAAGACTTTCCAGTCCATAGGGTGATGGTGAAGAGAGTGAGGAGTTTTATTGTGTTCTTGGTTTGCAACAACATTGACATCCAAAGGTTTTAAACTACAGTAACTTTCACTGAGAATGATTCGATTCTCAGAACAACATCTATTTTAGGATATATTTGAGGCCTTCAATATTGACATGATCTTAATATTAGAAGAGACTTCAGAGGTCATCTAACTTCCTCTTGTCCATCCTCACTGAGAGGGAACTTAGTCCCTCCCTGGTAGCCTGTCCCAGTTAGGATAGCTCTGGGAAATTTGTCCTTAGAATGTACTGAAATCTGCCTTTGAAATGTCTACTTGTTGCTCATAGTTCTATCTTCTGAGACAAGGTGAAACAAGGCTAATTCCTCTTTCATATTACATCCCTTCAAACACTTGAAGACAGAGATTATACCCCTACTAAGATTCCTCTTCTCTAGGTTAAACATTCCTAGTTGCTTTGATTGTGTAGGGTAGAGGACAACAAAACTATCATCTCCTTTGGCTCAAGATCACATGAATTTTCCTGGCTGTCAGATCACTAGGTTGATGGTTTGCTAGTATCCTCAGTCTACTTCCGCAAGAGCTATTATCTAGCCACGCCTCCTCTAACTCTGTATCTGTGTTATTGATGGGACATTCATCTCTACATCTTATTGGATCCAATCCATGACTTTAACCTGTTGAAATTTTTTGGATATAGACTTTGTCATCCAGCATGTCTCCCTTCCAACTTTGTTTCACCTACAAATTTGATGGTTGTGCTATCTTCAATCAAGTGATTGATAAAACCATAGATAAGGTTGGAAAATGCCTTGGAAAGCAATCATTTCTCTAAGTCATAGAACATAAGTAGCTTATGTTCAAATAACAGAATTAGGCTGGAATTATGGTCTCTAGGTCTCTCCCAAGTTTAGGGCAATCTTTATTGACCAATTGTCCCTTGGGAAAAGTGGCTGCTATTGCTACTCTTAGTGCCCTTTGACCCCTCTGAGACTTCCTTGACCTCTAGATTTCCAAAGTTGTAAAGAAAAAGGTGTCCCTCAAGACATAAGATCCCCCTGATCCTTAGACCTGGCTACTTCTCTTTCTGATTCACAGTTCCTTTTCTTTTTTCCTGCCCACTGACTCACCAAGTACCTCTCTGTGACAAGTCCAGGATGCAGGCTCCATCAGGCATATTCCTTCAGATCATACTGGAAATGGATGGATGAGTGTGGGACTTTCATGACTTCCACTGATACCTGCCCTGCTTGATCCCTACCATCTGTAAACTGAGAGTTCGGGAAGCAATAACTGCTGCTGCTGTTGCCTGCTGCTGCCACCCTGGGGCTGGGGCAAGTCCACACTCCTTTCTTACCCAGGTCAAGATAGACCTTTCCCACTGACTTACTTTGCTGTCTTTGATGTTTGTGGGTTAAGAAGTCTGGAAACTGCCACAGCTTCCTGTGATTCCTTCCCCTGGGGCCTGCTCCAGCCCTATCTGTGCCAGCAAGGCTCATGCTGGACTGCTCCTCTCCCAGCCTGGTGCACCAGGCCTTTCCTGTCAACCTTCCAGGTTGTCTTAGGCTGGAAATTTGTTTTGCTCTGCCATTTTGTGGGTTCTGCAGTTCTAGAATTTGTTTAGTCATTTTTTACAGGTATTTTGAGGGATTTAGGAGAGAGCTCAAAGTAAGTCCCTGCTTTCACTCCACCGTCTTGGCCCCGCCCCTTCCTGATCCCAAATCTACAACTCTTATTTGAGAACCTTGTTGCTGCAGGTGGGAGATACCTGTTGTTAGATATTTCCATGTTCATCCATATTCATGTCAGAGGTCTCATAAACATAGAAGAATAAATACCTGAGCTTGCTCATTCTCCATGTTCCTGCTTTAGTTATAAGCCCAAAGTTCCCCTTCAGATCTCCCTTTCAGTAGCTATGGCTAAATCTACCAGAGGGAGGAAGAGGCTGGCCACAATTGGTTGTTGTTATTCAGTTGTGTCTGACTCTTTGTAATACCATTTGGGGTTTTCTTGGCAAAGAAATTGGAAAGGCTTGCCATTTCTTTTTCCAGTTCATTTTACAGATGAGGAAAGTTTACAAAGTCTTCCCCAATACCCACAGCCCGAAGGGATCCATTTACATTTAAATTTCCATATCATTTTGTCTATCCTCACATCCTGCTTTATTAGTATCATTATTTGCACATATATTATATTGTATCATATTATATATTATAGTGCATTATATTATTTGCATCATTGTGTTGTAGTGCGTTTTTATTTTAATAATACCATACATTAGTGTATTATATTGTTATAGTAATAATATAGTGCATCACTAATATGTTAATTGCATATTTGCACCTTCTTTCCTCCAGTATAAGGTAAGCTCCTTAAAGACAGATCTTTGAATCCCCTGGGCTCTGCACATGGGAGGCTAGTAAATGTTTACAGAATAAACTAGTGAACTAATTATTGAAGAGGCAATCTTGCATAGTGGAAAGAGTACTGGATTTGCAATCAGGAGATGAGGATGCCAATTCCAGCACTGCTACTTGTTGGCTATGTATCACTGAACATTTCAGGGTCTTAGTTTTCTTGACCAGTAGAGGCTGCAGGATGGTTCCGTGGATTAAACACCAGGCCAGGAATCAGGGAGACTTCAGTTCAAATCTTGCCTTAGACACTTACTGGCTGTGTGATCCTGATTAAGTACTGTTTGCTTCAGTTTCTTCAGTTGATAATAGGGTTGTTGTGAGCATCAAGTGAGATATTTGTAGTAGTACAATGTTTGGTCCTTGTTTCCCATGACTAATGTGAAAATAAATGTGAATGTTTATGTAGAGTCTGTATCATATTGCATGCTTTCTGGAGGGGAGTTAGGAGAGAGGAAAGAGGAGGAGGGGGAAGGGGAGAAAACTTAAAACTCAAAAGCTTGTGGAACTGCATATTGTGAACTAAAAATAAATAAATGTAAAAAAAACTCAGACAAGCCCATAAATAAATAGATAAGTAGAGAAAGACAGACAGACAGATAGAAAGAAAGAAAGAGAAAGAAAGAAAGATATTTCCTTCCTTCCAATAAAATGAGGGGGTTGAACTAGAGGGTCTATCTGTCTATGATTCTATAACTTCTCAGGTCCCTTAGAGTTGTGACATTTAAAGACTTAATGAATGAATGATTTTACTTGGAAACCACTAAAGGATTCTTTTAGATGTGCTTTTCAACGCCCTCCTAAAAAGACTTCCTGTTAAAGAACAATTCAAATACTCAGCGGTTCACTATTCTTAAATTAAAAAAAAAAATTCTCCAACACTTCCATGAGTTGGCACTCCATCGATGGCCCTAAACTTGTCTTCTGCTTTCCTGCCATGGTGTTATCCTATGTAACAGGATCTTATCTCTAAAGCTAGAAGGGACATTAGGAATCATCTCATGCAAGTCCCTCTTCTTACAGATAAAAAAAAAGAGAGATGAAGTGCTCACTGTATCCTTTTCATCCAAATGTTATCAGTGTGTACTTCTCCCTAAACTCAAGTAACCTGAAGTTTACTTAAGTGACTGAATATTCTCATAAGAATCTGACTCAGCTCAATCAACGTCTTAAGTACCTGGCATTAATAAGGCTGTGCTGGGCATGGTAGAAAGGAAAAAATGGCCAGTGCAGATTGATGGGCTTTATCTCATACCACTCAGATACACCATTCAGATATCTTCCCCCACTATCTTACATAAAGAGATGGCCTTTTACTTTGCTAGGACAGGTAACCTCTAGGTAGCTGGGTAGTACAGTGGAGAGTGCTAGACCTAGAGTCAGGAGAACCTGACTTCAAATCCAACCTCAAACACTTAGCAGCTATGTAACCTTGGGAAAGTCACTTCATTTGCTTCAGTTTCCTCAACTATAAAATGGAGATACATGGGGTTGTTGAGAGGATAAAGTGAATTAATATTGGTAAAGTGTTTTGCAAACCTTAAAGCAATGTATAAATACTATCATTATTGACTAATCTCTATATATCGTTAATCCTATTCTTTCTTGAATTCTTCAATATGATCCCCACTCTCATTACTTTTCAGTCTCTCCTTGTATACTGCCCATCTCTCTCCCATTCTTACAAAACTTCACTTGATCTGAATATTCCTGCTAGTTATTGTCCAATATTCTCCTTTCGTGGCTAAACTCTTCGAGGAAGCTGTCTACATTAAAGTCCTCTCCTTTCCCTCTTTCAAAATCTCTTCAGTATTTCTGACCTTATTCAACTGAAGCTGCCACCCTTTCCCAAGCCCCCAATCATCTCTTAATCTCCAAACCTAATTATCTTTTCTCAGTCCTTTTCTTCCTTGACCTCCCTGCATCCTTTGGCAATCACCATCTTCTCTTATCTCTAGGTTTTTGTGATTTAGCTCTTTGCTAATGTTCTTCTGACTTGTCTGTCTGACCCTTCCTAGATTCCTTTGCTGGATCTCCAATCAGTTCATGCCCTTTAATCATGGGTGTCCCCAAAGTCTCTTTCCTTGGAACCTCTTTTCTTCTCGCTCTATTCTATTTCACTTTGTGCTATCACCAGCTCCCATGGATTCTATTGTCTCTATGTTGAGATCCTCAGACCTTCTTATTCTGTCCTAACTTTTCTTCTAGTCTCTAGTTTCACATCTCCAACTCTCCATTGGACCTATCAAACCTAATGTCCTATAGACATCTCAAACTCAACATGTCCCAAACGAAACACAATATTTCCCCCCTAAAACCTACCCTTCTTTCTAGGATTTCTATTATTATCGATGGTATCACCATTTTCCTGGTTACTCAGGCTCAAAATCTCAGTTATCTTCAACTCTTCATTGTCACCCCCATACCTGATTTGATGCCAAGTGCCATAATTTTAACTTATGCCATATCTCTCATGTACAGCCCCTTTTCTCCTCTAACACAGTTACCACCCTAATACAAGTTGTCAGGATTTTGTGCCTGGCTTATTCCAGTTACTTCTGGAGTGTCCTTCCTGTCTCAAGTCTCTCCCTACTGCAGTCTGCCAAAGTGATCTTCCTAAAACATAGGTCTGACAATTTTATACTTCTAATCAGTAAGCCACAAAAGTTTCCTATTACTTCCAGAATCAGGCATAAAACACACTGTCTGGCTTTTAAGATGTCCACCACATGGCCCCTTCCTACCTTTCCAGTGTTCTTAGACTTGACTCCTCTCCCACACTCTATCATCCAGTAACAGGGTCTTCCTTGTTTCTTGAACATGATAACTCTATTTCCTGACTGTTTCACTGTTTGTGCTTGATGACTGGAATGCTCTTCCTCTTAAACCACTGCTTGGAAATCTCTCCCTCTTTAGCTATTTCCTGGAAAGCTCTCCTTCCTAAACTACACCAACAGGTTTTCCTGGCTTCCTTCAAGTCTTAGTGCAAACCCTATCTTCTTCGAGAAGCATTTCCCTGTCCCCATCAATGCTGCTGCCTTGCTTCTGCAATTAACTCCAATTGTTTCTATTTGCCTATTTTCTCTCCCCATTGGAATGTGAGCTCCTTGAAGGGAGATGGGCAGGGACTACACACACACACACACACACACACACACACACACACACACACACACACACACAAAGCCTTTGTATCCCTAGTGCTTGCCACAGGGCCTGCCTAGCCCATACCAAGTACTGAATAAATGTTTGTTGACATAACTATATCCAGCAAACTACCGAAAACGTTGTTATGTTTCAATGCTACTGCCTGAAGAGCTTTCTAAAATCTAAGTCTACTTTTTCTACTTTAGTTGATGAAGTCTGCTGGTCTGAATGGACCTTTTGTCATGCTTCAGAAGGTCCCGGAAGACCGTCAATTATTATCAGAGGCATACAGGTAGTGATCTCTGCTCTTATGTTCCTATATAGAAAATATGTCTATAGGAAAAGAATTGGAAAGGATCTTACAGATAATTTGGTACAGCTCCTTCACTTAGCAAATGAGGAAGCAGGAGATTCACAAGTTCAGTGACTTGTGCAAGGATACACAGGAAATAAGTCATGGAGATTGGATTTGAATGCAGATTCTCTAATTAAAATCTAATGTTCCTAGATATACTGATCCTCAAATTTCTTTGTTAAAACAAACAGTCTCTAATATCAGTTTGCTTCCTTGCACTTTGGCCTGATCTCTTCGAAGAGCAGTATATGAAGAAAACTGATTACCTGAGCATAATGACGATAAACCTAGGAAGATTTGGGAATGGGAGGGGGCCACATGTGGCCTTCTAGGTCCTTGGGTGAGACCTTTTGATGACTCCAGGTTTTACAGAACAAATCCTTCTATTAAGAAGGATTTGTTCTGTGAAGTTTGGATTCAGTCAAAGGGCCACACCTGAGGACCTAAAGGGCCACATGTGGCCTTGAGGCTGCAAGTTCCTCACCCCTGCTCTATACAGATAAGAAGATGAAAGACTTTTAGTTTAAGCTATATGAAGACTAGTTGAAGGAAGTGGATTTGTTCAGCCTCGAGAAGAAAAGGTTTGGGGGACACATAATAGCTGTTTTCAAATATTTAAAAAGTCACTGGATAGATTTAATTCTTCCTGTCCTCAAAGAATAAAAGTAGAAGTAATGGGTAGAAGATGCCCAGAGTCAAATTCAGTCTTGGCATAAGGAAAAGACCTCCTAAAAGTCAGAGTTTTCCCAAAGTAGATTGTGCTGCCTGGATAGGGAGCATGTTTCTCCTCCCTGGAGGTCTTCAAGCGAAGGCCAGATTACTGGACTTTATTAAAATGATTAATTTATTAAAACTGAAGATTCCTAACTACACATGTTCGGTATATGTTCAGAGTGAAAGGTACTAGTAGATGGGTGGGAGGGAGACCAGGAAAGACTTTCTGCAGAAGGTGGGATTGGAGCTGAGTCTTGAAGGAAGTCAGAGATACTTGAAGGCAGAGTTGAGAGTGGCCAGAGACAAGAGATGTTAGTATCATGTGCACGGAATAGCAGGTGGGCCAAAGTGTGAGAAGGCTGGAAAGGTAGGAAGGAGTCAGATCCTGAAGAGATTTAAATGCTAAACAAGGATTTCATAGTGGATGCTAGAAGCAACAGGGAGTTTACTGATAGGAAAATGACATGATCAGACTTACACTTTAGTAAAATCACTTTGGCCACTCGAGGTAGAAATTGGACAGGAACAGATCTGTTTAACCTGTAGCCTTGTCTTCGTTAATTAGCGGATATGGTACAAATATGGAACAAAATCAAGATTTCCTTTTTAAAATATTTGGAATGCCAATAATAACCCCTTACACACGTCAAGGGTTTTACAATTTTTAAGGTGTTTCCTTATTCGTGCTTCATTTGGCCTTTGCAATATCTCTGTGAGGTAAGCCATATTAAGTTATTGCTAGTATGACATGAGTGAGTTATTAATGAGACATAGCTAGACCGGTTACCACCCAGGTCAGCCACTCCTGGACAACCCATCTACAGCCTATCGATGTTCTTCCTAAACTTTAGTTACCAGAATTGAGCACAATACCCCAGATGTGACCAGACCAAAGAAGAAGACAAGAGCCCTCTTACTTTACTAGCTCCTGAGCCTGTCAATGCTACGCCCTGCCCCGACACACATTTTTTTTGGCAGCCAAAACATCCTATTGCTTCATATTTAGCCCGCAACTCAATCATACTCCCCTCCTCCTACACACACACACACACACACACACACACACACACACACACACACAGACATCAATCTTTTCTCAAACAAATATTTAGTTATGTCTAATTAAGAAGAGAAAAAGAACCCTATGTTGAGATCTTTGTTTCAACAAATAACTTGAAGAAGCACATCTTTGAGTTAGAAACAAGTCTTTCTGGTTTGGATGCTACCTATCTGGGAAGTGTTTTAGAGTATCTTCCTACAACCCAGCCCCAGGCCCAGTGTGTTGACTTAATTTACCTTACTGAGGAAGCTGCATCTGGGGTGTCAGAATCCGTGACTGGAAGGAAGAGTTGTTCTGGTTACAGGTCTCTGCTTTGTGTGGCTCCTCTGGCCCAGGAGAGTCTCTCACTCAATGTTCTCTTCTAGTTTCTCTTTACCAGAGAAATAAAACTATCCACCTCATCCTTTGCAGAAGCGCAACTGTATTGTTGGTGAAGTTGAGAAATTCCTGCAGTGACATCACAGAAGGATATTAAATCTGCCGCTTCTGCCAGTTCCTGGATTTAAAGGGTTAGCACTGCCATGGAGGGAAGTTCCTTTCTGTGACTAGCTTGAACCCTGTCTTGACTGTGTCATTGCTGAAGGCCCTGAGAATTGGGGAAAGAACTTTGCAAAAGGGATCCAAGTTGGAAAGTAAATGAAAGGTTTAGTTTTGTAGTTTCCTTCCCCACTCTCTTCCTCCTGGACAGCATCCCAGGGTTGCGGAACCTGCAGCCTCAAGGCCACATGTGGCCCTCTAGGTCCTCAAGTGTGGCCCTTTGACTGAATCCAGACTTCACTGTGAAGTTAAAGGGCCACACCTGAGGACCTAGAGGGCCACTTGTGGCCACAGGGCCACAGTTCCCTCACCCTTGTGCCTAGGACCTGGCCTTATTCCTCTCCTCCCCTTCAACATCTACCCTTTCTGAGCCCTATTCCCTCAATTAATTCCAACAACTAACATAAACTAATATAAAAATCAGTCAATACCCTTCTTGGGTAATGTAGATTTTGATAGTGGTCTCTGCAGTAATAAGTTAACATTTATATAGCACTTATAATGTGCCAGGCATTGAGCTAAGTGCTTTACAATTATTGTTTCATTTGACCCTTACAACAATCTTGGGAGGCAGATTAGGCACAACCCATGTTATAGATGAGGAAATTGAGGCAAACAGAAGTTAAGTGACTGCCCCAAGAAAACGCAACTATTAAGAGTCTGAGGTCAGATTTGAATTCAGATCTTCTGGAATCCAGGTCCAGCATTCAATCACACTACACCACCTATCTGACCCTCTGGGAATAACAACCTTAAAGGAATGAATTTATTCATCAATTTCAGGCCTGTGGCAAACATGGGAAAGAGATTTGGGGTCAGTTTTTCAATGTCTGTAAGTCTCATGATCTATATCCCAGTTTTTTGATATCTGTAAATCCCATGATCAATATCCCTTACTTGAAGGAAGATGTTGTTTACTTTAAAGTTTAGCTCAAGCCTCAGTACCTAAGTGAAGCTTTCCCTGACCATTCCAGCCCCTGGTGATCTTCCTCTCCTCCGAACTCCTTTGAGGCAGCATGGCCTACAGATAGGCCTGTCCTTGGTCAGTCATGAAGACCCTGAAGGATCAGACACAGATGGAAACTCAGACTGGAACTTCTCTCCAGAAGCTTGCTGGATGGGCTCTTTTGTTTGCCCTGTGTATGAGGTCCCTGAGTTGAGGACCTGAGTCAATCCCTTATTTCTTTAACCCCAGACTCTGAACTTCCCCAGGAGCACGGGCCCAGGACTGTTTCTGTTCTTTCTTCTCTCAGAGTAAGAACACCTTCAAAGACAAGGACCATGTCACTTTCTCTGCCTCTCCCACAGCCTAGTCAAACACAGGGCTGGGCCCACAGTAATCATTCAGGAAAGACTTGTTGGTTTGAATC
Source organism: Potorous gilbertii (assembly GCA_028658325.1). Lineage (NCBI taxonomy): Eukaryota > Metazoa > Chordata > Mammalia > Diprotodontia > Potoroidae > Potorous > Potorous gilbertii. The sequence goes on from CM053769.1 coordinate 419,900,326, forward strand.
AGCTGAGCATCAGCCAAGATCCTCCTGCCTCTTGACAACAGATCTGGAGAAATATTTGACTTCTTTCCGAATCAGAGCACATTCCTCAGCTTCAGCAGAACCGCCCTGCCTTCCTCATCCCACCTGACTGCCTCTAAGGCATATTCAGGGACTGTTGATTTGGGAGCAAGTTAGATCTGACAACCTTGGAGCACAGTGGAAGTAGGCCCAGGAAACTTGCTCTTGATGGCTAGAGGGTAAGGATGGGTCAATAGCTTCTTATTTCTTTAATTACCTAAGCCCCAGTTTGTTCTGGGTCGGAGGTCCCATCTAGGTCTCAGCCCTTGCTTCGATGAGAGACACAAAACTCAGAAAGGCCAGATGGAACCCTCAAAAAGTGAGGCTTATATTTTAAACTATGCAACAGGACAGTGAGGCAGAGATGTTTTGCTCAGACTCATGTCACCAGGCCTACATAACCTGTGCCTAGCACCGAGGAATTCATCTACTTTCAGACAGGCATGACTTTCTCTCCTCACCTGGCTCCATCCCTCCTCCCCGCCCCATTCAGTCATATTTTTGCTTCTACTGAGTCACTTACCCTTTGGAAGTGGCTAAGGGCAAGACACTAGGACCCCATTTTGTTTTGAAAATCATCTGGTATACAAACTTAAGAGCTCAGTAAAAGCTTCTGTTGATCTAGCTCTCAGGATATTGGCTTCCTTCAATCCAAACTCTAGCCAAGCCTTTGAGAACAGTTTGATTCTTTAGACACATACATGGTTTGAAAGATGAATGAGGAAGTTTTTTTCAACTATGGGTCATCCAGGTGCGTTTTTAGAGAACCTGGACCAGGGAAGCCAAGACTGCTAAGATCAGTTCCTTCAAGCCTTAAGGTCCTGTAGTGCTCAGTGCAGTGATGAATAGGTTAAAGAAGGCCATAAGACGACCAGTCAATTAATATGCATATATATATGTATACACACATATGTATATAATATTTATTATTTAGCACTACTATGTACCAGGCACTGTGCTAAGTGCTGGGGATGCAAAAAGAGGCAAAAGACCTTTCCTGCCCTCAAGGAGCTTACAGTCTGAAGGGGAAACAATATACAAACAAATATCTACAATCAAACTATGTACAGAATAAATAGAAATTAATTAAAAGAGGGAAAGCACTGGAATTAAGAGGGATTAGGAAAAACTTATTTGCAAATAAGTGGAGCCCAGAAGTCATTCCTAAATTGGGAATCCAATGACCTGGTTTACAAAAGCAACTGAGAAAGAAGTTATACTTGCATTGTCATTTAGGTGAGCCCTGCTTAGCAGGCCCCCGGGACCCCTAAGGATAGCTGCTGTTGGCTAACCTCTGTGATTAAGCGGGATGAAACAAGTCTTATCACTGTGATTAGCATGTGTGCTCTCAGGCACGATACAGAATGAGTAGTCCCTGTGTGCAGAGCCAAGTCTGGAACTGGGGAAAGGTTAAGTAAAAGGCTGTAGAAAGGAAATCTTGAGGGATTTAAAAACGAATACTAGTAACAATAACTAACATAATTAAAGGACTTACTGGGTGCCAGGCACTGCACTGAGTGCTTTACAATTATCTCACAATAATCCTGGGGGAATAGGTGGAATTATAACCACCATTTTACAGATGTGAAAACTGAGGCAAACAGAGGTGAAGTGACTTTCCCAGCATCACCAAACTGATACGTGTCCAAGCTGCATTTGAATTCAAATTCCTCCTGACTCCAGGCCTGGGCAGTGTTGTATAATCTGCCACTTAGCTAACCTCTATTGACAGTGGAATCATAGACTATCAGAGGTAAAAGAACTTAAGTGTTGTTCTAGTTCAACAGCTTTTATTGTACAGATGAAGGTCCCAAACAAAAATGTGACTTTCACTACATGGCAGTCAGGACTTGAATGTAGAACTTGATTCCTGGTCCACAGATCCTTGCACTGGGACATTCTGAGGAAGGAGAAGATGAGCCAGACACAGTACAAAAAACACTGACCTTGAAGGCCAGAGACCTGAGATTTAGGCCTTCTTCTACCAGCTGTTGGACTTTAGTTAAGTCACTTAACTTGTCTGTGCCTCAATTTTTCCTTATGTGAAATGGGATGTATGGAAGGGGGGAAAGGAAGAAAAGGGAAAGGTTGGATTAATTCTGGTCTCTGAAGTCCCTTCTAACAATTTGACCCAAGCTTATCCATAAAAAGTTAAGAACTTTGCTGAGTACTTTGATTAACATCTTCATGTAGCAAGTATGGATATGCTCATTAACATCTCCCTGAGGTGACTGAGGACCTTGCCTTGATGGGACCTGGACACTTAGAGACTCATTCTACAAGTCCAACATTAAATCTTAGCCCTAGTGATGATTTGCCTGGATCAGACTATTGTTTCTCGGGTGATATCTTAGTATTAGGCCTATAAAACAGGTCAGAAAATCATGCCAAGGCCAGAGAAGTAGAGCAGAGATAAGAGGGGACATTGGATAAAGACCATGTGGAGACCAAGTGTCAGAGATATGCTACCCCAGAAGAGGAAGGCAGATTACATGATTCAAGAGAGGTCAGCCACTGAGGACAAGAGGAGTCAGTAGTAACAGTCCCCTATAGTTTCTACTTCATACTTCCAGGTGTCTGGCTGACACTGTAAGCTCTGCCCTTTTGTATGGGTCCTGTACAAAGGTGTGACTAATCCAATATAGTTTAAGTCAATTAAATCATAGAGTATGGTACAGTAAAAAGAGGTCAGAGGACCTGGGCTTCAATCCTGGTACTATCACTAATTGTGTGACGTTGGATGAGACAAAGAATTTATCTGTGCCTCAGTTTCCTCATTTGTAAAATGGGATGGTTGGCTTAGATGACTTCTGAGGTCCTGCTGAGCACTAGATCTGTGATCATTCTCAATGCTACTTTCTCCTAGCTCTCCTATGGGTCTGACCACTCCTCATGTTCCTTTGCTTGATTTTCATTGAGCTCAGACCTGCTGACAGTGGGTATCTCCCCTGGCTTTGTTCTGGGTCTTATTCTCCTCTTCTACACTATTTCACTTAGTGCTATTATCAACTCCCATGAATTCAGTTGTCATTTCTATGCTGATGATTCTCAGATCTATTTATCCAGCCCTAACCTCCAGACTCATATCTCTCACTATCTATTTGGATATTTTTTAAAATTTATCTATTCATTCACTTTTTATCTAGTTTTTTATTTACTTGTAACATTCATTTTCTTTCTACATTTTGAGTTCCAAATTCTCTCCTTTCCTCCAGCCCCTCCCCCATTGAGAAGTCATGCAATACATGTTAGCCATATTGAAAAAAAAGCAAGGAAAATAAAAAAGTGAAAATAGTTTGCTTCTATCTCCGGAGGTGGAGAGAATTTTTTTATTATTATATAATTTAATTATATATTAAATTATAATTATTTTATTATTATTCTTTGGAATTGTTTTGGATCATTCTGTTATTCACCTTGAACTCAGACATCCTGCAGACATCTCAAATTCAACATGTCCAAAACTGAATTCCTTATCTTTTCCCTAAAACCCTGCCCTCTTTCTAACTTTCCTATTACTGTTGAAGGCACTACTATCCTCTTAGTTACCCAGGCTCAAAATCTTAGTATCTTCGTCTACTTCTCACTCTCATCCCTCATATACAATTTGTTGCCAAGACCTGTAGTTTCTACCTCCACACCCCTTTTCTCCTCTGATTTTGGAACAAGCCTTTATAACCTTACGTCTAGATTACTGCAACAGCTTTCTGGCTGGTCTCCCTGCCTCAAGTCTTTCACTTCCCCAACGAATCCTTTAATTAGCAGTCAAATTCATCTTCTTAAAGTGTAGGTTTGACCATAACCCCTTCCCCCAATTCATTAAACTCCAGTGGCTCCCTATCATCTCTAGGATGGAATATAAAATCCCCTTTCATAACCTGGCCATCTCCTGCCTTTCCAACTTTCCTTATGCCTTACTCAGCACCCCTTTCCCCCAATTCCCAAACAAAACTGGCTTCTTTGCTGTTCCTGGATGAGATAGTCCATCTCTCAACTCCGTGTCTTTTCACTAACTGTCCTCCATGTCTGGACTTCTCTCCTCCATCATTTTTACCACATGGCTTTTCCAGCTTTTTTCAAGTCCCAGCTAAAGTCTGACCTTCTGCAAAAAGCCTTTAATTCCCCTTAATGCTACAGTCTTTCCTTTGCTGATTATTTCCAATTTATCCCATATCTC
>CM053769.1:419905059-419925714 GCA_028658325.1 Potorous gilbertii
CTCAGTCATTTCAGTCCTGTCTGATTCCTTGCCAACCCATTTGGGGTTTTCTTGGCAGAAATACTGGAATGGTTTGCCATTTCCTTCTCCAGCTCACTTTACAAATGAAGAAACTGAGGCAAACAAGGTTAAGTAATTTGCCCAGGGTCACATAGCTAGGAAGTGTCTGAGGCCAGATTTGAACTCAGGAAGATCAGCCTTCCTGACTCCAGGCCTGGCATGCTATGGACTGCACCACCTGTGAAAGAAGGATGTATCTATCACAAATTGCCGCAGAATGCTGCTGATTGGCTGTGTGTTATGAGAGGGCTTTAAAAATTATAAAAACCAAATCAGAAAGCTAAAATTACTGTTGGTGAGTGGTCTTCCTTAGTATGCTAATAAATTTTTTTCTTTTCAGTTTGGCTACTCAAATTATTTGATCCGTAGTCTATCTAGATCTACTTAATGGGTGAGATTCTTCCTGGGTTCTCCAGGAACCCAGCTAAGAAATTGTCCAACAGTGCCAAGGGGGCTCAGAAAACATGTGTTGAATTATTATATCCAGGTTTGCTATAGAGAGAGGTGGGTAGGTGATGGATCAGTCAGAGGCAGGCCCATGAGGCAGCAGCAAATCATAGAGCAGGTTCCCTTGGCCTAGAATTGGCAGCTTCGCACCCTCCCACCTTCTCTCCATGCTTCTGCTCTCCAGTGTCTCTGTGTTTACTTTTCTTTCACAATTTATGGTATGGCCAGCAGTTGTTGGGTTTTGCTGCAGAGGTGATGACACAAAATTGGCAGCCTGGACATGCTAGTGAAGCCCCACAGTGCTCTGGCTCTCCCCTACTCACTCAGTCCACTGAGGCCTGTCCTCTTTGAGGGGATCCAGGAGGGGAAGAGCTTCCATCCACTGGGGGAATTTCTATTTCATAGAGATTATTCCCAGCTCCCTGGATCCATAAACTATACTCATTTTTTTTTTCCTCTTCAGTTTTATTATTCAATTCTTGGAAAATGTGTTTCTCCAGGTCTGCTTCCTGTACAGGATAATATCTTCTCTACATGGGAGGTTGGATCACAGGCTGGTTATAAATTTGGGTATGCTCCCGACAGCTGTGCCTTGGGAGCAATGAATCATGGGAAACTGGAGTGGAAGTTTAGGCTGCTCCTGTTCACTATAAAAAAGACAGGTGAATTTGGAGCTGTTGGTTTCCCAAGAAACTCAAGAGCCTCTGTGCTCCTACCAGATACCAAACTCTACCTAGGAACCTTGGGTCTGACAGATGTACTTTTTAGGAGTCAGACTTCTGTGGATCGAGTACTGGACCTAGAGACATGAAAACTAAGGTTCACATCTTACCACTGATACTAGCTTGATGATTAAGGTCATCATTTGGCTTTTCTGACCTTTACTTTCTCCATCTATAAAATGAGAAGTATAATACCTATGGTACCCACCATACAGGTTTGTGGTCAGGATTAAATGGGATAATTATGTGAAGCACTTTATAAACATCAAAATGCTCTATAAATATTAGCTGTAATCCAACCAACCAGCATTTGTTAAGGATGAACTATGCTGGGCATTGGTGATACAAAGACAAAAACACAACAGTCCCTACCCTCAAGTTTATATTCTACTGGGGGAAACAACCTGGATAGATATAAGTAGATATGAAATACATACAAAGGAAATACAAAGAAATTTGGGGGGAGGGAGACATCAGGAGAGGAGATTGTGCTTGAGCTGAGCATTGAATGAGGTAAAAACATGAGAATGGTGGTCTTTGGTGAGGCTGATCTGGAGCTGACATAAAGAAAAGACGATTCAGTAGTTAGAAATGTTAAAAAGTGAAATGGCAAAACAAAGGCAGCAGATCCAAGAAAACAATATTGTTCCCAGAGTCAACAAGAGAAATAGGGTTTTCTTTACAGGGAAGCAAATTGGACATATTCCTGACTCTAGATCTTTGCTGAGGTTTTCTTTAGGGTCACTGAGCTAGGAAGGCCCTCGGAAATCATCTAGTCCAGAATACTCATTTTAGAATTAGGGTGATTGAGCCCCGGGGAAGGAAAGAGACTTGAGCAGCAAGTTTTTGGCATTTACCTAGCTAGATATAATCTGCAGATGATTCCTTCTTTCTCTTTACCCTCTCTCCAATAGTACCACTGTTGATCCTGTTAGCCTATCCATTCTTAGATATAACCTGTGGGTTCGATTGATTTATGGAAGCAATTTGGAACTACAAAACAGTATAAATCCTTTGATCTAGCAATATCACTACTAGGTTTGTATTCCAAGGAGATTAAAAGAAAAAAGGAAAAAGAACCTATTTGTACAAAAATATTTATGGTATTGTGTGTGTGTATGTGCATGCGTGTGTGTGTGTATGTATGTGTGTGGTGGCAAAGAATTAGAAATTGAGGGAATGTCCATCATTTGGGGAACAAGTTGTGGTGTATGATTGTGATGGAATACTATTGTACTTAGTAAGAAAAAAAATGAAGAGCAGGATCCTTTCAGAAAAAACCTGAGAAGATGTACATAAACTGACGCAAAGTGAAATCTACAGAAGCAGGAGAACTTTGTACACAGAACAGCAACATTGTATGATGATCTACTTAGGAATTCTCAGCAACACAATGATCCAAAACAATTCCAAAGAATTTATGATGAAAAATGCTATGTAGCTCTAGAGAAAGAACTGATAGAGTCTCAATGCAGATTAAAGTATACTATTCATTTTTTAAAAAATGTTTGTGGGGTTTTGGTCTGTGTCTTGTTTCACAATATGACTTACATGGAGATATGTTTTGCATGGCTGCACATGTAAAATATATATCAAATTGCTTGTCTTCTCAGTGTGGGGGGGAGCAGAGAAGGCAAGGAAGAGAAATTGGAACTCAAAGTTTTAAAAAATGAATGTTAAAATTGTTTTTACATGTAATTGGAAAAATATTATTCAAAAAATAATCAATACATTGAAAGCCAGTCACAGAACACAAATCTGGTGACTTGGGCTCTACCACTAACTTCTATACCATGACCCCCATTTTCCTCTGTACAATGAAAAGATTGGATGTTGATTGTTGATCTCAATGTAAGAAAACTTTTGTGTCTTACCCGGTGAAACTTATAAGTAATTACAATAATAGAGATGTATGGATGCATTATTCATCCTGGAGATATTTAAAATTTCACATCTACTGCAATGATTTATGGAATAACCCTACTCAGAGGCAGATGGTTGCCTTAAATGACCTATCCAGGTCTTTTCTGCCTTAAAACCCAAGGACTATATAAGACAGTCAAATGTTGCCTTTTGATTTTCTTGGCTTTATAGCTAAACCTAACTTGATTACTCTTGTAAATTCCTAACATCTATTTATCACTTTTACTTAGCTGCAAATCCTATAATACCCAGGATTCCTGACCAATCATAGAAAAGATGGGATTTGCTGTGTGGAGAGAGCCAAGAGAGGGGGCTGGAAGTTTCAAAGCCCATATTCCTTGGTATATTTAGAGGACAGTATGGTAGACCAAAATAAAGCAAAAGACATTAAATCCAGCAATTCACAGAGCTTTCTGACCTCTTGGCCTCTGAAAACTGAAGAGTTAATTATTCAACCAATTTTGGGAAATAGGGCAGAAGGAGGCAGAAACAGGTTATCTTCTCTGCCAATCCTGTACTATGTGGCTCCTAACCTATCACCAATGGCTCAAGGACTAAGGGCTCAGGTGCCAAGAACCCTAACCAGGCAAGGGGATGATAGAATAGGGAGAATCAGGAATGCCAGCATACATGTAGGCCTCATTGCAAAAAGATTGAATAAACAAAAAAAAACTTACCATTGTTATCAAATGGATAAATTAAAGCAGTGATTCTCAAACTTTTGTGAGCATAAGGACCTGTTTAATGTCAGTTTTTGGATCCCTGTACATGATAGTATTTATACTATCAGTAATTAAGAAAATACATAATGAAAAAAATAGCTATTCAAAGTGTTCATAAGAATTTGTGAACCCTTATAATATCAATGTTCCCCCTCAACCCTATTCTACAGTCCATAATTAGGATCTGTTAAATTACAGTATCTAATTAATGTCTCATTTGCTGTGCCATCTTGGGCATATGACTTCCCTTCTGGGACCTTCAGTTTCCCTAACAATCATATAAGGGCAATGATTTCTAAGATTCCTTCTAGCTATGAAATTCTCATCAAATATGACTCTAAGAAAAATCTTGGTATTGAGAAGTAAATATTTTAGATGGAAGAAGTCTGGAATTAAACACAGAAGACCTGGGTTCAAGTCCTGGTTTTGACATTTAGCCACTCTGAACCTTATTTTCCTTCTTAATAAAATAGAGAACTTGCGTTCCCTACCTTGTAGGGTTATTGTGGTGAAAACCCTTTATAAACTTTAAAGTGCTAAAGAAATTCCAGCTATTGATGTTGGCGTGAATGATGACATAATTATCATGTTTGTTGTTCATTTTAATGATGCTGTGATTGTCATAATTGTGAGGGAGGTGCCAATGCATAACTATGTTTTTTGGTATAATTATAAAGCACTGGGTATTCATAGGATTTGAGTTCAAATGTCAACCAGCTGTTTTCTTCTTGTGTCACCTTTGTCTAGTCACTTCACCATGATGGGTTTCAGTTTTCTCATTTGTCACATGAGAGGTTTAGACAAGGTAACCTAACTCAAGGGACAGAATTAGGCTCATAGAAGAACACAACAGGTTGAATAGCAAGGTGCCTTTTTGAATTTAGAATGCCTACGGGGTTATTGCTCTTTATAAATTAACTGAAAGACTCCTTCAATGACTGGTGGAAGTGGCAGATGGTTTCCTCCTGGGCCGAGCCCTGGGCCGTGTTTGTCTCATCTTTTTCATAGGATAATAGGTGATGTCACCTATGGGAATTGATGATTAAAAGTCGAATCTATGCCCTACTCAAATTTACCAGCTAATGGGATAAGAATAAGATGAGTTATTCTGGTTCACTTAACTGTGTCACAGTCAGCACAGGATAAAGTCTGGATACTTAGGTTTGGACCACAGTCCCACTGATAGATTGTTCTTATCCAGAGGCAGTATCCTTCCCTACAGTAGTAGACCCAGCTTGTCCTTGGCCTCTGCCTCCTTTTCCACTCCCTATCCAGGGAAGCAAGGAAACTTTGGTCAGGGAAAATAAGAGATTTGTGATCTAGGCCTAGCTCTGAGAGAGTCCAGAGCAAAGGTGGCAAACATGTGGCCCACAGCAGTCCTGAGTGCCACCTAAACCCCAGATAAAAATGGAGTTCCTATTTGATTTCAATGGGTTAATGTGTTAATTTAAAAGAAATAAAAATATATGTGGTTTTCTAATGTGTATCAATATGTGACCTGAAGGAATTGTTATGTATGGTTTAGTAGTCCTAATTTCTATTAGAATCTGGTATCACTGGTCCAGAGGCTATCCAGAATGATGAAATGAAGATCTAGTGATTGTTTAACCTGGAGAAGGGAGACTGAGGAGAAGCAGAAGAGTGGCCCTCAACTATTTGGAAAAGGTGTTAAATGGAAGAAAGACTGAATTTTCTCTGGCCTCAGAGCGTGGAACCAAGAGTTCTGAGGGAAAGTTGCAGAAACATTGATTTAGGTTCATTTAAAAAAAAATTTCCTAACATTTAGGGGTTAATGGGCTCCCTCTCATCAAAGGGTTTCTAGGAGAGTATGGATGAATATCTGTGAGGGATACTCTAGTCAGGGGTGGAGAACCTGTGCCCTTGAGGTCACATTTGGCCCTGTAGGTCTTCAAGTGCAGCCCTTTGAATTCAAACTCACAGAATAAATCCCTTTAATAAAAAGATTTGTTCTGTAAAACTTGTACTCAGTCAAAAGGCTGCACCTAAGGACCTAAAGCCACATGTGCTAAAGATGCCTGTTTTATCCTCTGGTTCCAGGACATCAAGGCAGTTTTCCTTGATAATTTCTTGAAAGACGTCTTTTTTGAGTATGGTTTTCAGGTAGTCCAGTGTTTCTGATATTGTCTCTCCTGGATCTGTTTTTCAGGTTGGTTGTTTTTCCAATGAGGCATTTTAAATTTTTTTCTATTTTTTCATTCTTTTGAATTCTTGATGTCTCACAGAGTCATTACCTTCTACTTGCCCAATTCTAACTTTTGAGGAGTTGTTTTCCTCAGTTGGTATTTCTACTTCCTTTTCCATTTGGCCAATTATACTTTTTAGGCAGTTGTTTTCTTTTTTCAAGCTGTTGCCTCTTTTTTTTACATAATTTATAAAAGAAACTCTCATTTCTTTTTCCAGTTTTTCTTTTACCTTGCATATGATTTTTAAGCTCCTTTTTGAGCTCCTCCATGAATTTTTTCTGGGCTTAAGACCACTTCCCATTTTTCTTTGGTGTTTTGCCCTTAGGTGTTTTGACAATGTTTTCTTCTTCTGACCTTGTGTGTTGATCTTCTCTGTCACCATACTAATTTTCTATGGTCAGATTATTTTTTGTTGTTGTTTTTTTGGTCTTTTTTTAGGCCTTTTTCCTTTCTTTTAAATTTGAGCTCTGCTCCCAAAGTGGAGGGGGCACTGTACCAGGTTTCTTATGCCAGGGCTACAGACCCTGGCTGTTTACCTCGTGTTCCTCTGATGTTGCCTCATGTCTGGTGCTATGATGAGACTGTGGTTGGACTTGCTGCTGGCTTCCTGGGATGCTTCCTGTCCTGGACTACATTTCCTTTTTGTCTGAGTGAGAGAGATCTTTCTTGGTGATTTTCCAAGTTTCTTGGGTTAAAAGATTGTTCCACCCCCCCCCTTTTTCCTGGTTCCAAGGTTTGTTTTGGAATGCTATTTTACATTTGTTTGGAGGTGAATATGGGACAGTCTCTGCCATCTTGGTTCCCAGAAGTCTTTTCTCAATGAATCATTTTATTAATCACATAGCAGATGATTAGAAAAAGGGGTCAGTGGAACTCTTGAATACAAAGAATGAACAAGCAATCTTTAAAGAAAGAAAACCAAACTATCAATAGATCTCTGAAAAATTCTTTAAGTCATTACTAACTAGAGAAATGCAAATTAAAGCAACTCTGAAGTTCCATTCACAGATATAAGATTGGCAAAGTTGACAAAAAAGGAGAATGACAAGTACTAGAGGGGTTGTGAGAAAACAGATTCATTAACGTGCTATTGGTTAAATCTGGTCCAGTCATTCTGGATAGCAATTAGGAATTATACTCTCAAACTCACTAAACTGTTCATATCTTTTGATCTAATAATACCTTTGCTAAGCCTATATCATAAAGAGATCAAAGAAAGAGGAAACAAACCCAAATAAACAAAAATATTTATGGAAGCTCTTTCATAGTAGCAAAAAGCTGAAAACTAAGGGGATGCCCATTAATTGGGTAATGGCTGAATAAATTATGGTATACAAGTGCAGTAGAATACTATTGTGCCATACATAGTGTTGAAAGAAATCATTTGAGAGAAACCTTGGAAGACTTGCATGGAGTGATACAGAGTGAAATGAACAGAATTAGAAAAACAATTGATATGATAACAATACTAATAAAAACAACTTTGAAAGCCACAAGAATTCTAATCAATTCATGACTCCAGAGGATGAGTGATGAAATATATTACCCACTTCCTGACAGAGAAGTGATGGATGTAGAATGAGACATATGTTTTTGAATAAGGTCAGTGTGGAAATATGTTTTCCTTGACTATGAAAATTTACTCTAAGGGTTTCATTTTTTCTAGTTTTCTCAATGGGTTTGGGGGGAAAGGGAGAAAAATTTTTAACTGAGAAAAACTTAATTTAAAAAAAATAAAAGAGCATATGATCTCATAAGCAGAACTCATGAATTATTCCAGGCAATATAGTGCTCCAAAACCAAACGACCAGAGGGATTGGAGGAGAGAGGAAATTCTAATTTGCTCACAACTGAAAACTCTTTGCCCAGAAGACAAATTCCAGCCCACTCCTCAAAGTTGATTCATTTTCCTGTTAGAATCAAATTTTCTCTTTATTGTCACCAGAAGCCGGGGTATAGTCTGAGTCTTTCCTTCATCAGTAGCCTCCACTTCGCTCACTCCAGACAGTCTTGCTTGGATCCAAAGTGCCCTAAGGCAGAGATACATGAAACAACTGGGTGTCCTGAGCCTCTCGCACATCTGGAATAGATGTCACTGTGCACATAGCAGGAGAACTTTCACTTTTGTCACGAAGGCTGCTAAATCACCAGGCTCCCTGTGCCAGAAACAACAACTGAGCTGGTGAGCTGGTGTGTGCATGCATGTGTGTGTGCATGTGCGTGTATGTGTGTGTGTGTGTGTGTGTGTGTGTGTGTGCACGTGAGCTTGCCTGACTGCCCCAAAGGAGGTTTCAAACAGTATTAATCACAATGGGTATTACAATCTGGATTGATTTTGCTGAAACCAAGGAAAATCTATCTAATAGTTTCTGTAGCTGTTTTACAATGTTAAATTGTCTGCTGTTAATTCTTTCTTAATGTTTTCCAATCTAAATTGGTGTTTTCAAGACCAGTCTGTGAACTCCTTGAGAGAAAGGACTGGGTTTTTTGTTTTGTATTTTTTGCTTTTTGGTTTTTTTTGGTCTTTCTTTGTATTTCCAGCACTTAGCACAATTCCAAGAATATAGTGGATGCTTAATAAATACTTCTTGACTAACTGAGTTAACTTGAGAAGAAATTATCCTAACTCCAGAGCAGATGACAGTGCTCAAATACCCCAAGAAGGAATAAAATGGAATAATTGGACCTTTCTAGAATAATAACCTTAGCATTTGCTAATCATACTTATACTTTTGGGGGGCAGCTCCTATGCCCACTATATCACCTGCAGTAAATCCCTTTCCCCCTTTTGTGCTTAGTCTAAAGTGAACTATTAACTGGGAGTGCATTTTAGTGTTTATGTACAGATATATAGCAAATTTCATAGATCAGATAAACATAAACCTTCTTTCTTTCAGATTCTCTTCTCTCCCATTTTTTCTGATTGCCAAGTTTGGTCCAGTCTGGTGCAAAGTTTCCCTTTTTTGCAATAAGTTGTAACAGTGTTATACACAATAGTCAGGCTCCAAAACACTCCCTGGCCCCTCCTTTACTTCCTCCTAGGCAAAGGAGAGGTAACACGTGCTAGAAGCCTCAAAACTGTTCGTGATTCTAGACCATTTCTACTGCTGCTTAAAATTCATATCTTTATAGTCAATAATGGCTAAAATATGGGTCCTATTGGAAACTAAATCCACATTCCTGCTTCTGGCTTGTCGCATTTAATTGCAGCCAGCACAGAAATACATTCAAGAGGTGTCATGATACAGTTGGAAGACTGCTAGATTTGGAGTCAGAAGACTTGGGTTCAGCTTCTGTTTCTGCACTTACCACCTGAGTGACGTTGGGCAAATCTCTGTGGGACTCAGGTTCCAACTGAAAGAACTTTAGAGGTTATCTAGTTCAGGAGTCTTAAACCTCTGAAATGTGGACCCTTTAGATCTGTAGCTATATTTCAGGAGGTTCATAGACTGGGAACATTTAATATTTTCAAAACTATTTCAATATAATTGCTTTCCTTTGTAATCCTACGTATTTTATTTTGTGCATTTGAAACCCTATTCTGAGATAGCTTCAACCACTGCCAAATGGGGCAGTGCCGCAGAAATGATTAAGAATCCCTCCTTATATTTCAGCCATTCATTTTACAGAGAAAGGAAGCAATCTGTGTCAAGTCACATAGGTAAAGCCTGTGGTGTAAATGTTGTGAAAGATTGATGGATGGATCCATGAATATACTGCCTCTCTTCTAGACTACAGTAATAACGTCCTAAGTAGTCTCCTTGCCTCAAGTCTTTCCCTTGCCAATTATTCCACATGGCTGCCAAAGTGATTTTTCCTAAAGTTTGACCATGTTACTCTATTTCTCAGTAAAATCCCATGGCTCCTTATTACAGCTAGGGTCAAATGCAAACTCTTCAGAGAATTTAAAGCCCTTCACAACCTTGCTTCAGCCTTCCTGTACACTCCTGTCCTTCAAACACTTATACAGTCCATCCTCATTGGCATTCTGGATGCTCCTCCCATGATACATTGCACCTCCCATCTCAGTATTTGCCCACCATCCCCTATATTTGACATTCACTCTCATCTTACTGCCCCCTTTTAGAAACTCTTGTTTTCTTCAGAGCTCAGCTCAAATGTCACTTCCTATAAGAAGTCTTTTCTGATCTGTTAGATATTAATGCTTCTCCTCCCCTTAATTACCACACATTTATTTTTAAGATATTTTATATACATATATGTACACATCATTTCCTCCAACAGAACGTGAAACTTTTTAGGAGAGAGACTGTTTTCCTTCTATCTTGATACCCCCTATGCCTAGCACAGACCTTGCAATATGGTAGATGCTTAATAAAATATTTGTTGATTAACTGATGGATTCTATATCTCCCATAATACTGAGCACAGAGCTGTTGAGCACAAAGGAGATGTTGATAAATATTTGTTGATTAATTAAGTGAAAAGTAGGGGCTAATTTTTACTCAGTGGAACATTTGTAAGACTATGTAATGGAAAATTATAATCATCTATTCACTAAGAACAAAAAAAGAGGAAATTTTAAAAGGACACATTTGAATACACTAGAAAGAGAACTTCTTGATGGTACAGAGAAAAGGAGAACTATAAGTGGTGGCAGACAGCTTTAAAAATAGATTCAATGCGGATCTCCTCTCTGCATGCCTGACATTTTATTACATTCCCCTCCTTACACTCAACAGTTGAACTAAGCTGAGCTACTAGCTGTTCCCTGAACTCCTTCCACCCTCTCCCACCTCCTCACCATTAGAGAAGCAGATAGATAGAGAGATAGATGGATGGATAGATGGATATATAGATAGATGGAAGGTAGAGAGAGATGGAAATAGAGATAGATGGATAAAATAGATAGATATAGAGAGGAGAGATAGAACTAGAGATGGATAGCGATAGATAAAAATAGAAATAGCTGGATGGATAGATAAGTGCTTACTAGGAACCAGGAACTGTGCCAAGCACTGGGAACACAAATATAAGAAAACAACATAGTACAACAGGGACAGACAAAACATAAATGGAAAGAGGAAGATGAAGAGGAGGAAGATGGGGAGAAGAAGAATTGGAAGAGGAAGAAGAAAAGAGGAGATAAGGGTGCTGGTAAAGAGGCAGAGAGGTCAAGAGAGTGAGTTGAGTGAGCAGTAAAGTGAGCATGGCTGGGGATCCTCAGGAAATGGTAGCTCTAGCCAGGGACTCATCACTCAGGAGAGCAGGCCAACCTCCTGTCTGGAACACACCAAGTCTGCTGAAATTTTTCCCTTTCTCAGGTGCCTCCTCTTCAATATTTATGGTCTTGCATGATTCACTCAGCTATAGGAGGATAGTTTTGCTAGAAACTCTCACTCCTCTCTGTTAAGCCCTGCCCTATGTGTGTATTATATTCTACCTTGCATTATAATTATTTATCTATCTATAGGACAGTGGAAAGAGCAAAGTAGTAGAAGAAATGGGATGACCTGGGTTTGACTTGCACCTCTGCCACTGTGTGATTTGGGGCAAGCCATTTCAATTTAGGCACTCAGTTACATCACCTTTAAAACAAGGGTGTTGGACTCAATGATCTCTCAGGTCCCATACAGTAAAGAAAGCACAGACTGACTCTAGGGTCAGGAACTGGATTCAAATTGTGCCTCTAATACTACCCAAGACCTTGGGCTTTAACTTTCCCCATCTGTTAAATGAGTGGGTTGGATTAGGTGGTCTCAAGGGTCCCTTTATTGTCTAGCTTTATGATCCTAACAGGCACATAATATTTATTTGAATATGTTTGGGACGGGTTGGGGGTGGTACTGTTTGAGGCCAAGAGGATAGACTAGGGACCTTTCTAGCCCAGCCCAAGCTTCTGGACTCATTCTCAATGTTCTGGTCCAGAGTGAAAGTGTTATATGTCTGGCAGTCTCAGCTCTTTAGCAAGCCCCTCCCTTGATCTGTGATATATTATACAAATCTGTTCTCACAACCACAAAGATTTCACATCCATTGTACTCGGCATTTTTCACATGTGCTTTACAAATGTGCACAATCACTCTGAAGAAAATATATTGGGAAATATGTCTTTTCCATATGGGCTCCAATATAATCTAAACAGTGTTTTCCTCCTTCTAGTCCCGGAGGGAAAATATATCATAACCATCAAAATGTGATGAGAGTATGAAAAATCACTGGCCTATATATCTCCCAAGTAGTTTTCCAGAATCTCCTTAGGACAATGTAACCTAACATAGCATAAATCATCAACTGTGTTTGGTAGAGTTGTTACTTGGAAACACAGAAGGAAGGATGCTTGGATCAGTGGTCTCTTGCAAAGATAAGGAAAATTCCTCACTATGTCTCTACTGTTACTGTCTGGGATGTCACTCTGGTCAGGTTATTACCTTCCCCCTGTTTGCAAAATGCAGATATGCATGGAAGATGTATAGTGTTGTTTGTTATAAATGGTCTTGTCTTTCAGACAGAAGCAAATATATGAGATTTTAGTGATTTCAATTTGATTGGATAACTGTGTACCCCTCTTCTCATTTGGACTATTGAGACAGCTTTCAATTTTCTTTCTTTGCCTTTTAAATTTCTTGGAGCTATAAGCCATTGTCTTTTTTTTTTTTTAAGTAAAACTGAAAGACCTACAACCCTAAGTCACATCAATAAGTCTTTACTTACTGTACTACCAAAATAGCACAAAGCAACGTTCCATTCTATTTCATTGTAAAAATGTTCCCTTCTCAACTTTTCAGACAAATCAGGCTCAATTTACGAGGCATCAATAATAATTTTATTTCTATATGGCTTGCCCCTGGATTTCTCTCACTACTCTGAATTAACTTTACTTTTAGAATTAGCTTATATACTAACAAACAAGACAACCAATAAGCATTTTAAGCTCAATAGATTTATTATAAACAATTAAGTTAAATGAGACTTGGACTCAAGTCCAGAAGCAAGGAACAAACTCCTAATGTCAGTAGAAAAGCCCCTGTAGTGTCCCCAAAAGTGGGACATTTTCTGTACACCTAGTCTGGTGCCTATTAACCCCTACTTATCTGCACAGGCCAGTCAGTTCACCACAATTCCTCTAGATCAGAGGTTCCCAAACTTATTTTGCCTACCTCCCTCTTTTAAAAATAATTATTTAGCACTCTCGAAAACCTACTTTGTTTAACCTCTTGATGGGTTTTTTGAAATTTGCATAATTGTAAAATTTCTTTTAAAAGTATTGTTCTTAATTGTAAATTTATGAGGTTTTTCCCTTCATTGAAATTTTTAATGCAATATTGTGACATGTAACTATATAGTATTGTACTATAATTACATGCACATATTCCTGCCAATGCATGCTGAACTTCCCAAAAATTCACAGCACACTCATCTGCCAACACTTGCTTGTTAAGACCTGTTGGCAGGCTTGGTCACTAATAGGTTATAACTTGCATTTTATATATTTATTTGTAAAATAATATAATCTCTATGACATTAAGTCTGTTACACAACAGATAAAGCACGTGGGAATGGTTTTTCAAAATTTTCTTCTCTTCATTTCTTTCCTTATGTTCCATCATCCCCTTATTTTTATTCAATGCCCTTCAATTGCATCAGAGGCTACCACCACTCTCCTGGATCATTCCAGCACCCCCAGGGGATGGTATCACCCACTTTGGGAACCTATGCTCTAGATCCTGCCTTAGATCAGAAAGTCTCAGGCATTTCTGGCTATTCATTCCACTGCTGCTGTCATTATCCCAGCCTAGTTGCTCTAAATCCTGGTTTTATTCAGGAGGCTCTCCATTTTCACAGAACATGAATTTCCTCTATCATTATAATTTTTTTAAATCAGATACTCCTACTTAGTTCTTTCTGACCTGTACCTTGGACCCACGGCAGTCTGGGGAATGTACTATTTTCCTAACAACTATACATAATCTTCACAAGAAAATAAAGTTAGTATCATAGACTCATGGGAAGTGACCCCAGAGGCCTTCTAGTCCAACCATTTACAAATGGTCCGGGGACTTTAAGTGACTTTCCAAAAATAGGAGGAAAGTGTTAAAGATATAAAGACAAAAATGCTTCAGAATCTCATAATTCAAGGTAAATTTTTAAAAAACCCCACTTAAGCACAATAAACCTTTATTAGAGGTTCCCTTGTGCTAGGCCCCAGAGATATAAGGACAGATAAAACAAAATCCTTGATCTCAAGGATCTTACTCTGAATGAATTAAGGCATTTATTAAGTACTAACCTCTGTGCTAAGCCCTAGAAAGACAAGCACAAAATCAAGAGAGTTCCTGACCACAGAAAGCTTACATTGTAATGGAAGAGACAGGAAATATAGGGCAATGATTGTCCTAGAGACAGTTATGGCCAAGAAACGAAAGAAATGGTGAATGAAGCAACAGTGCAACCCACTGATGGGGCTGTTTCAAAGACAATGGTAGTGTTCATTTAATTTCAGTCCATAAAACGACAGGTAGAAATTGAGTGTCAATAAGTACAAATAACTACAATACAAAAGAGAGGAAGAGGGTGAATAGAAAGAGCTTCCTGGAGGAGATGCGTCTTGAAGGGAAGGGGGGATTTCAGCAAATTTAAAGAGAGTTAAGGAGGATCTATTCCAGACATAAGGTAGGGCATAAAGATAAGCAAAGGGATAAGATGTTATAAAATCACAGATTTAGACTTGGATATGATCTTAGATCATCTAGTCCACCCCCTCATTATATTTTTTCTTTATTTTTAAAATGGTTTTTATTTTGTGACAGATACCATCTCTCCTTTCCCTATCATATTTTTACCCAAAATTTTTAAAAAACCAACAACCTTCCTTTGTGTCAAATACCCACACACTGGCCACATCGAAAAATGTGTATCTCATTTTGTAGCTGGTGGATCCCTTCTTTGATAGGAGTTGTAAAGGGGAATGGAATGAGCATTTCTATAGCCCCTACTATGTGCTAAGCATTTTATTAAGAGCTTGACAAATATCTTATTTGTTCTGCAGAACAACTTCAGATGTAGGTGCTGGTATTGAACCCATTTTACAGTTGAGGGAAACTGAGGCAACCAGAAGTTATTGACTTGCCCAGAGACATACAGCTAGTGTCTGAAGCCAGTTTTAAGCTTAGGTCTTCCTGATTCCAGGTCCAGAACTCTGTCCACAGTGCCACCTAGCTGCCTCTGGGCAACATGCATTGGTCCTCTCTATAGCATCAACTGGATATTGCATTAATTGCATTAATCAATGTTCTTGAGTTATGTAAAGATGGTTTTCTTTCTAATGGTGTGATTATTGTATAAATTGTTCTCTTGCTTTTACTCACTTCATTCAAGTATTTCCATTTTTTTCTGAATCCATTCCTCTCACTGTTTCTAATGGAGAAATAATATCTTATTACATTTATATAACAAAATTTGTTCAGCCATTTCTCAGTTGCTCAGCATCCCTCTTAATTTTTAGTACTTTGTTACAAACAAAAAGTTCTGCTATAAATATTTTTATACACATGCCTTCCATTCCCTTTGGCTTTGACCTCTTTGATACGTAAGTCATTCTTTGGGTATGTACAATTTCGTGACTTTTGAGGAATAGTTCCAAATTGCTTCCCAGAATGAGTGAACCCATACCACCACCAATAGTGCATTAATGTATCTAACCTCCCATAATTCCCCCTTTCAGCAACTGTCGTTCTCCTTTTTTTGGGTCATATTTCTTAATTTGATGGGTTCTGTTTTAATTTGCACTTTTCTTATTAGTAGTGATAACTATATCACTATATTTATATCACTATATATGTTCTAACATTTTTATATGCATTTTTCTTTTGAGAATTTTCCATTCATATGCTTTGACCATTTATCTATGGGGGAATGACTTTTGTTTTTATATATTTCAATCTGTTCTTTATATATCTTGGATCAGATTTTTATTAGAAAAACTAGCTACAAAGATTTTTTTTATCCAAGTTAAATGTTTCTCTTCTCATTTTATACAAATCATTTTGTTTGTTTGAATGCTTTTCAATTTTATGTAATCAGAATTGGCCATTTTAGTGACCTTCTCTATCCCTTGTTTGTATAAGAATCTTTCACCTATCTATATTTCACAAGGTAGTTTCTTTATTGCTTTGCCGATTTGTTTGTGATAAGATCTTTTATACCCCTGTCATATATCCATTTGGAGTTTTTTTGTGGCTTATAGTGTAAAATGTTAATCTAAACTTAATTTTTGCTAGCCTCCTTTTTAAGTTTGCCAATAATTTTGTTCAGGAATGAATCCTTAACACAGTGGTCGGGTTCGATTTTTTAACAAGGTCCAAATTGTTCTCTAGACTTTTTGGATCAGTTCACAACTCGACCAATGGTGTGTTAGTATCCCAGTATTTTCACAACCCTTCCAACATTTGCCATTTTTCTTTTCTGCCATGTCAGCTGATCTAATAGGTGTGAATTTGTACCTCAGAGTTGTTTAAATGTGCGCTTCTCTGTAGTCATTTAAGGTATTCTCTCTTAATGCAGACCAAGACCTTAATGCAAACACTGCTGATTCATATTGAAGTTGCACTTTTACTAAAACTCCCAGGTCTTTGTCAGAACAACTTCTGTTTAACTATGTCATGTCTCTTCCATCTTATATTTCTGAAGTTATTCTTTTTCTGTATCTAAGTGTAAA
The DNA here is from genome assembly GCA_028658325.1 of Potorous gilbertii. Taxonomy (NCBI): domain Eukaryota; kingdom Metazoa; phylum Chordata; class Mammalia; order Diprotodontia; family Potoroidae; genus Potorous; species Potorous gilbertii. Next base: position 419,921,816 of record CM053769.1, read on the forward strand.
CATTTTGATTTATCTCCAATGAGTTTCATCTCATTTGATTCAGCCTATGTCAGGATCCTTTTGAACCCTACCTATCTTCTGCTGTGTTAGCTTTCCCTTTCAGAATTGTGTTATATGCAAATTTGTTGACATACTATCTACGGCTTTTAAAAAAATTACCAATAAAAATGTTGAAGAGCTCAGGACCAAGCAAAAATCTCTGAAGTACTCCATTGAAAACTTCCTTCCTCACTGGCATCAAACCATTAACAATTGCTCATTTAGGCCAGCCATATAATTTCATCATTTTCTAATTCAGAGCACTCTATCTTTTCCACAAGAACAGTATGATATACTTTATCTTTGCTAATTATCTTCACTAGTATTTAGGAAAGGAGGAATTGTGGGAAGATTGTGGTATGTAGCAAACACCCCAATAAAACCTAAAAATAACTAGCAATATAAGATGAAGAGCCTATAGAACCTTCTACCTAGGCAAGGGTTTCAAAGGACCACTAGAATCCTGCAGGAATTCTGCAATAAATAATCTAGGACAGATCTAAAATAAGGTCAAAGAGGCCCCAGGACAACTGGAGAAGGGAAGTTTAGGTCTGACCTGGGTCCAATCATTCTTTGGATGGGAGAGAGCAGCCTGGACCCAGGGCTCTAGACAAAGACCTGTCTCTATTCTGAAACCCTGGGTAGTAATCACACCAGTCCCTCAGCCCAGAAGTAGTGAGGAAGTTACCTCAGGTAAAAATAAACACAAGTGGTAGCCTAGGAGCTATATGTCAGAGCAGGGACCTAATCAGAGCTGAGCATCAGAGCCCCTTGAAGGAGGGCTCTAGTCTTCAGGAGTGCGACTCAAGCACAGTCTCTTCTTCTACCTCCAGCAGAGACAATGAGGCTGCTGAGAAGAGCAAAGCAAGGAAAATACCAAATAGCATAAGAACATTTCTTGGACTGAGAGATATCCAGGGGATAAGCCCCTAGAAAGAGAGCAATTTCACAAAAAATTCAATTAAAACCTTGCAGGGAAAAAAAAGTCCTGGTAAAAAATGGATTACAAGAGTATATGGAAACATTTCCAAAGGATTCTTGATGCAAAATCCCATCCATAACCAGAGAAAGAACTATAGAGTTGTAACCCAGAATGAAGCAGACTATTTTCTATTTTGTTATGTTTTGGTTTGTTTTTTCTTGCATTTATTTGAATTCTTCTATGCAACATGACTAATGTGAAAATGTGTATAATAAGAATGTATATGCAGAACTCATATAAGATTGCATACTATCTTGGGAGGGAGGGGGTGAGGGGGAGAAAATTTAAAATTTATGGAAGTGATTGTTTAAAATTGAAAACAAATAAATTAATTTTAATTTTTAAAAAGGCTGGTGGTATCAGAGAGGAAAAAAAATAAGAGTATATAGAAAATACAAAACAAGAGATATAACATGGAATAGCTATGAAGGAAAACATGGCAAAGAAAACATGCTTCGAAGAGATGGTAGTAAACCTCATCCAAAAAATGAATATCATGAAATTAAATTGCAACATATACAGAGTAATTACTTAATGAGATGAAATATTAAAGCAAAACCGTAAAAATTGACCAAAAAATTCCTAAAAGAAAATACAAGAAATATAATATCAAAAACAACTGAGGTAGGAATTAGATCAAGGAGAGATAATGTAAGAATAATCAGACTATCTGAAAATCATTATCAAATTGTTAAAAGCTAGGATACTACATTACAAAAAATTATAAAGAAAACCGGAAATGAGAACTATTAGGACTCTTAGAACCAGAGGACAAAGTGAAAATAGAAAAATAAAATACACTAATCATCTTATGAAAGCAACTGCAAAATGGAAACTCTCAGGATCATCATAACCATAGTCTGGATCTTCCAAGTCAAAGAAAAAAGCCCTAAAAGAAAGAGTTCCAATGCTAAGGAACCGCAGTAAGAATCACATCCGATTTGGCCTTAGTCAACATGAAAGAGAGGAGAGTTAAAAATCCAGTATTCCAAAAGGCCAAATATAATAGTTTAAAACCAATATTAATCTATTTGGCAAAACTAAGTATAATCCTACAGGAAAAAAATGAACCTTAATGAAATTAACAATTTCCAAGCATTCTTGATAAAAAAGGTTAGAACAGAGTGGGCATTTTGAAATGCAAATGAAGAAGCCAAGAGAAAAAAAGAAAGATATACACATTTGTTTAATTGGAGGGGGATATGTGAAGATTAATTGTTTATGTGAAATAGGGAAATAAGAAGCATTTCTAGTACTAATATTCTAATGAATGTTAATGGTGAAAATGGATATACTTATTTCCTTTCTGCTCTTTTTGGAAAGATTTTTAGTTTGTCTCCATTATAGATGATGTTTGGTCTTGTTTTTGGATAGATCATTTTATCATTTTAAGATCATTTTAAGAAAAGCTCCGTTTATTCCTATGCTCTTAGGATTTTAAATAGGAATTCATGTTGTATTTCACCAAAAGCTTTTGTCTGCATGTATTGATATAATCATTTTATTTTTTTGTTGTTTTTGTTATTGATGTGGTTAATTATGTTTGTAGTTTTCCTCCCCTTGAACTAGCCTTGTATTCATGGTATAAATCCCAGCTGATCATAGTGTATGATCTTTGTGATATGCTGTATTGACATAGTTTTCTTGCAAGTATCTTAATTAAAATTTTTGCATCAATATTCATTAGGGAAATTGGTCTATAGTTTTTTTTCTTTCTTCTTTTGTTCTCCCTGGTTTGTGTTGTAAAAGGAATTTTGTAGGAATAATTGGCATGATGTTTGTTGCACAACAATTTCAGGAGAAATGCCAGGAGCAGAACAGAGGTCTGTACATAGTATTCATCAACCTGACCAAAACCTTTGATACTGTCATTTGTGAGAACTTGTGGAAAATCATGGGGAAATTTGGTTGCCCAAAATATGCTAGTTTCATGGTGGCATGCTTGCATGGGTTCTGGATGAAGGACAATGCTCTCATGCTTTCCCAGTCACTAGCAGAGTAAAGCAGAGCTATGTGCTTGCTCCCATGCTTTTTAACATGATGTTTTCAGCAATGTTGTTGGATGCCTTCAAGAAGAATGAAAATAGCATCAAGGTCAGCTACTGAACTGAAGGTAGATTATTTAATGTGAAAAAGCAAAAAGCCAAAATTAAAGCTAAGGGGGAGTTGGTGTACAACCATTTTTTCACAATTAATTGTGCACTCAATGCCACCTCTTAGGCTGAAAGGAAGCATAGTATGGGTCAATTCTCTGCTGCTTGTGTGAATTTGATCTGATAATCAATACCAAGAAAACGATGTCCTTGCCAGCCAGCACCACATCATCCGTATGTGGAAACATTGGTCACAGTAAATGGAGAAACTTTGAATGCTGTGAATAAGTTCACAGTATATGGAAGCATACTTTCCAGGGATGCAATATAGATGATGAAGTTGCTGCACATGTTGCCAGAGCTAGCCAAGAATTTGGGAGGCTTTGAAGGAGACTGTAGGAGAGAAGGTTAGCATACCAAATTGAAGGTCTACAGAGCCATTGTGCTGACTTTGTTGTGGTATGCCTGTGAAACTTGGACAGTCTATAAGCTCTGTGCTAGAAAATTGAATCACTTCCACTTGAATTGTCTGAGGAAGATTCTGAAGATCATCTGGCAAGATAAGGTATCAGACACTGAGGTCCTCTTTCAAGCTGAGCTGCCAAACATTCAAACTCTATTATAGGTATTGACCCGTTTTTCATGCTTTTCTTGCATCTCTCTCATTTCTTTTCCCAGTTTGTCCTCTACCTGTCTAACTTGATTTTCAAAATCCTTTTTGAGCTCTTCCATGGCCTGAGTCCATTGAATATCTATTTTGGATATTTGGGATACAGGGGCCTTGA
>CM053769.1:419926214-419943848 GCA_028658325.1 Potorous gilbertii
ATCAACATCTATTTGCCAACAAATGGGAAACATGACTGATTCATCAATGGTCTTCTGAAGTCAGTTGTTCATTCAACAAATACTTACCAAGGGCTTATTATATACCAGGCATTGTGCTGAGATACAAATTAAGGCAAAAGCATGGCCTTTGCTCCCAAGGAGCTCAGATTCAAATAAAGGAGACAACTGGAGAGGATTACGGAAAGACCTTTTACAAAAGTGAGTTTATAAATAAATATAAATATTATTTATGTTCATAAATAAATATAAATATTATTTATTTATGTTTATAAATAAATATAAATATAATTTATATTTAATATTCATTTAAAAATTTCTTGATTACAAATTCCTTCTCTACAGCCTCTCCTCCACTAATTGATGTGAGCAATATGATATCAGTTATACATGTGAGGGCATGCAAAACATATCTCCACATTAGCCATATTGGAAAAACAACAAGAAAAAAGAAAGTGAAAAAAGTTGTACTTTGATTTGCTGCCAGAGTTTATCAATTCCCTCTCTCTCTGAAGGTGGGTAGCATTTTTCATGAGTTCTTTGGAATTATCTTGGATCATTGTATTAATCAGAGTAGCTAAGTCTTTCACAGTTGATTAATGTCATAATATTTTTGTTACTATGTGCAATGATTTCCTGGTTCTGCTCTCTTCATTCTACATCATTTCATATAAGTATTCACACTTTTCTGAAAACATCCTGCTCATCATTTCTTATAGAACAACATTACTCCATCACAATCCTTTACCATAACTTCTTCAGCCATTCCCCAATAAGCATTCTCTCAATTTCCAATCCTCTGCACTACAAAAAGAGCTATATCTTTATACAAAGAGATCCTTTTCCTTTTTTAAAAAATCTCTTTGGGATAGAGACCTAGTACTGGTATTGCTGAGTCAATGGGTATGAATGGTTTTATAGCCCTTTGGGCATAGTAATTCCATATTGTTGTCAAAATGGTTGGATCAGTTCACATCTCCACCAACAGTGCATCAGTCTTCCCATTTTTCCACATCCCCCTCCAGCAGTTGTCATTTTTCTTTTGTGCCATATTAGCCAATCTGATAGGTGTGAGCTGAGTTGTTTTAATTTGCATTTCCCTAATAAAAAATGCTTTAGAGCATTTTTATCTGACTATTTATAGCTTTGATGTCTTCTGAAAACTACCTTTTCATATCCTTTGAGCATTTATCAATTAGAGAATGGCTCTTATTTTTACAAATTTGACTCAGTTCTTTATATATTTGAGAAATGAAGCCTCTATGAGAGAAATTTACTATAAAATTTTCCTCCTAGTTGCCTGTTTTTCTTCCAGTTTTGGCTACATTTATTTTGTTTGTTCTTTTAAGAATTTGGATGCTCTGCAATTTGGTGTGTGTGTGTGTGTGTGTGTGTGTGTGTGTGTGTGTGTGTGTGTGTTTAGTATTGATATTACTTCATTATCTATGGTACCTTTTAGCAAAAAAGATTCCATAATTGTCTCTTTTAATTAGATCCATTTTCGCTTTTGCTTTCTCAGCAATTATATTTATTGCCCTTGTTTGGGTTTTTTTTTAACCTCAGCTGAAGCATAATAGATTCTGATCCAGATTGTAAAGGTAGGAAAGGGCTAGGTTGTGAAAGACCTTAGGAGGAAAAAAGGAGAATAAACATATATACATACATATATACACGTGTGTACATGTATCTGGGTATGTATATCTCCTATTTGCCAGCCACTGTGCTATACAAAAATCTCACTTGATCCTTCTATGATCCTGAACAGTAGGTGCTATCATTTTATGAATGAGAAAGATTTGTCCAAGGTCACAGAGTTAATAAATGTTTGAGACTATAGTTGAACTCAGATCTTCCTGACTAAGCACAGTTTGCAATCACACCTGGCAAGTGAGGTTATATATATGCCTTATTATTCCTAGTCTCATGAATGGTTCATTCACACAAGTGATTGCCCTTTTAACACAGGTGGGCATTTGATAAGTGGGAGCTCATTTATACATATCCACTCACTCTTATATGCAATTAGATAATGTTAATTAAACAACATTGCATTACATTCAATAATCCATGACATCTTGTAATCTCCACACCTTTCCATCAATTGTATGATTGTAAAGATATTTGTTACAAAATACCAATTGTGAAAGACCTTGTTAATTCCCTTCTCAAATTTTCATCAAAGATGACATTGATGTGTCTATAAGTTACTTTGATAAAGATACTATAGAGATGGTAATGTAGGAATTGACATTTTATATCACCAAAGACACAAAATTGACATTTGATGTCAAAAGTAGTTGTTGACATTTACTTGTTTGCCCTCAAAAATACATAATAATAATTTTTTTACAAGTGTATGCTATCCTCCCCTCTTGCAAGATATTTTGAAAATCAGTCCTTTGCCAGTCTAAAAACTTTGTCACTTCCAGCAAAGACCTCCTTCTCTGAGTATTTGAATCAAGTTCATCTTTTTTCCTTTAGTGTCATGTCTATTCTCTCATGAAGCACATCAGGGACTGGGTTTTTTTCCCACTGTTCAGTCATGTTCAACTCTTCTTGACCCCATTTGGAGTTTTCTTGGCAAAGATACTGGAGTGTTTTGCCATTTCTTTCTTTAGCTCATTTTACAGATGAGGAAACTGAGGCAAATACTATTAAGTGACTTGCCCAGGATCACATAGCTAGTAAGTATCTGAGGGCGGATTTAAGCTCAGGCCGATGAGTCTTTCTGACTTCAAGCCTGGCACTCTATCCCCTGTACCACCTGGCTGCCTCAGGAATTGGGATATTAGAATGCGAATGATATGGCTATACTAACATTGATGTTACATTTTTGAAGGCTTCGTTGCCGTGATTATCACATTTGCACATTGTACAAAATTAGGTGGAATGGTAACCACAGCAGAAGGTCAGGATGCCAAAGGATCCTCAAAGTTAGAGAACTGAGTGAAAAACTAAGAAAATGATAAACTGATAAATGCAAAACTTAAGTTTTAAAAAATAAATTTCATAAGAATAGGATAGATAGAATGTCTGAAAAAGATTCAGAGTTTTTACTGGATCACAAGTTCAGTATGAGGCAATGATATAGTAGGCAAAAAAGCAAATGAAACATTGGATTATATCTTATTTCTCTATCTTTTGCCCTGATCAGACAAAAAAAAAATAGGCTATTTATCAACAGATGTTGATAAAATGGAAGACATCCAGAAGTAGTTAAAGGCATTTCAGATGTTTAACCTAGAGAATAAAATATTTTAGGGGATATTGTAGCTGTTCTAAAGAAACTGTTTTAAAGAACTGTCTGGTGATGGAGAAGTTAGATTTGTTCTGCTTGACCTCAGAAGGAAAAACTAAGAGGATTGAGTAGAACCTGTGAAGAGACCAATTTAGACTTTTTACACATGAGGAGAACTTTACCAACAATTAGAACTATCCTAAATGTGGAAGGAGGAGCCTTAGGAGATTGTTGTCTTCAGAGTAAATATTGATGCTTTCAAGGGTCATAGTTTAACGAATTCAGTTCCCGATCATATTTTCTATTACTAGCTTCATACATACATTGTGATTCTCCCTCAAATACTTTGACTTCTTTCCTTTACATTTTACAGTACAAGACAGATGATCATACTTGCTTTCACTCACAAGTGTACCACTTTCACATTCAAGAACCCTGGAATTCCTTTATCTGATCATATTTTGACTTTGCATCTCTTCCTCTGCTGTCTCTTCCTAAATCTATTTTTTGTCTTCACTATAACTTCCATTTGCTCTATCTCTCAGTACTTTCCCCAACCACCACTTCTGCTCCTCTCCAATCTTGAACCCTTGGTGAAACCAGTTCAGATCTACTTGAGCTTCTACTCTCAAATCCCTCAATTTATTGCTTATCACACTTTGCCAAACATCAATTCTTACTGTACCATATTTCTTATTCCCATCTACCCACTTGATACTGAATGGAATGGATGAAAATCATGAAATTAGGTGCTATCTAATCTCAATGGGGCCCTCACTGAAGCAAGGCAATCTTTCTAACACTTCTTAATCAGTTCTCTTATCTCACCAGGAGCAATCTTCGGTCATCCTGATCTATATCTTGCATCTGGATCTGGATGCCTGTAAAGAAGAGAGTGAGCTGATGACTCTGCACAGTCCTCCCTTACTTCAATCTAATTCACTTGTGCATCATGGTATTACCTTCCAGATGTCATGGTCCTCTTCAAGAATGAAGGACAGGCAGCAGAAGCAATCTCACTACACTGGCTATTTGAAATCTTCTAATTTCTCCTTAAATACCCATGTAATCCCCACCCCTGCCCCACTTTCAGCTGAGGGCCTTCTCTCAAACGAACAACAAAAAAAAAATTAGGTTATTTTCTGTGCTCCCCTTTCTCCCCTTCTCCTTATTTCATGTCTCTCTGATGTCGTCTTCCACTATTTTCTCCTTTACCAATCCCTCTACATGTACGATTAATATCAACTTCCTCTCTCTCTTCATCAATAGATTGCCCCCCCCATCATCCCAGCTCTCTCCGTGATCTCCAATCTCTCCATGATCTCCAATCTCTCCGTAATTATTCCTTCTATGCTGCCCACTAAGAGGTCCAATTCACTCCAATCTTTTTTTTAATCAGTCATAATTCATTCTTTATTCATACAAAACTGTTTATGAGGTAGGCATAGCAGCTTCCTGAGTTCTTTGGACAGACATTCCAGTATAAGTCTTTACAAGATAATTGGTGAACGTGTATAATTGGTGTCATATTGTTTGCCTTCTCAATGAAAAGGAGAGGGGCTGGAGGGAAGGAAAGAATTTAGAACTCAAAACTTTAAAAATTAAATGTTAAAAAATTTTAAATAGTTTTTTAAAAATGAAAAGAATTCCTGATAGGTAGCTTTGCCAAACATAATCTCTTTCTGTAAGTCAACCTATGGGTGACTGTAAAGTCTGGAGGTGGCAGCAAAGGTAATTTTTAGCAAATTTGCTCAGAATGTCAGTCCATCTCCTATGAGAAGTATTGTAGTCATCAGTTCTATCAATCATCAGTAGCTTCGTAGGCTAGGAACTGAGATAGTGCCAAGTACCTCCAAGAGCAGAGATCAGGTATGCCATGACTGATGGCATACCTGATCCACAACTCTTGGTGACCTTGCAGAGCATTCTTTGAGGTTTGCCCATCTTCCCCTGGAGCCACCCTCACAGGAATGAGAGATAATTTGATTGGGTGATAGTACCATCAGTATCTGTAACACTTCCTTGGAGCACTTGACATCAAGGCCACCATTGTTGTGATAGTTACCAATGGTCATAAAAGCCCTGAACCTTGTATGTTCACCAGCTTTTAGTCTATTTCTGAATAGAAATGATCTTCAAAAGCCCATCTTCTAATAAGGATCTTAGATAGAAATCTGTGATCTCAGACTCCTTAATAGGAAGGGAGAAAAGATAGATCTCCAAGGACTTGGTCCTTATGCCCTTTATGCCCAGTTTGGTGACAGGAGCCCACTATTTGTTTTCTGCCTTTATCTCTTCTTTGTCTTGAACTTGACCTCAGTCCCAGCTGAAGAAGCCACCTTGGACAATGACTCCACAGCCCTCGGGTAGTGTTGTCTGCCATTTTGTGTTCTCTAGGAGCAGAAGCAGCTCTCCTCTGTCCTTAAATCCTCTATCACTGGAACCTACGAGACCTATTTGTTATCATCCTATACTTCTCCCTTTTTCTACTGAACTCCATGAAAGAACTGCCTGTATTCAGTGCCTCTTCTACCTCTCCATTGTCTTCTAAACCTTCTGTTACCTGCTTTCGCTCAACTATAACTGCCCTTTCCAAAGTAATCAATGACCTCTTAATTGTGAATTTTTTTCTTAAAGTCCCTCTTGACCCCTCTGTGACATTTGATATAAATAACCACTTTGTACTTCTAGATAGTCTCTTCTCTCTGGATTTTCATGTCTCTGCTTTCTCTTGGTTCTCATCCTTCCTGCTTAATTTCAGGCTCCATTGTTAGGTTTTTGTTTTTTTATCCATATCTTGCCTACTAACTGTAGGTCTCCTACAAAACTCTGTTCTGGGCTAAAAGAAAGACTGTCCCTACCTTCAAAGAACTTCTATTCTCATGGGAAAGGACAGCACATAAAAGGGAGTTGAAAAGCTGGAGTGTGGGTCAGAGAGAGAAGGTAGCTGTGCAGGAACATGATAGAAGTCCAGAAAGTCAGAGGAAGGGAATGATAAAATGAAAAATGGCATTTTAGGGAGATTAAACTGGCAGCATGGCACGGTGAACAGAGAACTAGCCTTGAAGTCAGGAATATTTAGATTCAAGTCCTGTTGGTTGAATGATAGTAGTAAGTCATACAAGCTCTCAGTGCTTCAGCAACTCTCTAAGCGCCCAAGATACAAAACAGAAGTCATTTTGCCTGGGTAGAGGGATTTTCCTCTATCAGTGGAATTAAAGGTCTAGTCCCATCTCTCCCTACCAAAAAACCCAAAAAACTGGCAGCACTGTGCCGGATCTATTAGGGAGAAAGTGATTGTGGGTGAAGTGTGAATAGATCTGGGACTGAAAATTTGCCCCTGGTGATCCATAAAGTAGATTACAATAGCAACTGCCAACACTTACCCTGGACAAGGCACTGTACTAAGCACTGGGTATACAATGGCAAAAAACACATCGTTCCTGCCTGCAAAGAGCTTATATTCAATTGGGATAACTCAGATACTGGTATAATGAATCTATCTATCTATCCATTTATCCTGTACACACAATAAAGACTGGGTAGGAAATTCAATTTTCACATTAACTTTTTTTTTCCCTCCCCCTTTGAGTCAGTGAAGTATGATAGATAAATTATTAGACTTGGAGTTAGGGGCACCAAAGTTCAAATTCTACCTCCTACATTTACAAACCATGTGATCATGGAGTCATTTAATCTTCCTTAGCTTGAATTTCCTTATCTGTAAAATTATGATAGCTATAGCACCTACTCCACAGGGATGTTGGAAAATTAAAATGAGATAATGTCTAGAAAGTGTTTTAAAGCACAATTTGAACAGCAATTGTTATTATTTAAAGGCAACATGGCATATTGCCTAGAATTCTAGACTTGAAGTCAGAAGTGTGGCCTTGGACAACACCTTTAGTCTCTGTGTCTACACCTATAAAATAGAGGTAATGATAGCACCTACCTCATGGGGTATTGTAAGGCTCAAAGGAAATAATGTATAGGTGTAGAAGGGATGTAGAAAACTTTAACTTTATCTAACTATTGGCTATTATGGAGGATTCATACCTGGCAAGGAATTATTGTACTGGTGCTTCAGGATGTAGAACATTTGTTTTGCCAAAGAGTTAGCTCCATTCAAACAGTAAAGAGTTAGACCATCAAATAAGTGAATAATAGGGTCATACATAGAACTCAGAACATCAGAGAGAGCTGTAAAGACCTTTGGACATCACCTAATTCAGTTCCTTTATTTTACAGAGGGGTTACCTGAGGCCAAGAGAGGGAAAGGGGCTTGTCTAAGCTCTCACAGTGAGTTAGTGTTACCATGAGACTTGGAGCTGATTGGTGAATGAGACATTTTCTAGTTCAGTTTCCTTGTTTTATAGATGGGGAAATTGAGTCCCAGAGAGGGAAAAGGATCTGTCCAAGATCACTCACTCTAGGTTTTAGAGCTAGAAGAGGTCTTAGAGATCATGTGGTCCGTTGATCATTTTACAGATAGGAAAAGAGATGCCTAGGGAGAAGGGATTTGTCCAAAGCCACACGGTGACTTAATGTTGATCATGGGATTTAGAGCTGTAAGGTTTGGAGTTTTAAATATCTTCTAGTCCAGTCCCCTCATTTAATAGATGGAAAGGTATATTTTGTGTTTTGTACTTTCAAAATACCAATTTGCATAACATTTGCAAAGTGCCTTATATTCAATTTTAAAAAATTTTTATTTCCAGTTCATGGAACAAGACAAGCACTTTCACAACATAGCACATCCAGAAAGATGATTGCATGTGAAGCCACAAATCCACCATGCACAACTTGTTTTTCATTTTAAATATATAATAATATATAATAAATGCAAATTTATTTTTTTTCTTTTTTTCCTTTCTTTCTTCCCTCTTGCCCCCTGCCCTAGAGATGGCTACCATTAGACACAAATAAGTGTAGATGTATATGTATGTATATATATATATATATATATATATATATATATATACATACACATATATATACACACACATATATATGTATGTATGTATAATATATATTATATATATATATCTACTGTGTATAAAATTATGTAAAATTATTCTATACATAATTCTATTTATCAGCTCTTCTTCTGGATGTAGACAGTATCTTTCTTCATATGTTATTTATAGTTAATTTGAGTATTATAATAGTCCAAATGATTTTTCCGCTCAAAGTCATTTGTAAAACAACATTGCTTTTACACCCAGCATTTCATCTGATCCTCACAGTTCCCTCAGAGAAGGCAATGTTGGCATCTTATCCCCCATCTTATAACTATAGTCAGTAAGCATTTTTTAAGCCCTCACTATGTGCAAAGCAGTGTGCACATACATAGTATGAGACTGAGCTCTAGATAGGGGAAGCCACTTGCTTCAAATTCCTAGCAATACAAGGCAAAGGCAGTGCTTGTGTGAGGCAGGCAGGCTTCCAGAGCTAGGGCAGGGGCAGGGGCAGGGGGCAACATTTTTTCCTTTTGTTTACTGTGCAGCATTAGTAGGAGTTCCCTGCTGGGGATTGGAGGAACAGAGATAGTTTGGGTTACCCAGGAGACTGGAATCAGCCTGTATTGGCAAATCTTGACCTAACCCATGCCTTCTGAGCAAATTTACCCTCTGTGTGGGGAACATAGGTGTAAATTTAGGCCAAGATATAAGTGCACACCTCACTTGGCCTCCACTGCCTCTTAACAAACAGTCCTCGTACACAGGCAGAGAAGCAGCTCAAGCTGGGATAGGCCAGTCTTTTCCAATGGGAAAAAATTTCAAGGATGTAGTTTTAAAGGGGAGAGATGACATCAGCGTTCTGCCTTTGTCATTTAAATTTCATGAAAATCCACTATAGAGGGTGTGTAATGGAGCGCAGACCAGAGCCCAGAATATATTCTGGAATAATGGAAGTCCTTTAATCAGGTTATATATGATGAAAAGAAGTCAAAAGAGAAGCAGGCTCTCCATGTAGAGGAGTTAACTATCAGATGAAAGAAAGGAAAGGAAGGTGGAAGAATGAGAAGGAAAGGAAAAAAACAGATTGGAGCATCAGCCCCATTGGGATAGTTATTCTAGAGTCAGCTTTGTGAAATGGATCAGAGAAGGGAATTCAAGAGTGGGCTGATTAGGATCACCTTTTGGCCAAATTGGACTCCTGAGAAAGGGTTTTTTATGACTAGAAACCAGCCTACACTCCATGACTTCAGCACAACCCAAAGGGATAGAAGAAGTACCACTAGAGGCACTCAGGGCTCAAGGCATAAATTTGGAAGGCTTTACTCACTATTCAAATGGATCCCTGCTTTCATTCATTTGGATGTTCCCAATCTTGTGTGACTCCATGTCCTCTCATAACGGGGGCCTACATACATGGCGAAGGTATTCCTCGATTTCTTGTGACATCAAGAATATTCCAGTGGAAAACTCATGTTGCCCATCTGTCATCCTTTACTCTCACACAGTGAAGGTTTAGCTTAAAGAAAAAGAGCCTAGCACCATTCCCCTCTCCCTTCTTCCTTGCAGTAGCCTCTTTCACTTCTAGTCTTACCCAGTACCACTTGGTATTCTGGAGCCTATGTCACGGAGGTGCTGGGGCACAAACATTATTGATAGGGACTATAACAGCAAAGTGATCTAGTCTTGGGAGACTGTGGATTGGTGTGAGAGAAAGCACAATATAGTGGAAAGGACTCTGACTTTGCGGTCAAACGATCTGTTTTCAAATCCTGCCTCTATCACTATGGGTCTGTGATCCTATGACAAGATGGCTTCTAGGGTCCCTTCCAGTGCTTAATCTATGATCCTAAGAATTATTCTGGCCTAGGAAGCTGGGCAGTGACTAAGGGAGAAAGCAGATGAGGGAAGTGCTGGAAGTAACATCAGTATTTCTAAAGATCTGTGATTTCTTCAGCATGAGTTCTTCCACTGGCACAAAATTTCTCTCTGGGTCTTTCTCTTGCTCTCTCTCTCTCTCTCTCTCTCTCTCTCTCTCTCTCTCTCTATCTCTCTATTCTCTCTGTCACACACACACTCCTCAGGAAATGATCTCAAGAATTTGGCAAAACAAACAAACATCATCTTCTGGTTGATAAACCCTTGGAAGAAAGTGATGACTGGGCTTTTCATCTTAATGAAAAATCCATCCCTCCATTTCTACTCTCTCCCAAATTTCCCAGGGCTTACTTTCTATATATCATGCCAGTGTCTAGCACAGTCCCTGGACATAGTTGGCATTTAATAGATACTTGTTGATTGATTAGGTGGGGGATTCTATCTGCCAGATCTTTGATACTACTTTTCAATAGAATTTATAATAGGAATTATGATAACAGCTCTCAATTATATAGCACTACAAATCCTTTCCTTTCTCCTACATTTAGGTACCCAAGTTCTTTTTTCATCCTTCCATATTTCCCCACTCCAGTAAAAAGTCCACATCTGCCCATGTGCCCTTCAAAGTGTACTTGTTGGACTCTTCTCCCCTTATTGTTCCTAAGCTTACCCCGCATCTGCAAATAAGGAGACTGTTGGACTGGATGACCTCTGAAGTCTTTTTAAGTTCTAACATTTGGTATTCAGTGATGCCTTGCAGCATTGCTGCTGCTGCTACTGTTTATAATAATAATTTCATTTACACAGAGCTTTAAGGTTTGCAGAACACTTAACCTGCATTATCTTACTTAAGCCTCCTCACAACAACCCTGTGAGCTAGGTATGGTAGGGATTTTATTCCTATTCAACAGATGAGGAAATAGAGAAATGGAGAATGGGAAGCTTGACATCAGATAGCATCAGAGGTAAGATTCAAACCGGATCTTCTTGACGCCAAGTCAGTACTTTTATCCATGACTCCATGATGCTTCTTTGTCTTCATGAGACTTTTGAAATATTGTGATACTATTTTCTGGGGATAAAGCTGGAAAAGAGAAGTAGTTGTGGTAATTATTGCTGTTGTCATCTGTCATCCTTTACTCTCCACACAGTGAAGGTTTAGCTTAAGGAAAAGGAATCTAGCCCCACTCATTAAAATGATAATGTTTAGTGTTTTAAGATGTAAAAAGTCTTGTTTTCAATCACTTCCATGAGGACAAAATGATCTCTAAAGTCTCTTCAAGTTCAAATGTTCTCCATTCCATGGCTCCTTCCAACTTTATGAATAATTATCATATATGTGGTGCTTTGCTTATGAAACACTCTATATAGTTGTCAAACACTTTATGTAGGTTGTCATAATACCCCTGGGTGGTAGATGCTTCAAGTACTACTAGCCCCATTTCACAGATCAGGAAACTGAGACTATGAGAATTGAGGCAATTTTCCCATGGTCACTGAGCTAAGGAGTGCTGAGCTGGGGGACTCAAACACAAGTTTTTTGGAGTTGGCATCCAAAACCAATGTTCTATTACCCTATTACTGACTGACCTATGGCATTTCTCCCAAGTTGTTAAATGTCTTCGTGAGGGGGAGGCTTACTAGAATTTCCCCAAAACTTCATCTATCTCCCTTGTCCTATTCTACCATGAAGCAAAGGGGCTGTGCATGAGGGGTTAGGCACAGGCTTGAAGGCATCTTGAGTAATTCTAGGACTTATTGGTGTGTGTCCATATCAGAACACACATTCCTCATTCCCTCTAGGCAGTGGGATATTAGAAGGGGCCCCGGAGAGAAGAAATATGACCCTCCTTAAGAAGCTTCTTAATTTTTCTTGGCAAAGGCCCTGAAGGGAAAGACCTAGGTGACCTGGTGAAGTTAGGGAGAGACTATTGTGTCTCATGGTGATGATTACTTATTATTGTGTATTGCAGGTGAGAAGGCAGGGCTTAGTTTACTTAGTTTCTCTGCCAAGGAAAAGGATCTTTTGCCTGAAAAGGATAGAACAAAAATGACTATTGAAAACTGAGAGGCAGCCAGGTAAAGCAGTGGAAAGAGTACCAGAAGAGGAGTTAAACCTGCATTCAAATCCAGCCTCAGATACTTACTAAATGTGTGGCCCTGAGCAAGTCACTTAACCTCTGTCTGCCTCAGTTTCCTCAATTCTAAAATGAGCTAATTACAGTATCTACTGCAAACTTCTTATGAGAATCAAATGAGATAGGTACTTAGCACCGCACTTGGCCCTTGATAGGTGCTAAGCAACTATTAATTATTGTTACTATGTTCATAATGAGACAGAAGATAGTAAGAGAGAAAAAAGCCAAAATTTATGTATATGTTAATGTTGGGGGCTGGACTAGAGTTTAAGAAAAAAGAAAAGAAAGATGTCAAAAGAAAAGAAAAAGTCTATGATACAGAGTCCTGTACTCAAGAGAGACAAGGGAAAACACATCATGAGGTAGGGAAAAAGATACACACACACACACACACACACACACACACACACACACACACACACACAATGAAGAAAAGAGAGTCTGGGCAGCCAGGGTCAGTCATCTCTTTTGTGTAGGTTTCTAGCCTCCACTTATTCTTGATGAGTCCAAATCACTCGGCCCAGATGCCAGTGACCTTTGAAAGATCTTGGAAAACCAGAGAACAGTAAAAAGTCAGAGAAGTTCCATGGAAGTCTAACTCTCTCACTCTCTCATTTTACATATGAAGTAAATGGTGGGGGAGAGGGGTGACTTGCCTAAGCTGACATGAGTCATAAGCATCAATCAATAAATTAAGTACTTACTATTTTCTAGACCTTGTACTAAGTGTTGAGGACTAAAGAAAAATCACAAATATGCCCTAACCTCTAGCAGCTTACATTCCTTTGGGGGAGATAACATGTATGTACAAAATACAGAGTAGATAGAGAGTGGCCTTAGAAGGGAAGGTAACAGGACCTGGATAAGTTGACTGCTAAAGGAGCATTGAGCCTGGATTTGAATCAGATCCTCTGACTCAAGAGTCTTTGCTCTTTCTACGGTACCATGATGACAAAGGGCAAATCTTACTGCAATTTTCCAAAAAGGAAATAGAACAGAGTTTGTGAATTATAAGCCTGTGATCCTTTGACTCCTGGAAAATTTCCATCACATCTTATGAAAGGGATAGTTAGAAGAAAAAAAAGTGGTAGCATGTTTCAAGTCTGACTCTTCATGATCTCATTTGGGGTTTTCTTGGCAAAGCTACTGGAGGGGTTTGCCACTTCCTTCTTCCAGCTCCAACGTCAACAGATGAGGAAACTGAAACAAACAAGGTTAAGTGACTTGTCCAGAATCACACAGATAATAAGTGTCTGAGTCCAGATATGAACTCAGGAAGATTAGTCTTCCTGACTCCAGGGCTGATACTCTATCCACTGCAACACCTAGTTACCCCTCTAGAAAAACAGTAGTAAACATAAAAAACCAGCATGGTTTATCAAGAACAGATCATACTGGAGTAACCTCAATTCCCTTTCAGACAAATTACTCAGGAGAATGCTAGTGATGTAGCTTTAACAAAGCATTTGCCAAAGTCTCTCACACTATTCTTGTGGAATAGAGGGAAGGAGATGGACAGAATTAGATGGATTCGAAAGTGTCTGAATGACTGGATCCAAAAAGTAGACATTATTGGTTTAATAACAACTTTGAGTCAAGCTCCAAGTGGAGGGCCCCAGGGATCTGAATTTAATACTGTGTACTGCTTAATAATTTTACCAGTGTCTTGGATGAAAGCAAGAGTGCTATGGTTTTCAGGTTTGCAAATAACACAAAGCTGGGAAGGAGAAAATTCATTGATTGACAAGGAGGATCCACAAAAATCTTGGCTGAATCTACAAAGATGAAATTTGATAGTGATAAATGTAAGGTTTTAGAATTGGGTTAAAAAAATCAACTTCACCAGTACAAGGTTGTGAGGGAGAGAGATATGGTCAGATAGTCATTCATCTAAAAATGATCAGGGTGTCCCAGTGGATTCCAAGCTCAATTAAAATGATATGACAAGGCAAAAAGCCATTGTGATGTTTGGTTTCATTGGTGTCTAAGAATAAGGAAGTGCTCTGAGCACAGCAGTTCATTCTGCTGAATTCTGGGTAACTCATATTAGGAAGAACATGGACAGACTGGAGCACTTTCTTAGAAAGGTGAGCAGGATGGCCAAAGGTCATGAAACAGGATCCATATAAGAACTGGTTGAAAGAATTAAGGATATTAGCCTAAAGAAAAAGTAGAGAAGAGTTGATAGTTGTCTTCAAATACTTGAAAAGCTGACTCTTCTGAGAGAGATTAGACTTTTTATGTTTGACCCCAGAGTGAAGAACTATGAACAAAAGGGTAGAAGTTGCAGTGAGGCAAATTTGACCTTGGGGTAAAGAAGAACTTTATAATTAGAACTATTTCAAAGCAGCATGGACTGCCTTATTGGGTTTTTCTTTTCTGGGAGTCGACAAGCCATGGCAGGATGACCATGTGCTGGGTACACTCAGGTTGGGATGGTCTATCTCATCCGATGTTTCTTGATGTTTTTTCCAGATATGATTTCTAAGCTTTCTTGGGCCTCATTTTCCTCATCTGTCAAAAGGAAGGTATGAGGTCCCATGATATAGAAGTTCCTTTCTAGTTACATTTACCTTTCTTGTCTGGATTTGTAATTTCATTAATGTAGAGAAGAAATTTCTACTTGTCTAGAAATGTAGCATGGGCTTAGAAAGCTGGATGGGGGCACCAGAGTCACACAACCAGTATGTTTCAGAGATAGGACTTGAACTCAGTCCTTTGTAACTCTAAGGTCAGTCCCACACCACCTTTTCAAAGGTCCCTTTTCTCCCAGTGTCCCAAGACAGAATATTACTCTTATTTCTATAAATTGTAGGAGTCCTGGCTGAAGCTTTCTCAATGGTACACCAACAGGGTTCCCTGGAGCCTGGAGTTGGGAGATGCATCAAACCTAGTTTGAATCCTGTGGATTCTCCCAGGCAGCCTAAACCTTACATTGGACCAGTTGCATCATCCCCTACCCCACTTCTATAAGTGGAGCTCCCTAAGCAGGGACAGAGCGCCACCTGCTGGTACGATCCCAGACACACAAGAGCAAGGTTTACTTGCTGTATCAGAAGCTATAGAATGATTAATCATTCCTCCATTATGTACTAACCCAAATCTATTCTTCTGGCAGGGGATGAACAATTCCACAGAAGCCTGTGTGTATATGTTCTTTGTGTGTTGGACCCTTTTCTAAGATAGAGAGAAGATAAATTAATCTCTACTGTAATAATACCTAAAAGAATCTTATGATACTTTGCTCTGCATTTTTAAAAATAGTTTTGTCTGTACCCAAATCTGTTTCTTTTTCCATTTTAAAGTGATTACTTTTCTAACATAAAAGAGACTCCAAAGTAGATACACGTCTACATATGTAGATAGAGTTTTGTATAGACAAACATAGATATCTAGTTGGAAAGGTTGCCTGGAGAATGGGTAGCCAGACAGCGCAGAGGGATGAAAAGCTAACTTCAGGTTGTGCCTTTGACACATTACTGACTAAATGAATCAGGGACATCAATCAACCAATCAGTATTCTCAATCAGCCCTCTAAAACTTCGAATTGTAGAACATTTGCCAATCTGAATTAGAAGAAGGAATCTCTTCAATGGGAATTTCTTATACCCATGAAATTTAAAATCTAGTGAAATTTTGTATACACATATGCAGCTTGCCCATGGGTGAGCTACTATTTTGTTATGTTTCATGTTATCAGAATATAATACAACTGAAAAACTTGTCTAAATTCCCCATTAACACACAAAGGGAAGCAATTCTCCAGGCATTTCAAACAAACAAAAGTGCATAATTACATTATAAATGAAGGCATATAAATGGAAGTGAACCCCAGATACTGGCATGAAACAACACGATCTAAGCATTAAATTTACTAGGAGCCACACAGCTGCTTTAGCGTATTCCTCTCCCTAGCAGGAAAAAATTAGTGAGGTTTCGTTCCCAAATTTTCCACTTTCTATTTAGAAAAGTGACCAATTTGACATCTGTTTAACCCATTAAGAATTGTGCTACTGGAGGGGGAGGAGATATAGGCATTTCTTAGTTTGATTGTTTATTTGTTTAGGTCTCTGAGTGGGTACAGTGGCTTACCTAGGGTCATGTATAGGTATCTGATGAGCACTTGAACCCAGGTCTTTAAGATCTGAGGATGGCCCTTGATCAAATGAAAGAGAAATCCTTTCATTAAGGAGATTATAAACAATTAGTTAATTATAATTAACTATATTAAAAATTACAATATAAATTAATTATATAAAATTGTTATAATCATTAGAAACAAAAATAAGGGAATTATAAGCAAATCCTTCTATTAGGGATATTTATTCTGTTAAGTCTGGATTCAGTCAAAGGGCTGCACTTGAGGACCGAGAGGACCACATGTGGCCTTGAGACCACAGGTTCCCCATCCCAGCACTAGAATAAGAATAAAGAAAGGAGAGTGATATGAAATAAGGCTGGAAATGTAGAAGCCAGGGTGGGGGTGGGTTAAGGGGCATAGCAATAGAGGGGGTGAAGGAATGGGAGTAGGATGCCATGTCAGACTGGCATGGTACACAAGTGCAGGCAGCAGTACCCAACTGCAATGATATAAAACTCAAATAGAAACTGGAGACTACTACACTGTACATGAGGATCTCTGCAAGAAAATCATATATTAACATCATGTCTATTTTATTTTTACTTATTTTGTTAAATATTTTTTCAACTATATTTTCATGTTTCCAGTGCTCACTGGTAAGTGTTGGCCCAACATCTCTCTGCTGTAGTAAATAATGTGATAGGTAGTGGTAGGGTTGCCTGCCTAGAAATGACTACTATATTGATGCAGAGGGGTTCAGCATTATTCCCTCCAACAAAAGGATCCAGAAAGGACAACCACCTGGAGACCTCAAAACCAGGCTTCAGAGATCTTGCAGTTTTGCTGGGGATCAGTCCTATAGGATACCATAGGATCCCAAACGACTAAAGAGTAGGTGAGGGGGGGGCGGAGCCAAGATGGCTGAGTAGAAAGACTCACTTTTACTAGCTCCGAACCCACGGCCCATGGTTTTCCTGTAAAAAGAACTCCTGACAAATTCTGGAACAGTGGAAGCCGCGCAGAAACACAGTGAAGGAGATTTCCGTTGCAGAGAGCCCTGAAAAACCGATCCCAGGGGTCCATCGAGCCCCAGACTGGAACGGAGCCCTCCCCTCCCCCTGACCTGGCCGCACCGCACTGAGAGGAGCGAGCAGACCCAAGCAGGCTTCTGGGACCTCTACCCACAGATGCACAGGTCAGTGAGAGAGACAGGCTGAGAGGGGAGCGCAGTATCTCCGGGACTTGGACCCCCTCGGGAGGCTGCCGCTGCAGCAGAGGCTGAGGCAGCTCGGCCAGAGGCAGAGGCAGCTCAGCCAGAGGCAG
>CM053769.1:419944348-419962229 GCA_028658325.1 Potorous gilbertii
ACAGATACATCCAATTAACATCTACTGGTGGAACTTAATCCATTATTTGTGAAACAAATTCTTATGGGCTGTGGGGGCCAGGGTGGAGCATTAGGTCATTTAAAATGTTTTCTTTCTGGGCAAAGTTGTTCCTTCTCAGAGTGAAAAATATGGAATGGGAAGAATGTACCTTGGAGGAGCTTGACAGGACTGGGTGAGCCTGTCAAAGTCTTGTTTCAGAAATAAAGCTGTTTGTGAAGCTTAATTTAGTTGTTGACAGAATTACAAAGACAAACAGTGAGTGGCATGGATATAATTATAAGAATAACAGTAAATAACTCAATTTTGTAGAGATTTAAGGCTTCCAAGGCCTTTTCCTCACAAAAACACTGGTTGAGAGTGCCAGTGATTCCCATTTTACAGATAAGAAAATCGAAACTCAGAGATTAAGGGATTTGTTCAGAATCACATAGGCAGCAAGTGTTGGATCTGAACAAGTGAAGATAGAGATTGTTCCCATAATGCCTTGAACAAAGAGGGGCTCACAGGGGCTCTGAAACCACAGGAAAAGTAAAGAAAAACAGTATTTTATAGCACTCAACAGTAATCAGGAAGCTAAAACCTGAACCACTGAGAATTTCAGAACAAGGGAACTTACACTAAAAAACAAAATCCCCACTAACTTTCCAAAATACTCTGAAAAATCTCTTAAGAATTAAGGCAACTTTAACTTATTATTTCTTTTCATAATCTCTTTATTAGCATCAGTTATGGATGGGAGCTATGAGAAAACCATTGTTTAGCACACTCTGTACTATGTGGTGTTGGTCTAAACCAGGGGTGTGGAACCTGCAGCCTCAAAACCACACGTGGCCTTCTAGTTCCTCGGGTGCAGCCTTTTAACTGAGTCCAAGTTTTACCAAACAAATCCTTTTATTAAAGGATTTAGTCAAAAGGCTGCACTTGAGGACCTAGAGAGCCACATGTGGCCTCAAAACTGCAGGTCCCGCACCCCTGCCACTATACCCTTTCAGTTCTAACAAGAAAAAAAGACTGCCTTTCCAAGGAGGGAGTTTTAAAATAAATATTTACTATCCCTTCACTGGTTAATCATTAAAACCCTTTTTGTCTGGAATTTCACAGGAGACAAATCATTTGTCCTCAACCCACTGAGCAGATATCCCTAGCAAGTCTGAGCGGTAGCATGCTCTCCAGAATTAGTACCATCCTCTTGTCATGCAAAGGAGACAGGAGGCTGGCTTCAGAATTGCAAATGGAGGGAGGTTGGGAAGCAGAAGGCCATTGAATGGGTCATTTCAAGGCGGTGGCTCATCCCTGGAGAGATTTGGAGGAGTCAAGTATCCACTGCAGCTTCTACCTTAGTACTCTATGTCTGACCTCATTCATGACTTACAGACCAACTGGTTGGTTTTTACTCTTCTACAGTGTTTACACTAGCAGGAAAATCTGGAAGACTGTTAAAGTCAGAGGTTTCTCTGTAGGCTTCAAGGCTGACTGAGGTTGAAGCCTGCTCATTTAAAAAAAAAAAGGAAGAAAACAATTCAGGACTTGGAGGTAGTTCAGAGATTACCTTTAAGATTCCATTCCACTCTATATCTTTGATCCTAATGAAGAGGATAAAAATGAAGGAAAATTGACATCTGTTCTCCAGGGTCAATTATTTCCAATTAAAAATTTTTTCCTTTAGGGATCAGAAGGTGAGTTCATTCCCATCATGTACTAAGTGTCTTCTATGTACAAACCACTGAGCTACATACACAGGTATAAGCTTTGCAATAGTGATAATGCTATAAAGCTGCCTTCCTCAGTTTCCTCATCTGCACAAGGGAAAGAAATACTATTTGTACTTCCTGTCCCACAAGAGTGTTTTAAGGATCAAGTCAGATAAGTGCTTTATCAAGATGTAACCTTATGGAAAGCTTAGAGTACTTGACTTGGAGTCTATAAGAACTAGTCAAACTTCAATTTAGGCCCTTGCTAGCTGATGACCTCTGTGTAAACTCAAGTATTTTTTATCCATTACTATTACTATTAATAATATATTTTAAACATTTTATTTAAAATTCAGTAGGAGAATTAACAGATAAGATCTATGGGGAAATTCAAAACAAATAAAATGTGTATATCCCAAAGACTTTATATTATCTCCACCCTTTTCCCTGCCCCACATTCCAACGCATTTTATCTTTTGGAAAATTCAGAGTTTGGTCTATCCATGACACCCAGTCTTACATGAAAATGGCTAGGCAGTCAATAAGTATTTACTAAGCTCTTGTTAAATGGCATATATAAATTGTATTTTTAGAGAGATTATCAGTGATGATTCCCTATTAATAGCAAAATAAGAGGAAATCAAGTAGTTCTTAGACCCAAGCTTTGAGTTTACCCAGAGCAGGTTCAATCTCACCAATTCTCTCTCTTTAACTTGTATTCCCACTCAGTGTTTCTCCTGAGAACCTTAGAATTTGACTCATATGTAGGTCTTTACCAAAAGAGTCCTCAGATGTTATGCAAGCCCTCAAGCTAGCAAAAGTTGGATACAGGACATGTTTTTTTGTTGTTTTTTTTTAACCCAATAAAAATACACACCTGAACTCATTAACAATCAAGGCAACTTTCTTTTCCTTTTCAGCAATGTCAGCTCTACCTTCCCTAGCAACCTATGCAGTTCTCAAGACTTAGTTACAAGCCTAGGGTTGAGGGCTACCCAAAGCACTTGGAATTACCAGAAAGTCCATCTCTTACTTTTAGATGTGCCCAGACTAACCACTGAAGGACAACGACAATGTTTGTTCATATCATGGTTCTGCCCCTTGCTATTCATTGGCCTGGATCTCATTTGATGTAGAAAGACTTAAGTTGATTCTAGAGCACCAGCTTGTTCAGAAGCTCTTATGATAATTTAGGAATACCTGTTGCTACACCATTGCTAGTCTACTATTATTGACTCATATTCCTGCAATTCCTGGGTTTGGCCCTAGAAATTTTCTATGTTTGGCAGCTGCTTCTGTCTGCTGACATCTCTGGGTTTAGGTGGTTCTCTGACAGGATCTCATGGGTGTACAGGTTTTCCCTCTAGGGATTCATATTCATGTCCTAGACTCTATGTGTAGGCACTCTTCTCTGGTTCATTCTCTTTTAAGATGAAGCTGAAGAGGGGTGGATTCGGTATATGACCTGACTGTGAATGAGTCAATAATCCTCAATGTGGGTTAAAGAGACAAGATCAATCATCATTTATCAAAGAATTAACCTTCTCAAGGGATTAACACTTCCTTAAAGAGGCATACTGGTAGTGATTCAAGTGATTCTTTCTTCTCTCTTACATCCTTGTATATCCTCTGCACTAGAATGATTTGAGATGGGTCCTGCAGAGTCAAGGTGATTAAGCCCTGCAATGGACTGACATGAGAGGTGGTGAAATCAGTGTTTCTAGAAATCTTTAGGAATGTTTTGAGAATCTGGATTTGTACTAGGAAAGAATAAAGAGCTTCTCATCAGAGCTATGCTTGATCCAGGTCCAGCAGGCTCAAAATGTTCGGTGTGAGCACTTATAACTCAGAAACCAGCAAATGCCACCAATCAGGTCTTGATTTATTATTTTATTGATTGTTTAGACTTAAGAAAATGATGGAGAAAATATTAATAATTCAGATTAAACCTAAAAGCAAGTCCTATAATTTTCTGGAGAGGTGGGTATTAAACATTTACCAGTATACATCTGGCTAGTAGCCATTTCTAAAGTCAACTAAGATACATAGAAAAGTCTTTCAGGGCCATATTGCACAGATGTAAGAATGGCAACTGAACCAGGAAGGGCAACTACTCCCTGGCAACTACTTCATTGGCACATAGCTTTCCCATGAATTTCCTGGTTCCTCTCCACCTCCACCCCCCCCCAGCCACTTAGTCACTGGCAAACTAGGAACCATGCAGGCAGGGGGCCAGAGCCCATGATCCTGATGATCCTGAAGAGGGGTCCTTTTTCCTTTGGACATATCTCTCTCCAACCTGTCAGTGACCTCTTATACCATCCCAAGGGCGGAGACCATGGCTTATTAGTAACTGTACAACTTCAGGTGCAATTTAAAAAATATATATATTGCATCAAGAATTGTTCAAATTGTTCAAAATCCTTTTCACATGTGAATTTTGCCTCCTTCCTATTGTCCTAGGAGAGGTCTCTTGTGGTCTTTTCCTTTAACTGCATTAAGACCCCTGGTGGGTGCTGAGGGGTGGGTAGAGATACCAGGATAAGTAGCAATAATAGTTGCTAAAATACTTTCCTTTAACAACCTAGTAAGGTAGAGAGTCAGTTTCGTTTGTTTGTTTGCCCTTGGTTCAGATCTGCAATGTCATCAATGCTTAGAAGGAACTACCTGTGAGGAAACTTCCTACAACGAATGAAATTGTTCCATAACTTTCAGTCTTAGAGAATTGCTTGGGACACAGAGTGGTTAAATCATTTACCTAGGGTCACACAGCCAGTACTGTAGCAATCAGATTCAGAACCTAAGTCTTCCTGAGCCTGGGGCTGGCTTTTTATCTACTATGCTACATTGCTTATCTGAGATGTGCTGTTTGGTTGCTTCAGTTTTGTCTACCTCTTTATAACCCCATTTGGAGTTTTCTTGGCAAAAATACTGGAGTGGTTTGCCATTTCCTTCTCCAGTTCATTTTACAGATGAAGAAACTGAGGCAAACAAGGTTAAGCGACTTGTCTGCGGTCACACATCTAGTAAGGGTCTGAAGCTGTATTTGAACTCATGAAGTGAATGTATTATTTCCATTTTACAGATGAGCAAACTGAGGCTTTTAGTGTTAAATGACTTTCTCATTATCACACAATTACTAAGTATTAAAGCTGATTTGAATTTGGATGCCCCTAACTCCAAGTCTGGTGGCCCTGACTCCAAGTAGTAAAATTTAGGGATAACTATGGTATAAGAAAAAGTATGATAAGTGATAATAAATATGACATAGGAAAAGTTAAAGCAAATTGCTCTATTATAAGTTTACAATTCAGACATCAAAAGAGTAGATCATGATTTTTTTTTTTTTGCTGAGTGACTCAGATCCTAGTTAAAAGCCCTCACATCTGTCACGGCCACACAGCTTTGCTTTGGGGAGCTGGGGCAGAGCTGTCTAGAGAACTGCTGGGCTCATCAGCTTGCCAAGTCCTTTTGAAAGGTATTTTTTTTTTTTTTTTTTTACAAATTAACTCAATTGAGTGGTAGTAGGAAACCTCATTGCAAGACAAGAGCACAAAGCAACTACGCCCAATTCGCTGTCCCCTTTCCTGTGGCCACAGGCTGGGGAGGGGGTTGGGGTGGCGGTGAGGCTCTTTTGAAAAACATCCCTGCTTTTTTGGATGGAAGCTCAGTCGCCCACACTGAGTTTTTAGGAGTGTCAGGTTCTTGCGGTGAAGAAAATCTGGCAACCCTGAATTTATCCCTGAATCAGCCTCCATCTGCCCCAATGTATTCTTTAACACTCTGATACATTTTTGGGAGAGGAGGTGGGGAGAGGAAGGAGGTGAATATCATTTGTTTCTTTCTTAACCTCTTCATGCCTGTTTGAATCCAACATGTGAAAATAGAGTGTTTTTGAGTTCAAAGGGGGACCTTTCATGGATGCTAAGTTTGAGAGTGTTCTCTGCTGCTACTGCTGGCTGGTTGGTCGAAGGTGTAGAAGAAAAGTGGTTTGCCTTAGGAACATAACTGGAAAGGACAGAATGATGGGGTTTTGAGGGACTGATATGAATTTGTATTCATTGAAGCATCTAGTCGGGGTGATGCAAGGACATTTTGCACAAAGAGTTTGATCTCAGGACAGTGGGTTCTCATTCTAGCTCCAATGGTGGCTCCCTGGGTATTCTGGATTGACGGGGACAAATATTCCTTCAAACAGTCCTAGTCATCCTACTTGAATTATGTCTTAACAGGCAAGAGAAAACATTGTTGGTTCAAATAATCTTGCCCAACCCCACCTACCCCTCTTCACCTCTTCCTCTTCCCACAACCCTCATGGCCACCAACAAAATTAAATTTATTACTTAAGGGAAGAGCTACTTTGGCTGGGATTGTGATTCGTATAGTTTTTCTACGTATTCTAAATACATAACTCAGTTTCACACTTACTTTAACACCTGAAGATTCTGTCTCAACTGTGGTGCAGTGGACAGAGTGCTAGGTCTGGAGTCAGGAAGACATTCAAATCTGACTTCAAACATTTACTAGCAGTGTGACCCTTGACAAGCTATTTAAACTCTGTTTACTTCAGTTTCCTCAGCTGTAAAATGGGGATAATGCAACACCTACTTCCCAGGATGTTGCAAGGGTTAAGAGAGACAATAATTATAAAGCAGTTGCCACAGTGCCTAATATATAATGACCCTTCCTTCCTTCCTTCCTTCCTTCCTTCCTTCCCTCCTTCCCTCTTTCCTTGGAGAATTTGGGACTTATACTTGTGTATTTTTTACTGTGTGTTCTTCTTAACAACAATAACAGTTCACATTTACATAGCTCTTTATGGTTTTCAAACTTCTTTCCATACATATAAAACAAACTTGTAAGGCACGTACTATTATTTCCATTTTAGAGTTGAAAAAACTAAGGTTCATACTGAGACTCACTCAACTAGTTAAGTGTATGAAGTAGGATTTGAATCTAGACATCCTCAGTCCTTTTATCCATTCATTGCATTCGAATGCTTCTTATCTTGGTGATGACCACATGCAACAAACATTTTTTAAAGTGCCCATAACATGCAGAGTACCATGCTCAGTGCAAGGGAAGGAATAAGTTTTAGTTAAGACATGGTCCCTATTCTCTTGGAGCTTACAGGCTGGTGGATGGCTATGGTAGAAACATGGATAACAAAATATACATTATACAAATATACATGATGAGTATATAAGATGGGGTAAGCAAAGTGCCATGAGGCCTTAGAGGACTTGTATGCCTAAAATGTGAGGGCTGATGGAAAGCCTATGCTGGGGCGCTTCATAGAGCCCAATTCCACAGATACTTAATCTATTCTGTCCCTGGTTCTGTGCTGAGGGCAGTGAGTGAAACAGAGGCATGGTCTCCACCCTCAGAGGGCTAGAAGCCCTGGGAGAATCTGTTGCTTAATATTGATTGGGACCTGTTAGATGGTTAATTTTGGAGGGAATCCATGTAGATTACCGAATCTAGAATTTAGAGCTGGAGGGGTCGTCAAAATCTACATGATTCAATTTTCTTCTTCATTTGAAAGACGGCAAAACCAAGGTCAAGTGATTTGCCCAGGGTAGTAAAAACATCAGTGGTGGAATTTGAACATTGTTCCCCTATCTAGACTGTGCTCTTCCATTGTACTTGATGAAATGGGTGAGGCAGAAACACTCCAGTAAATTAGTTATATGCTTTATAATGACCCCACAAATTTTGTGAGAGCCAATAATAAGTTGTTAGCACCAATAATGTGCGTCTGAAAAGAAAAATCAGGTACAAGGTAAATATATTGTATTTTGGTAGATTTTCTATTCTTATAAATTTGGATATTTATCTTTAGGACTACAGAATCATAGACTTTTGAGCATAAGGGACCTTAGAGATCATCTAGTATTAACTTTTCAGACAAGGTAACTAAGGGTCAGAAGAGAGGAAGAAACGTTCCAAGTTCACACAGAAAACCAATGATCAAAGAAGGCATGTTACCCTTGTTTTTCATCACACCATTCAACTAGCTGAGCTCTTTGGCATTGCAGAATAATGAAGCCCCATGATGAGTCTGGGGTAAGGAGATGTTCCCGCAAGTCTGGTGGGGAGGGAGGTAGAAAATCAACAAGAACTCCAGTAAAACTTAGATACTTTTCATTTGCTTATTTCCAAGTCTAATGATAAATTTTGTTGTTCAGACTCCTTTCTCAGGGCATACTAAAAATTTGTGTATTTGTCTTCAGGGCACAATATAGCTTGGGTTATACAGTCAGACCCACACCATCCTTGTGTGTTGCTAGTGATTTTTAGTGTCCCAGCACATCATCAGTGGGAGAGCTCTGGACATTTGGGTCTCACCTGCTTCTGTCCATATAATCTCTACCCAAGATACAAATCCATCTTAATGGATCATTAGAGTACCTAGAAGCTGTCATTATAATATCATGTTTCATGTACTTACAGCAATGGGAAAAGGCTGTATTTTATAGGTAGTGAAATCAAAGCTATTGTAGATTGGCAGTCATCAGAGAGTATTAATGCAATTAATTTTTTGCTATTACACGTTGTTTGTATTTAATAAGGTGATAACCTGGAATTGACTTAGTCTTTCTTCCAAACTGTTTTATTCACAAAACAAGTTGTAAGTAGAAACTACAAAGCCCAAGAAATTTTTAGAATCAGCAGTGCTATGTAAGATATATGACCATATTGTTTCATAAATTTTTATGTCCTATGCTTGAGACATTCACTTTTATAAGTTATAACAATAAATGTTTCATAGAATAGCATGTTAAAACCAAAGGGACCTTGGAGATCATTTCATAAAACTCACTTATTTTATAAATGAAGAAATTAAAACTCAGAGAGAGAGAAAGGGGATTTCTTAAGGCTACACAGTTTTTGTTTACCTTTTTGTCAGATTTTTCTATAGTGAAGATTTTATTCTTGATAAAGAATCACCCGGATGTTCTAAAGAGTCAAAGAAGCTGCACTCACATTTAGAAACTTCCCAGAAAGGTAATTGTGTCAGTGCATTAAGGATGAAAGAAGTGAAAATTTATAGCATTGACCCCCAAAGAGAGGATGATGGATTATGAATGGTTTGGTACATCCCTATCTCCACTCTTACAAAAACAATAGCAAGATGAAAAAGAAGTATTTATTAAGTATCAGTTACGTGCCTATCACTATGTAGGTTCTGGAGATAAAAAATGCGAAGAAGAAGCAATCCATATTCTCAAGGAATTTACCTTCTGAACTCAGATCCTACTGAGAGTGAATCAGTAGTTTCATCTCCATGTAAAAATTGTATCTTATTAAAAATGCATTATTTACATGGTCATAAATTTCCGGTTGAAGTGGACTCAGGGAACCATCTCATCTCATCCACTCATTTTATAGATGAGGGAAACGAAATGCCTAGAGGTCAAATGATTTACCCAAAATAACTCGGGTAATAGGCAGAAGAAGCTGATTTGAACCCAAATCCTCTTACTCTACATGAAGAATTCTTAACTTTCCCTTTTTCTTGGATTCCTTTGTCATTCTGGTGACACATCATGGTATCATGGGTCTAGAGCTGGAAAGAGACCTCCTAGGCCAAAATCATACAGGAGATATTCCTTCAGAGTCTGAATGACAGCTTGTTAGTGATGTTTTAGAGGGGAGTTAGATTAACCAGATCTGGTTTGTGAAATACTAGAAAGAAGGAAGTAACTCCTAAGTCACCAGGGGCGGATTAGTTAGAATGGAGAGTGGTAGTACAATCAGGTTTGCTTTGTCTCCTCTGGCATCCTGAGAGAAGCAGTGGTGATTAGGAAGATAGAGAAATGGTCCTTCATCATCGAAGCTTGCTCTTTGTGGCCTAAACTTCCGATCTTGGCCAAATAACTGCGGGGAAGGTAGATTAGCCAATCCATCCTTCTGTCAGTGTCTGAGAAAGATTAGTAAGGTTTTTCTAGTTTCAGCTTCCATCCTTCTTCACACGTTTGGTATCAGGCATCTGTTTATAATTTCCTTCTTTGTTATGTTTTAAACTCTGGTTATTTCCCTTTTCACATCAAATACCAGAGATCAACCCAGAACTGTATGTTTTGTGTGTATTCTGATCACATTCAGAGTACACAAATGGGAAACCTCTATCTGTTGGGTGTCACAGAATTTGGTTAGCTAGGAAGTTAATTTCCATCTTGGTGATTAGGTACCATATAGGACAAGATAATCTATTATTTGATTTTATTAACAATTCTACAAATTTCCCACAGGCATAACTTTAACCTGAATCTGCGATTTTTTTCTCACTTCTAAGATATTGAGTTTATTGCTATAATACACATGTGACTCAGTAAGTCCCTCACCTCAAGAATGGGTCTTGAGGAGGAAAGTGTAGCCCCTTGCCCCTTAGGCAAAATCGTCTCTGTTTTTCACCTGAGGTAGAATGGGGGGCAGAAAGTGGGGAAGAGGTAGAGGTCAGATTAGGGAAGGGAAAGTCTTGCCTCCAGCTGGCCTAGTGGGAGGAGATTAGCATGGTCTGGGAGGATTTCCATTCTTCTGCTTTCCCTCGTGGGAACCTAGAGTGAGGAGTGATTTGTCAGGGAGTCCAAATTTACTCTCCACAGTGACTCCTGTGTTTTACATAGACATGAAAAAAGCGACTCTCTGAGTCTACCTATAAAGTGTAGATAACACTTTACCCTGTCAACCTCATAGAGTTTTACTCACTAAGTAAATGTGAGATTATTTTGCATATTTAGAAGCCCTTTTCTTCATGTGCTTCTTTCCTGAAAAATTTGAGTTCATTGGCTCACAGATTGAAAGCAAGAAGGAACTTCAGGGACCATCTAACCCTCTCACTTTACAGATAGGGAAACTGATGGATAAGCGATTTGCTCAAAACCACACAGAAGCAAAGAGGCAGAATTTGAACCCAAGTTCACTTTATATATAACTGCTTTAAAGTTTGCGAAACGCTTTGTGTACATGATCTTATATCATCCTCACAATAACGCTGTACGGTTGTTGCTATTGATATCCTTATTTTACAAATAAGGAAACTGAGTCTGAGAGGTAAAGCACTTTGCCCAAGGTTATCTAGTTAGTAAGGAGGTAAGAGTTATACCTGGGTCTCCTAGACTCCTAGCCCTGCACTCTTATACATAATGTTCCTCTAATGTAATGTCATTCTCTTTTCTTGTATAATGGTTCTTCTTAATATTTAATATATAGGAGTCTAAGACCATTTTCATTTAGCCAATGAGAAAGCCCACCAAGAGGAATAGAACTTCCCCAAATCTACAGAGGTAGTAATAAGTAGGCCAAAGATTTGAACTCAGATCTGCTAGGTGGCTCAGTGGATAGTGTTAATCTTGGAGTGAGGAAAATCCATCTGCTGTGTGACCCTCTCTGCCAGTGACCCAGCTCTTTTTGTCTTCATTTCCTCATCTGTAAAAAGAGATGGAGAAGGTAACGGTAAGTCACTCCAATACCAGGAAAACCCCAGATGCGGTCACAACAAAACAACTCCTGACTCCAAATCTCTATCTCTTTCTCCTAATTCACACTGCCTCTCCCAAACATGTCTTTATTTTGATTTTAGAGATTTAAACAGATAATTACAGATAACTGATTTCTAGAAGCTTCACCAATCATACAGTGCCTCAGAGTATAAAAATGGCTGCTAAAATTGTCACTCTTTCATGAATACATGTTTTGCCAAAGAGACAGGAGCCTTTGCTTTCTGTGTTCTTAATGTCATTCGCCTTGGAAAAGGGCCTTGTCTAACAATATGAGTCATTGTTTGCCTCTCGCCACAGGGAAATTGATTCCCTGGGACTCCATCAATCCAGCAATCTGTTCAGTGAGAGAGAAGTGTGTATGTCCAAGGACTGACTTTAAATACCTCTCTGTGATTCAGGCTTGGGTTATTTGAGGAAAAGTGGTAAGGAAAAGTGGTAGGATCTGGCTTTCTCACTGTGTAAAATGCCCAAAATGATGTGAAATAGAGGCTTACTATCCAGAGATGCAAACACAAAATCTAGCTAGATTTCGCAAATATTAGATTTTGGAAAGATTGCACTGAGAAGCACTTAGTCTTGAAATTCTGTTTTTAATTAAAATTACAATGGAGGATCCATTCAGTATGGTGTGATGTAAAGCAAAGAACATTGAACTTGGTAGATTTGGGAGATGGTCCAGGATTTTTTACACTAACCAGCTAGATGACCATGGTGAGATCATTTACTCTCCTGACCTGTAAAAGGGGGTAGCATTAGAGTCATTCATTGATTTAGAGTTGGAAGGAACTTGCACATCATCTGGTTCAACCCATTCATTTCACAGATTAGGAAACTTGAGTTCCAGAGAGTTTAAGTGACTGTCCCAGAGTCACCCAGGAAAATACACAAGTAGTGGATTGGGATTTGAAAATTGTGAAATGGAGTTGTATCACTATCACTGACCCGTTATTAGGTCAGAATTTCCCATAACTAAGAGAGCTAGGGGGAATGGTAGATAAAGCACTGGCCTGGAGTCAGAAAGAGTTCAAACTAGTTGTGTTACCCTGGATAAATCACTTAAAATCTTTCTGTCTCTTATGTTTAATAGGAATGTATATTTAGAGCCTACATCATTGCATGCCATCTTGGGGAGTGGGGCGAGGAAGGAGGGAGAGACAATTTAAAACTTATGAAAACGAATGTTGAAAACTAAAAATAAATACATTAGCTTAAAAAAAATCTATCTGCCTCAGTTTTCTCAACTGTAAAATGGGGATTATAATCATAGCTCCTAACTCTCAAGATGTTAAGATCAAATACGATAATATTTGTAAAAGTGCTTAGCACTATACTTGGCATGTGGTAGCCTTGTACACTGCACAAATGCTTCTTTTCCCACTTCTATCAGAGACTTGAAAATAGACATCTCAAACTCTGAATGTGACTTCATGCTTTCCTTTTCTGTTCATATGGTGAAGTGTCTTCTTTGTCCATCATAATTACTTACATTTCTATAACTCTTTAAGGCTTTGCAAAATACTTCCTTTATATTATCCTTGTGGAGAACATAATAAAAGTATTAATATTTCCATTCTACAGATAAGAAAACTAAGGCTCTAAAAGATTGGTGCCTGCCAATGACTTATTTGTGATCACATAACTAGTAACTGAGTTTTGATTTTAACCTGGGCCCCTTTACTCCAAAACATTCCGTCTACTATATCATTCTCCCTCCCAATATAATTGTTACCCAATACCCTGCTACTTACCAGCAATCCAATGTACAAATAAGGGTCCCCTTAGCCTAGTAGAAGTCATACTTTTTTGCAAAGACCTATTTTAATTTCTTAACATAAGCTTTCTTGATAACTTTGACTTTTTATATGAACAGAATTTCTCCCACTATCTCTCCTTGATTCCAGAGAACCATCTCATAAAATATATTTTTTTTATTTTTAGATTCTTGTCTTTCCTCCTTCAATATTTTATTTTTTCCAATTACATGTAAAAACAATTAGCATTCAATTTAAAAAGTGAGTTCCAAATTCTTTTCCTCCTTCCTTTCCCTTTTCCATTCCAGACAGTAAGCAATTAAATCAAAAGTTTTTAAAGACAGCAAAGAAAAAGTGGGGGAAGACAAAGAATCCACAAAACTGATTGAAAAAGTGTGAAAATGTGTGCAACGTATCACACCCTTCTACCACTAACCTTTGCAAAGGTATGGTGTCAGAGTATCTTCTCAGATTTTTTTCTCTGAAGCTATATTTCTTTGTAATTTTGCAGCATCTATTTTGAATTCTTTTGGGAGTGTTCTTTTCGTTTAGATTCTATCAAAAATTGCATATATTTGTGTCCATTGTGTATGTGTTTTCTTATCTCTGCTTACTTCTGCATCAGATCATGTAAATCTTTTCAGGCTTTACTGTATTTATCACAGTTATCATTATCTTATCACATAGTAAGATTCTATTATATTCATGTAACATATCTTTTGGCTATTTCCTAATCAGTGAGCATATACTTTGCTCCCAATTCTTTGTCACCACAAAGAGTTTTGCTATAAAAATTTTGTTGTGTATGGGGACTTTCTTCTTATTAAAGACACTTTTTGAGTGTAACCCTAGTAGTGGAATCTGTGGGTCAAAGGGTGTGGACATTTTAGTTAGATTTTTTTTTTGCATAATTCCAAATTGCTTTCTAAATGGTGGTATTGATTCATAGATCCACCAATGATTTAATGCTGCGCTTATCTTCACACAATTGCCCCAACATTGATTACTCTTTGTCATGTTTGCCAATTTACTGAGTAGAAGGTGAAACCTTAAGGTTATCTTGATTTGTATTTTTCATATTATTGTTAGTGATTTGGAGCATACTTTCATGTAGTTTTTAAGGTGTGTTTTGCCCATGTAGGTTATGTGGGTTCACATGGGTTTGTCCAATTGTGACTAGAGAGCCCAAGTTAGATCTCTCTAGAGCACAGTTTTCAATACTGACTTGTAACATAAATAGTCCCCAATCTCACCCAAAGGGAAATAAGTCTCTAATGTGACAAGCTGGCTCTTCATGTTGGCTTCTAGTCTTTTTCTCTCTCTTGGAATCTCTCTCTGAAGGGAGCCTAGAACCTCGTGTGTTTTCTCACTCCATCTCACTGTCTGTCTGTCTTTCAAAGCTGGAAGCCAGAAGAACAGACTTTCTTTTTTTTTTTTTCCTATTAAATACAAGTTGCATTGAAGAATTAAAATGAATGGGAAAAACCATAAAACAAAACAAAACATAGTACAAAAGAAAATGGTCTGTTTCTATCTGCAGTCCAATTCCATAGTTCTTTCTCTGGATCTGGAAGGCATTTTGCCTCAAGAGTCCATTGGAAATTTTTTTAAGTCCATGCATTTCAATGAAGTACTAAGTCTACCAGAAAAATTCCTTATACACTATGGTTGTTGCTGTGTACAAAGTTCTCCTGGTTCTGCTCCTTTCGCTCAGCATCAGTTCATATAAGTTTTTCCAGGCTTCTCTGAAGTCTTCCTGTTCATCATTTTTCATAGCACAATTAGTATTCCATTACATTCATATACCACAACTTGTTCAGCCATTTCCCAATTAATGGATAGTTTTGGGCCACCACAAAGAGAGCTACTATAAACATTTTTGTACATATGGGACCCTTTCCCATTTTTATGATCTCTTGGGGATACAGTCCTAGAAGCGATATTGCTGGGTCAAAGGCCATGCACATTTTTGTAGCCCTTTGGGCATAGTTCCAAATTGCTCTCCAGAATGGTTGGATCAGTTCACAGCTCCACCAACAAATGAATTAGTGTGCCAACTCTGCCACATCTTCTCCAACATTTATCATCTTCCTGTTTTGTCTTGTTAGCCAATCTGATATGTGTGACGTGGTGCCTCAGAGTTGCTTTGATTTGCATCCCTCTAATCAATAGTGATTTAGAACCCTTTTTCATATATTTATATATAGCTTAAATTTCTTCCTCTGAAAATTCCCTGTTCATATCCTTTGACCATTTATCAGTTGGGGAATGACTTGTAATCTTGTACATTTGACTCAATTCTCCATATATTTTAGAGTTGTCTATATATTTTATCACGGGCATTGGTTGCAAAAATTCTTTCCCAGTTTCCTGCTTCCCTCCTAATCTTGGTTGTGTTGGGTTTATTTGTACTAAAACTTTTCAATTTAATGTAATCAGAGTTACCATCTTGCACTTCGTAATGTTCTGTATCTCTTGTTAGGTCATAAATTTCTCCATTCTCCATAAATCTGACAAATACACTATCTCTTGCTCCCCTAATTTGTTTGTAGTACCAATCTTTATACCTAGATCATGTATCTATTTGGACTTTATTCTTGTATACAGTGTCAGGCGTTGGTCTATGGCTGGTTTCTGCCACACTGTTATCCAGTTTTCCCAAGAACAGACTTTCTTCTTCCAAGCTCTTACAAACTCTGTCTCTCCTGCAGCATATAGCAATCATTCTCTCTACCTTTGAAGAGTCTTATGCAAATTCCAAGTTTGAATCCTGAGTTACAGTTGTTAATAGCTTTCAAGTCTTCTTTTAAAAACCATTTGTTCATATCCTTTGACTACTAATCTATTGGGGAATGACTTTTAATTTTATAAATATATGTTTTATATATATATATATATATATATATATATGTGTGTGTGTGTGTGTGTGTGTGTATGTGTGTGTGTGTGTGTCTATCTGTTAATTGTCTATATATATATATATATATATATATGTGTGTGTGTGTGTGTGTATGTGTGTGTGTGTGTCTATCTGTTAATTGTCTATATATATATATGTTGGATACCAAATCTGAGAAAATTTATAAAATTTTTTTCTCCAATTGACTTCTTCCCTTCTTATTTAGGTGCATTAATATCTATTTTTATTTTTTGCAATTAATTGTCTTTGTCCCTACCCACAGCCCATAGATGTATATAGTTTGCTTCTCTTCTAATTTTTTATGGCAGGATTTTAATATTAAGATCATATTGTGAAATATGGTGTAAGGTGCTGATCTAATTTTAACTTCTGTCAAACTGCTTTTTAGTTTTCCCAGCTGTTTTTTTAATTGAATAAGGAATTCTTTCCTAAGTAATATGTTTTCTGGTTTACTGAATACTAGGTTATTGTGTTCCATTATTTCTGATTTTCCCTTGTTGAGTCTGTTTCATTGATCTATTTCTGTATTTTTAAACTGATACTAAATCATTTTTAAGATTGCTGCTTTATGAAAAAATACAGAGGTGGTATACTACAGATATGAAATGGTACATGAACTTTCAGATGAGGTCTCATTTACTTTGTTACAAGAGACCTCACAGGAATGGAGAATAATGTGTACATGTGTTACATATGTGTATATATATGCACACATACATATGTGCATGCGTAGTATGTATATGCAAATACATATATATATATATACATATAAGGATAGCAATAAAATTATTTTCTTTAAAAATCAATTTATTTAGGGAAAACATTCCCAATTCTCTGCCTTTGTGGAGAGAGATGGATTGAGTATAACAAAACAAAACAAAACAGTTTAGCTTTCTGCTAACATTGCTACCTGAGCAGGCCCGACACCTACTGCAACAGGACCTTAAAGTTCACATCAGACTGAATAACGAACAAGAAATGCAACGAGAAATGATTGATTTCTTCTATCCCAGAATAAGACAAAAGTATCTCTCCTGTGTCATTTAAAACAAGTGTCCTGGGAAGCAGGTGCTGTTGTTGTCTCCATTTTACTGTTGAGAAAACTGGATTAACAGAGGCTAAGTGATTCTCCCAGGGTTACACAGGTAGCAAGTATCTGAGGTGGGATTTGAACTCAAGTCTTCCTGACTCTAAGTCTAGCACTCCACGCTCTCACTGTCTAGCTAGCTGCCTCAGTGACAAGGGGGCCAGAGAGAAAATATCAATAGTTTGTGAGGCTCTATAATTTTGAGGCAGCAAGGTTGGAGGGCTCCTCCAAGAAGCCCCCAGAGGGAGGGCCTTGGAAGCCCTAGGGAGCTGGCAGTGACTCTCCTGGTAGGGTACTGTGATGCTCAGACTGAGATAGCCCAGCAAGTGGTATAAAATGGAGATTCTTAGTTTCACAAAGAATCATTCTTTTCTTTTTTTTGGAATGGCATTCTGCTATGTGTACAGAAATGCTTTCTTTTATTAAGTTCAATATTTAACAGAATAAAATGACAAAAGGCAAGAAAAATAGTAGAAGATTTCTTGGGAAGATTTCTTGTCTCCCTCACATCTGTTTTTAGGCATATGTAGGATTCCTGGTGCCTGCTAGTTTTTAAAAAGAAAACCAAGGGAGAAGACCTACCTACCACCTTATGACAATAGTATTAGTTCAGAATAAGGTAGGTCTTGCCTTCTCACCCTATATCCACAAAATCAAGAGACTTTGGTAATTCAGAAGTGTCACTTTGGGCAAGAAATCTCCCTGGGCCTCAGTTTCCACCATCTGTCAAATGAGAAAGCTGGATCAGATGGCATCTCCAATTCTTTTCCTGACCTAGGAAATAAAAAATCCAAACTCAGAGCTATCATACACATACACACACACATATACACACAAGTATATGTATGTATGTATATTTGTTTGTATGTGTGTGTGTGCATATATATATGCATATATATATATAT
>CM053769.1:419962729-419992766 GCA_028658325.1 Potorous gilbertii
GAAAAGCAATCTCTGCCCTTAAAAAGCTCACAGTCAAATGAATCTAGCTATACCTTCCCCATTTTTATCCTTGGGAAGGTGACTTTGGGAAGTCAAATTGAAGAGTTTTACTTTGATCAAATTACATCAAATCTTCATTTGTCCCAGTGTCCTAGATTTAATATCAGAGATGGAAAGGAGTTGAAAGATTTGCCCAACTCCCTCATTTTACAGATGGCAAAATTCAGAGAGAATGTGGTAAGGAGAGCTCCAGAAAAAGGATCACCATAAACTGGAGGAGAGACATCACTAACTGCCTGACTGGCCTGTAGGGAAAGGAAGGAAAGACCATTTCAATCCCTCTAACCCAGAGGTTCCCAAACCTATTTGGTTTACTGCTCCCTTAAAAAATATTACTTGGAAGCCCCCCTTCCCTGAAATCTTTCTCTAATCCTCTGCTAGGTAACCATACGGTATTATATTGTAAACAAGTCAATACATGCACATATTCCTGCAGATGCAGGCTGGACTTTCTGACAATGCCCCACAAGCTCACCTGCCAACACTTGCTCATTAAGACCTGTTGGCTGACTTGGCCATTGATGGGTTAAAACTTGCATTTTGTGTGTTTACTTGGAAAATAATGTTATCATTATGACTTTAACTCTGTTACACAACAGATGAAACATGTATGAACATTTTTTTTCAAAACTTTTTTCTCTCCTTATGCTTCCACCACTCCCTTATTTTTATTCAATGCTCCCGAATTGCACCCAAGTCTACTACTGCCCCTTGGATTATTCCAGCACCTCCTAGAGGGTGGTATCATCTATCATCTATGCACTGGTCACCTACCAGAACCTGCCAGGGAAGGAAGGGTATGCAACTCTATCTGCCTGAGTCTGCCCTTCAACAGGTACTTCTCACCAAAATATATTCCTTAATGAGTTTAGTTTAATCCTCCAGCCCACTTCAGCTAAACACAGAGACAGTCACACCTTTAATCTGGTCATCACCTACAAATGCACCACTTCCATGTTCATGAACTCTGAAATTTCCTTAGCTGATCAAAATCTATTGTCACTCCTCTCCTTCTGCCTTGCAATCCCAAATCCTGTTCTTCATCATCATCATAGCTTCCAAACTCTCCCTTCTTGAGTTCTTTCTCAGACCATCACCCCTGCACTCTCTTTTCCTTATTGACCCCTTGTTGAACCAGTTCAACTCTTTGCTGTTCTTTCCTTTTGAGTCAGTCCCTTGCCCCTTTTTCCTATTGAAGTTCTTTCCCTGTGGAGTCTTAGCCCTGGATTATTCCTACCATCCTTGGCCTTCATTTTTATGCACATGCTGCTGAACAAAGCTGGAGAAAAATCACAAAACCATGATGACTGGGTAAATTGTACACTTATGTTACATGATCTTTAGTGGGTCCTTGAAGCCAGGCGATCCTCCCTAGTTGATTCACTATCTCACTCACCATAGTGTGTTTTCTAAACCTTCTGATGCTTCCTCAAACCTTCTATAGTTTCCCTTCTCCCTACTCTTTCGGATGAGAACTTTGCCCTCATATTTCACAAAAAAACTGAGGCTATTCACTGGGAACTCTCTCTTCTCCCCTCCTCTCACATCACTCAGATATACTATCTTCTCTTTCTCCTCTGTCTCACAAGAAGAAGTGGACCTTCTTACCATGAAAAATCCTTTTATGTACACGTTATCTCACTTTATCCCATCTTCTCCAGTAGATTGTGTCCTCCATCAGCCTTATTCTATTCATTGTCCCCCATAAACTGACTGCTTCCCCACTGTCTTACAAACCCATTCATGTCTCCCCAATCCTGAAAAACAATCTCTTGGTAAATAGTGTTGAGGAATTCTCTGAACCAAGAGGAATGGGACCTTTAGGAAGAAGCATACTCATCAGCAGGAATCTGATGACTAGGTCAGCAGGAGGCCAAACTGTAATG
This sequence comes from Potorous gilbertii, assembly GCA_028658325.1. Taxonomy (NCBI): domain Eukaryota; kingdom Metazoa; phylum Chordata; class Mammalia; order Diprotodontia; family Potoroidae; genus Potorous; species Potorous gilbertii. The sequence goes on from CM053769.1 coordinate 419,964,676, forward strand.
TGTTAACCTGCCTAAGGAAATTGCAAATAATAGTTTCACCTTTCTAGGGTATAGATCTAACTTTGATAATTTTTCAGTCCCACTTAGATTACACATCCAATCAGCAGCTTTCCGTGGCATCTTAGGGTAGAGGATAGGTAAGTAAAACATTCACAGGAGAATGAGGGATAGTGAAAAAGCTAATAATTCAAGGGAGAACATGGGGGCTTCTGAAGACCATTCTATGCCATGTAGCTAGCAGGCTTTGTTACTGGAATGAAAAAGATGTTCTTCGAAGGGAAGAGAAGGGGGAAGTGATCAAATGGTTTTACAATTGTGAACTAAGTCCTCAACCTAGATGTGGTTGAGGTAATCATTTACACAAAGCTGCAGGTGTCTCTTATCCAAAAACAAAGAAAGTTGTTACAACACTGGATGAGACTATCCCTTTTACGTAGTTCATTATATTTTAACTCTCCTTTCTTTCTTCTATTAGGTCACCAGGTAATTGAGGGATTTCTACCTTGTTAGTCTATCAAGGCATCGAGAAATGATTGTGATTCCTATTTTCCTCTCACATTAGCTATTGTTCTGTAAATCTCCTCCCTTTCCCTGGCTAAACTCCTCGAGAAGGACATGAACAATCCTTTCCTCTCTGTTTTCTTGCTATTCAATCATTTCTCAGTTGAGTTTGACTCTTTGTGACCCCAGTCGGAATTTTCTTGGCAAAAATACTGGAATGGTTTGACATTTCCTTCTCCAGCTCATTTTACAGATGAGGAAACCAAGGTAAACAGGGTTAAGTGACTTGCCCAGGGTCACATAGTTAGGAAGTGTTTGAATTTGACGTTCAGTAACATTTGAACTCAGTAAGTCTTCAGACGTGGCGCTCTATCCACCGAGTCACCTAGCTACCCAATCTTTTCTTAATTTTCTGTATAGTCTTGTTTCTCACCTCAATATTCAATTGCAGCTTTTCTCTTCAAAGAGAGAGCTAAGAGAACCAAAGAGCTTTTTATGACCAAATTCAGTGGTAACTGAATGGATGTGTAAGATGAGTGACAGAGAAGACTTGGAGATGCCTGTAAAATTACAAGCCTGAAGAACATGGAAGATGATGGTGAGGACGACCTTAGTAGAGATAGAATTCCAGCAAATCTTGTGTTCTTCTTAGGAAAAGATGAGGGATTTGCTGAGAAGGCATGATGCACACAGAAGGAAAGGTTCTTTATGCTATGTATTTAAAATATTAGCAAAGCTACAAAAGCAAAGAAGTTATTAAAAGTCTTTCCAGTTACACTGGAAAGCCTCATTAGAAGCCTTTGAATAGAGGTTTAGAACAGTGTGTCTTTGCTGCCTGTCAGGTATTAGACAGACCTGCGCTAAACTCTGAACCCCAAAGTGGAAATAAATAAAAGCTCAGGTGTGTGATTGTAGTGGACTTACATGTGTTCTTTTCAACTAAACCATGAACCAAGCCAGTTTTTTCATAATAAAATAAGACAACAATTTAAAAACTCTAGTGAACTAGCTTCCAAATAAAACCAGACGTATTTTCTGAATCTGCTGAGCTACGAACCTCCAGATCTAAACTGATCTAACCTAAGCCAGTCTTTCATGCATTTGTATTTCCTTATCTTGGAACAAGAGGCTGTTTATTTTGCTGCCCAGGGAAAACATTCATCCCTTGGAATCACAACTTCATTCCCTCTGGATTAAACCTGGGGCAGGGAAATGGAAATGAGGATGTTGGTAGAAGTGAGGGGCAGCTCTGAAGGGTGACTGCCATTGTTGGCCAGAGTAATAGGATATAGCATGAGAAAGTTAACAGAAATCCGATAAGAGATCAAGTCAATGTTGGCTTTATTTTCACCTCCATCCTGGGGCCTCTTGTGATCTGTCTGGCCTGGCACAGATAGCTTCTCCAGCACATTGGACATCAGTGTGTTGAGGAAAAACAAAAGCGAGATGGGTAATATAAAGGTACCGTGACCTCCCAGGAACAGCTCTTTCAATGGTTAGGGCTTTTTCCCCCTTCTTCCCCATCCACTGGTCATAAATATGCATGAATAAAGGAGGCAGTGGGGTTCATAACCAATGGGGCTAAAAAAAATCCCCTCTGAATTTCTCATTCTGGCTCCCCATGGCTAGTTGAGAATGACATTAGGAACTGCCACCACAGCAGGCTTAGCCCAGCCAGAGTTCCTATTTCCAATTGTCAGGAGACTTCCCCACATCATAACAGTCATCATAATTATCACTTACAGAAGGGGTCTTATCATATAACAGCTATTTTTTCTTCTTCTTCTTCTTGGCCAGGAGGAGGTGGGGGCTCATTCCAACCACAGGGGCTTGTCCTCATTCATTATTTTCCAAACAAGTCAGTGGAAAATTGAGGTCTCAGAGCAATTTGCAGATTACCGACCACTTACAATGTGGGTCTGCACACATTCTCACATGTATGTCGACCCCAAACAAGGCAAGGCCAAGCAAGGACCCAACCCCCCAATCCTCTCCCCAGTTCTCCTCAATACGGAGCACAAGCCAAGTATACAAGGAAGGGGGTAAGAGGGATCAGGGAGAGGAGAAAGCAGAAACTTAAGTAACCTTTCCTTTTAAAGCCAGCAACTCTCAACCTAGCCTTGCAGCAACTCCTGGATTAATCTCTTCAACACCCCCTCCCCAACCTCCGCCCCCTTTTTTTTTTTTTTTTTGGCTGGGTGAATTGTGGTCAAGGCCATTGTAACGTGAGCAGCGCCTTGGAGAGGATTGGCTGAGGGGGACTCTGGAAGGGCCCCCTTTCACAAGGGCCTAATTGCTTTTTAGACCACCAGTATTTGGGGGCTACAGATGTCTTCCTTAATTTGCCTAGGGAGCACAATTGGCCCCATCTGTTGCGTTTAGTTTGCTTGCACACTCTCCCTCCCCCCTCCCTCGCCCTCCAGTCCCCTCCTTTCCCCTGTCTGCTAGACCTAAATTCAAAACTCATCAAAAAGTAATACAAGAATAGTTTGGCTGGAAAGCCAGGCGGAGGGGGCTCAGCTTTAATAAAGGCCTCCTGCTACTTTTACACATGGACTGGAGGCCAGATAAAGCAAGGAGGGGAACACCACAGCCCAGAAACAAAGTTGGAAGCTAACAGGCAGATGGGATAATTTGCGAAGGAAGGGCCCCCAGCTCCCCGGATTTTGCAGACGTGCTGTCGAAAAGACAACTTTTTTCTTCTTCTAGGTGTTGTTACTTTTTAAATTTGTCTTTTCTTTTTTCTTTTTTCTTCCTTTTTGGTTTTTTTGGTCATAAATATCTCTTGAAGGGAAGGGGAGGAGGAACGCTGCTATTTGAGTTCTCATTGATTAACTTCCCTGAACCACATCTGTCCCAGGAGCTTTTCAGAGGCAGAGAAGAGGGAAAGGGAAAGAAGGATGGATGACAGACAGGGACAGAGAAGGAAGCTGCTTCTTTTCTGCCCAGGTAATAAAATTCAGAAACCACCTCCAGGCTATGCCTTTCCGGATTAAAGAGGTAATCCAATCAATCAAAAACATTTGAGTGCCAACTATGTCTAAGTCAGTATGGTATAATGGATAGAAGGCTGTTCTTAAAAACACCGAAGATTTTTATCATAAGAATAGTCGGATGAAAAATTATTATTTTAGGAGACTAACCTGGCAGGATACCATGGTAGATAGAAAGCTGGCCTCCAAGTCAGGAGACCTGAGTTCAAGCCCATCTTCCACACTTTATGCATGAACCTTCAAAAATCACTTAATCTTTCCAATTTAGGCACCTTCTAAGACTACACATTATAGTATAGATTTCGTTGCCAATCTGAGTTGTCTCATTATACTGTAAATTCATTTTGAGTAAGGATTGCTTCATTCTTTCTATTAGTACAATACCTGCCTCATGAGAGATCATTAAAAATACTTGTTGATTGATTGATCTGTATCAAAAGAGGAAATATTTACACGGAAAGGGATCTGGAATCTAGCACTGCCCCCTCCACCTCCCACAAGAACAAGAATCTGTGCTAGTTACTAAACATACAAAGATGAAAAACATCATAGTCCCTTACCCTCAGTTTTACTCATTCTAGCTTATATTCTATATCAAAACACTTATTCAGTGTTCCCTCAGCAATGATGTAGTCTATTTGTCTTCTATCAGCATGTACCCTATCGTGGAAACCCAGACAATCACTTTTGGGGAAAAGTTTCAAAAATGTTTTAATGTCACAGTATTTCATGAAGTTGAATTGGGGCTTTTGAAGGCTATGCCAACAAAACACAACCTCTATAGGTCCTCCCAAGAGGCAAAGGTTTCAGGTTTAGGTCCAAAGATAGACTGCGTATCATGGAAAAACCAGATCATGGAAAAACTGTAGAGTTTCCTTTTACTGACAGCTGGCTACCAATTTTGTTTTTAGACTATTATCATATGGTAACCTTTTAGATTACAATGTATAACGATCAACTCTTTTTACGTGTAGGACTTGTGACATTTGTTCCTGTAAAATCCAGCTCTTTTTCTTGTATTTGTTTTGTATATGCTTTTACATAAATACGTGGTCATCAGGAATAGAATATGAGTTCCTTGAAGACATGAACTGCTTCATTTGGGGGTAGGGGGAGGTTCTTTGTATTCTAGTACCCAGTCCAATGTCTGACATACGGGAGACGTTTAGTAAAAACCTATTGCCCATATCTCTCTCTTTCTTTTCATAGCTAAATTCCATGAGGCCATCTACAATCATTGCGTCCATTTCCTCTCCTCTCACTTTCTTAACTCTGTGCTAGCTTCTGACCATTCAACTGAAACTGTTCTTTCCAAAATTACTAATGATCTCTGAATTACCAAATTTAATGGTTGTTTCTCAGTTCTCATCTTTCTGAATCCCTCTGCAACTTTTGACACTGTCAATAAACCTCTTCTTCATACTTTCTTCTCTCTAGTTTTTCATGACACTGTCTTATTCTGACCACTTCCTTTGCTGGATTTTCATCCAAGTCATCCTTAATAAGTGAGAGTGTCTGCCAAGCCTACGGCCTTGATCCTCTTTGCTTCTCCTTCCGTACTATCACGCAGTCCTTAAATTCTCCAAAATTCAATTCTCATCTCTATGTCGATGATTCCAAGATCTAATTATTGATCTTGCAACATCTCTACTAACCTCCATTCTCCTGTCTCAAACTCCCTACTGGGTATCTGAAAGATGTCTCTGAATAAATATCCTATAGCTATTCTAAACCCAGAGTTTCAGAAAGTAAACCCATTATCTTTCTACCAAGCCCACCCCTCTTCCTAACTTTCCTATTACCGTAGAAAGCATAACCATTTCTCGGGCTCTCAAAGTAGTAATCCTTAACAATTCACTCTCATCTCCCATATTCAATCTGCTGCCAAATCTCATAGATTATACCCTTATAACATCTCTCCTATATTCCTCCCTTTTCTCCTCTGACACTGCCAGCCCCCTGGTGCAAGTCCTTATCACCTCACCCTTGAAATGAATTATTCCAATAGTCTTCTGGTTGGTCTTCATACCTAAATCTCTCTCTACTCTAATCCATCTTCCACTCAGACATCAAATTAATCTTCCTAATGTGTAAATCTGATCATGTCACCCCTTATTCCATAGGCTTCGGCAGTTTTCTGTTACCTCCAGGATCAACTATAAAATATTCCGTTTGATGTTCAAAGCCCTTTCTACCTTTCCAGTCTTCTTATACCTTACTTACCAGCCTACCCCCTTCAATCCCTATATTCTGGCCTCTTGACCATTCTTGAGTCATATCATCCCTCTATTAACTCCAGATATTTTCACTGACCATCCCACATGCCTGGAATTTTCTCTCTCTTCTCTTATCTATTTTAAGTCATAGTTAAGATTTCACCTTCTATAAGATCTCTTTAATCCTAGTGTCTCCCCTTTGCTGATATCTCTAATTTATCATATATATATAATTTTCATGTTGTCTTCACCATTAGATATAAACTCTTCAACGCAGAAACTGTTTGTTTTGGTTTTTCTTTGTATTACCAGAAGTTAGCATAGTGCCATGAACATAGTAGGCACTTAGAGAAAAGAGCACTGAGAGAGACCCACAGTTATGACCGGATGAAGATCTAACAAAAGACATTGATAAGGATTAGTCAGATAGGAAAACAAGTAGGAGGAGTACCAGGATTGAACAGTACAAAAACCTAGAAAGAAGAGAATTTCAAGGAAAAGAGAGTGACCAACAATGTCAAAGGATGAACAGACTCCAAGAAGAACGAGGATTAAGAAAAGGCCATTAGATTTGGCAATTAAGAGATTATTGGTAATTTTGGAAAGAGCAGTTTCAGTTGATGATGAGATCAAAAGCCAAACTATAGAGAAGTAGGAAAAGAATAAAAAGAAGAGAAATGGTTACATTGGTTGTAGAAGGCCCTATCACCAAATTTAGTCACAAAAAGGAGGAGAGATATGGGGCAATAGCTCTGGTGGATGGATGTATGGATCAAGGGAGGGTTCTTTTGAAGATGGAGGAGACATGCATGTTTATAGACGTTAGGAAAGCACTCATTACTCAGGAAGATATATGAGTGAGTGGGAGTGACAGATGGGGCAATTTGCTGGAGAAGATGGGATAGAATGAGATTATTTGTGTATGCAGGGGGCTTAGCCTTGGTAAAGAGAAAGTCGATCACATGTAAGATAAGGTTAAAGGAGGAAATAGTTTGGGAATTGCATCTGGGTGATGGGAGATGAGGATGAAGGAAAATGATATAACTCTCAATGAATTATCTCATATTTTTGGTGAAGTATGTTACAAAGTTAACAAGAGGCTGGGAAAGGGGAAACTACAGGATAAACAAGCTTGGAAAAACCACTGTGGAGAGTAAGACAGTGAGTTCTTTAGGGATGCATTAAAAGATTTCCTTGCTGCAATCAGGGTCCAGGTAAGATTATGTAAAACAAATGCGTGTAGTGGATGCAGTCATCATGGTTTCATGATTTTTTCCAGATACAATCATCAGCACATGAGTAGGAGTGAAAGCTGTGGAGAGTGGAAGTAATTCAGACTTCACAGGAAAAGATCCTCAATAGAATAAGGAGACAAGGGAATCAAGAGAAGAGAGCAGTATAGAGTTGAATTGGTTAGTATGGCAAGTTAAAAGGTCATGGATAAAAGAGAAAGTTAAGGTGGAAGGATTGGAGATCACAGGGAGCAGTAGGGTTTGGGGTTACTGGGAAGAGGGAAGGGTGGAATGATAACAGATTATGATAAAGGAATTTCAGGGTTCATGAACATGGAAATTGTAAGGTCATGATCAAGGACATAACCAACTCTGTATATAGATGAGGTAAGGTAGAGGTTGTGGGAAATGAACAAGTTGAGGAACTTAGAGTTTGGGTATTTGAGAGAGTATCAATATGTATGTAGAAATCCCCTAATATGGGAGCAAGAGTTGGGGGGAAAAATGAAAGACTATGAACAGGCACTGAACTCATTGAGGAAAGAAGGGGAGTATCCTTCTAGACAACAGCTACCAGAATTTTGATTGAGTGGAAGATATAGATTGAATAAATTTCAAAGGAGAAGAGGTTACTGAGTAATAGTGGTAGAGGGAGAACTTTGTAATGGGTAGGAAAGAGTATTCCAATTTCCCCACCTCAACCAGTGAGCAGTGGGGAGGGGTAGAAGAAGGGGGAATGAGTAAAAGTGCAACTAGTACAGGTGGCCAGGGAAGCTGTGTAATCAAGCATTCCAGAGAGCACAGTGAAAAGAATGGACAACTACAGAGGAAGACTATGTAGGCTGGGTTGAGGGAGTTGGGAATAAGGGAACAGGCCATGGAGAATGGAGAATAGCGTTTGAACAATGAAAGGAGAGGATTTAGAATCATTGGGATGGAGAGATTATGAGCTGAATGAGAACTTGTTAATTATTGACAAATGAATTCAGGTGAGTTATCAATAAAATAGGAGTCTGGTCTCAGGGTAGAGCACTCTCTTGGAGTTAGGCGGTACACATGAGGGGACCCATGGGGATAGCTGATGGAATAGCATTCCTCTTCTTTCTCTGTAGGCAGGCCAAGCTAGGGGATAGGTAGGGGGAGCAACAAGGAATGGCAACCCTCTGTCCTCTGCAGGCAGAAAGAGGCTAGCCTCTCTATGATTCCCTGAAAATAAGCAGTCAAGCTTGAAAACACATGATGACCATCTTAAATTCAATGCTTCCAAAATAGAATTAATGATCTTGTTTCTCTCCAGAACCTTTCCTTTCTTCAAGCTTCCTTATTTTTGTTGAGGGCACTAGCATCTTCCAGTCATGTTAAGTTCTTAACTTAGACTTATTCTTCAATTCCTCATCCCTCTCATTCATGTCCCACATTCAATCAATTGCAAAGTCCTGTCTATTTTACTCCCACAAAATATCATATCTTTTCACTCATACATCCACCATCCTAGTTCAGCCCTCATTACCACTCTACTGGAATAATGCCTTAAAACTGAAATCTTCATTTTTAGTCTCTTCTCTCTCCAATCTATCCTTCACATAGATGACAATTTACATTCCCAAAGCATAAGTCTGACCATCTCATTTCCCAACTTGAAATGTTGAATATATAAAAGAACAGAGTTGAGGAAGGAAACAAGAGTTGTATGAATAAACTAATGTAGATCTACAGGGAGTTCACCAGTCAATTTAGATTTTAAAAAGATGAAAGCAAGGGCTGACAGGATGAATATAAAAGCATGGCATAGCCCTGCCAAAAGTGTCAGGAGAGGTAAAATTTTAAATGGGCTAAAGTTGGTAAAGGGATAGTAAAAAAAGGGGGCGGGGAGAGGGTCCTGGGGTGTGTGTGTGTGTGTGTGTGTGTGTGTGTGTGTGTGTGTGTGTGTGAAGCTATATTGTGAGAAAGACAAAAATCAAAGAAAGGACGAAAGGAAAGACCCTTTGTTTGGAATGGAAGGGAGAGAGCAGAGTCTTCAACTATGGGCCAGTGAGCTTGACTTCAACTCCTGGGAAATGTTGAGAACTAATGATTAGTAAAAGAGTTAGTAAAGATCTGGAAGAGGAAATGATAATTACAGAGTCTATATGACTTCATTAAAAACAGATCATTCCAAACTAACCTTACTTTTTACCTTTGGACAGGTTTTTCAAAACTGGATCAAAGAAATGCTGGAGATAGTTGGGTATCTTTAAAGCATTTGGTAAAGTACTTCTTAGTATTTTGTGGGGGGAAATGGAGAGATGTGCACTAGATGATAATATGAGATGGATTCAGAAAGGATTGACTAAACTTAGAGTAATTGTTAATAGTTTAATTTCAAATTGGACTGAAGGTCTCCCACGGAGTGTACTAGTTATCCACATTTGCATCATACTGTTTCCCATTTTTATTAATGACCTGACTGAAGTTACATATGGTATGTGTATCTATGATGAGAATACTTTTTTCCAAATGGTCCTTTGATGTTTCTTAGGCTGAGTAAATACTTCGATGTCTCCTAGACTCTATTTTACCATTTGGGGACAAACATATAACCCTTTCTTATACTATAGTTTTAATTTGCTGTGGAAACTTATTAGCTGACTTTCTGAAACTTCACCAATCCTAGCAGAAAGCCAACACCATCAAAGGGGCCCAGAGTTGGGATGTTGGGTGGCTCTTTGTTGTTCTGCATCTGGCGATAAAGATTGCTCAGATGTCAAGGGCAAAACAGCCCATCTCCACTTTGAGGTCAAGGAGGAACATCCTATTCTCACTTGAAAGTAAGGAGAAAAATGCCTTACTCCCATCTAGATGATCAAGTTGTAGAATGCCCTAGAAATTCTTTATAATTCCCACTAAAATCTCCAACCTGCAGAATAATTACTGAGAGTCCCTAGACTGCTTGATTGTCTCCCACTCTTGGCTGATGCTCAGAGACCTCCTCCATCCATCAAAGATCACCTAAACCCCTATATGGAACTCTCTTGGGTTCTGTTTTCAATATCCTTTCCCAAAATTTTCTGAACTTCTTTCAAGCTGCCACATTATAGTGGGCAGAGACCTGAAAGAGACCTCTCTCTCTGAGAGAATTGTTGACATAACGTTGACTGAACAAGATGAGGCAACAATGGTAGACTCCCTGAATAAGATGTAGGCTCATATGAAGGGCAAGGGGTGGGAAATCGATTCTTAGAAAACCCAGGGTTTAGCTCACTCCGTCAAGGTTTGAGGAGTATGGTAAGGGGATGGGGAACCCAGAGGATTTGGGGCACAGAACAGAGTAAGCTACTGATCATTGCTTCCCTATGATCTTGGGAGGAAGGAAGCCCAGAAACTCATTGGGCTCTTTAGGTATTGGAGATCCCACATTCCTCACTTGGATATATGTACATATTCCTTACCTTCACCAAGTCACCCCTAAATCTGTGTCTTCCAAATGGGGGCCAGAAGAGGCTACAGCACTGGAAAATATAAAGCAGGCTGTTCAAGAGTGTCTTCTGCGGGGCCCTCATGACCCTGTAAAGGCACATGTTTTTGAAGGTCTCAGTACAGAGACCAGGTTGTGTGGTACACTTTGGTACACTAAGAGGTGGAGAAAATAAGTGACTGTTGGGCTTTTGGAGCTCTGATTTCTCCCAAACAGTCATTCACCAGGCCACTTTTGAAAATCAATTGCTTGACTCTTACTGGACCCTAGTTGTTACTGAACAGATGACACAGGGTCATACATTCCCTTTTTGTCCAAAGTGCTTGATTATTATGAATTAAGTAAAACAGAAGAATCTCTACAACAAGATAGGCAGAACACAGGAAAAGATTGTGTGGCCAAAGGGAAATGACAAATTAAAAAAATAATACTTTTATGGGAACTTTCAGTATTAATGCCCTTCACAAATAGATGTTGACTATGCCAGAGAGTGAGGCCATGTAACCTTGCCTCCTCCCCTAGCCCAATGGGCCAACATCTCTTGGGACCTGGCTTCCTATCTGCTCTAAGAGAGTAAAATGCAACTGGACTTTGGTAGCCACTAATCCAGTAATGTGGGAAACACTAAGGAATGGGGATCTTGACAAGCCCTTTCAGTTGGTGGAGCCCCAGGTTTCATGGCAGGTGAGAGAGTATTGAGAGATGGGGCAGAGGTCTTCATCTATACTAATTCCTGGGTAGTGGCCATGGACCCAGATTAGTAGTCTTGGGTTTGGAAAGCACAGCATTGGACAAAGGTTACTCAATTTCCTGGTCACCCAAGATATAAAAAGTCCCAGATATATGAAATTTGGGCCTCTCAGATTTGGTGAGTGCCTGAAAGCACTTAAGTCACCAAGCTCTGTTGACCTGCTGGGCTTCCATAAGGGGGAGAGACAGATAAATGTCATTGTATCCTTGTTACATCTATGTTATATGAAGGGCAAAACAAGCCTTTGTTGACTGTTCAGTGACTTACAAGGTCCTCATTTCATCCCAAAGTCAAACCTAAACTAAGATATTTGCTGGCATTTGACCAGCCTCTGAAAGTCTGTCATGTGAAAAAGGGATTAGACTTGTTGCCCCTTGTAATCTGATTTCATCTCTCAAGGGAAACTGCACACTTCAAGATTATTACCAATTGTCTATTAATTGCCAAACCCAATAGCCTTTTCCTTAGGTCTCAAGCTTCCTGATCTCTTTGTACCAGGTGACATTTTTGACCACATTTTCCCAGATAGTCTCTTTTCTCTGGGTTGTTAAGATTATTCCTTCCTGTTGTTCCTCCATATTGTTTAACCCTTCTTTCTCATTCTCCTTTGCTGGATCATTGTGTGCTATTCCAATGTGTTTATTAGCCATGGTTCTGTCCTTATCCTTCTCTTTTTTCTATAGTATCTTGGTGTCTACATCACCTCCCAGGGGTTTAATTGTCATCTCTTTACAGCATACTCCCAGATGTGTCCCACTGGATGTCCCATGGACCCCTCAAACACAACATGTACAAAACAAAACTCATTGTCTTGCCACCCCGCATCCCACCAACCCTACTCCTCTTTAGAAATACCTTCTTTGGGGGATGGAGCCAAGATGGTGGAGTAACACCAAGGACATACTAGCCATCTCCCCATAAACCCGGCAAAATGCCTGTAAAAAATGATTCTAAACAAATTCTGGAGCTGCAGAACCCACAGAAAGACAGAGTGAAGCAAATTTCCAGGCCAAGACATCCTGGAAGGTCACCAGGAAGTGTCTATTGTGCTGTGCTGGGAGCAGAGCACAGTGCAGCATGGGCTGTGCTGGCACAGATGGAAACTGAGCAGGTCTTGATGGGACTGAATCTCAGGCACTTGTGGTTGTTTCCAGACTTCATGACCCCAAAACACTGAGGAAAAATTGGAAAGTCAGTGGAAAAAACCTGTGAGAATAGGGTGATCAGAGCCCCAGACTCAGGGCATTGGAGAGAGTGGAGGAGTACACTGAGGAAGTGCCTGCTGCAGCAGCAGCAGGGGCAGCAGCCACTGTTTCTGGAATTCTAGGTCCACAGATTGTGGGGGGATTAATGGGCTTATAGTACACCTCCCACCCCGCTGGAAGCAGACCTTGACAAAGAGCTCAAAAGTCAAGTAAATTGCTGGGAAATGAGCAAAAATCTGAAAATGAATCAGACTACAGAATCTTACTTTGGTGACAAGGAAGAAAAAAATTATACAAACAAAAGACAACAAAGTCAAAGCTTCTCCATCCAAAGCCTCCAAGAAAAATATAAATTGGTCTCAGGCCATGAAAGAGCTCAAAAAGGATTTTGAAAGTCAAGTAAGGGAAGTAGAGGGAAAATTGGGAAAAGAAATAGGAGTGATGCAAGAAAATCATGAAAAATGAGTCAACTGCTTCCTACAGGAGACCGCCCCCAAAAAATACTGAAGAAAATAACACTCTAAAAAATAGACTAACCCAAATGGCAAAAGAGATCCAATAAGCCAATGAGGAGAAGAATGCCCTAAAAAGCAGAATTGGCCAGAAGGAAAAGGAGGTCCAAAAATTCCTTAAAAATTAGAATAGAGCAGATGGAAGCTAATGACTATGAAAAAATCAAGAAATTGTAAAACAAAGCCAAATGAATGAAAAAATAGCAGACAATGTGAAATATCTCATTGGAAAAACAACTGACCTGGAAAATAAATCCAGGAGAGACAATTTTTAAATTATTGAACTACCAGAAAGCCATGTTCAAAAAAGAACCTAGATTTTATCTTTCAAGAAATTATCAAGGAAAACTGTCCTGATATTGTAGAGCCAACAGGTAAAATAGATATTAAAAGAATCCACTGATAGCCTACTGAAAGAGATCCCAAAAGGAAAACTCCTAAGAATATTGCAGCCAAATTTCAGAGCTCTCAGGTCAAGTTGAAAATATTGCAAGCAGATAGAAAGAAACAATTCAAGTACTGTGAAAATACAATCAGGATAACACAAGATCTAGCAAATTCTACAGTGAGGGATTGAAGGACTTGGAATATGATATTCCAGAGGTCAAATGAGCTAGGATTAAAACTAAGAATCACCTACTCAGCAAAACTGAGTATAATACTTCAGAGGAAAATGGTCATTCAATGAAATAAAGGACTTTCAAGCATTCTTGTTGAAACAAGCAGAGGTAAGTAGAAAATTTGACTTTCAAACACAAGAATCCACAGAAGCATGTGAGGTAAACAGCAAAGATAAATCATAAGAGACTTAGTGAAGATGAACTGTTTACATTCCTACATAGAAAGATCATATTTGTATCTCCTAATATTTTTCTCAGCATTAGGGTAGTTGGAGGGATTATATACAAATAGACAGAGGGCACAGGATGAGTTGAATAGGTAGGGATGATATCTAAAAAACCAAAATTAAGGGGTGAGAGAGGAATATATTGGGAGGAGAAAGGGAGAAATAGAATGAGGTCAACTATCTCACATAAAAGAGGCAAGAAAAATCTTTTTCAATGGAGGGGAAGAAGGGTGAAGTGAAAGGGAAAAAAGTGAACCTTACTCTCATTACATTTGGCTTAAGGAGGAAATAACATGAATATTCAATTTGATATGAAAATCTATCTTACACTACAGGAAGGTAGGGGAAAAAGGGGCTAAGTGCAAGGGATAATAGAAGGGAGGGCAAGTGGGAGAAGGGGGTAATTAGAAGTAAACACTTTTGAGGATGGATAGGATCAAAAGAGAGAATAGAATAAATGGGGGAAGGATAGGATAGAGGAAAATATAGTTAGTCTTTCACAATATGACTGTTATGGAAGTGTTTTGCATAACTACACATCTATAGCCTATATTTAATTCCTTGGTTTCTCAATAGGATTGGGTGAGGAGGGAGGAAGGGAGAGTAATTTGAACTCAAAGTTTTAAAAACAAATGTTAAAAATTGTTTTTACATGCAACTGGAAAATAAAACATACAGGGAATGGGGTATAGAAATTTATCTTGCTCTACAAGAGAATAGAGGGGAAGGGGATAAGAGAAAGGAGGGGTATGATAGAAGTGGGGACAGATTGGGGGAAATGGTAATCAGAATGCACATTGTCTTGGGGTGGGCAGAGGGGAGAGATGGGGAGAAAATTTGGAACTCAAAACCTTGTGAAAGTGAATGTTGAAGACTAAAAATAAATTAATATGAAAAAGTTAAAAAAAAAAGTAGCCTTTGTGTTGAAGACACCACCATCCTTTTGGTTAGCCAGGTTTGAAACCCCTGAGTCATTTCTAACTCTTCACTGCCCTCATACTCTCTCTCTATAATATATGTATATTCTATATGTACAGTTTGTCATTCTGCCCCCACATCTCTCTCATTGATCCCCTTCTCTTCAGTTACATAGTTCCCACCCTAGTTCAGGCCCTTATAACTTCTCACCAATCTACTGCAATAGCTTTCTAACTGGTTTTCTTGCCTCATCTTTCTCTGCCTCAATCCAGCCTCCACATAGCAGCCAAGAAGGTATTCCCACAGCACAAGTCTAACTATTTTACTCTCTGCTAAATAAAAATCAGTGACTCCCTATTACTTCCAGGTTCAAATATGAACACTCCTGTTTGGCATTTAAAGCCCTTTATAAACAGGTTCTAACTCTCTTTCCAGATTTATTACACATTACTCCCTTTCATACATTCCATGGCCTTCTTGTTATTCTTATCTCCCACCTTCATGCTTTTGCCTTCCTCTGCCCACCTTTGGAGGAGAAAGTGAGGCTGGGGACCTTGCACAGCCCTCCCTCACTCAAAGTTAACTGCAAGTCATATCATCATCTCCCTGATGTCATGGTCCTCTTCGAGAACCAAGGACAAATACAACAACAACCTCCCCACCTCCATTCTTGGAATTCCTTGTTCCCTTTAATGCTCATCTCCAACGTCAGCTCTTAGATGAACCCTTCCTTGGTCTCCCTAATGGCTAGTTTCTCCCCTTAGACATAAAATCACATTATTTTGAATATACTCTCATGTTTACATGTTGTTTCCCCCTCCCTTCCTTGAGGGCCAGGAATACATTTTTGTATCCCTCAATACCTACCATTGTCTGATTTTATTTGACCATAGAGAGTGGAATCAGGAGAAATGGGAGAAAATTGCAATGAGGCAGAGTTAGATTTGATGTCAAAAAAAGATGCCTATTAATTTGGGCTGTCCCAAAGAAAAATGTACTAGCTCTCTAGGCAGCAGGTTTTCCCCACTTTGAGCTCCTCAAAGACAGGCTGACAGGTATTTGTCAGGCATGGTATAGTGAGGGTTCCTTTTTCAGGTCTTAGTTGTGCTACCCAGCCACATCCCTACCATCTCTAAAATTCTTTAATTCTATGATTTGTCTAAATTCCCTGGCTCTGGCTTCATGCTCAGACTTGGTTGGAACCTACAGAATCCTTAGAGCCTTTGACAGCAGATGAAAGAAGCAGAGGATGCTAGAGTCCAAGTTTTACAGAACAAATCCTTTGATTAAGGGGATTTGTTCTGTGAAGTTTGGATTCAGTCAAAGGATTACACTTGAGGACCTAGAGGGCCACATGTGGCTTTGAGGTCGCAGGTTCCCCATCCTTGAATTCTTGTGCAATCCACTAATTTTTCAAAGGATGACACTGAAGTTCTGAGAGAACTGATTTGTCTACGGCCATGCAATTAAATAATAAAAGACTATGGATAAATGGATATTTTGTAAATTTCTGGTGTGTATAATAAATAAAACATAAATAATGTGGAAGAGGGTTGGTTTTATTTGATTAATTGTAGCTAATTCTTAGCATCAGCATCTTCTTGTAATGCAAAAAAAGCTACACCATAGGCCCCAGAACATGTTCTTAAAACCGGAGAAACTACATGACATTGCATGTTTAGTCCCTAAAACAGGCAAAGGCTTTTCTCTCTGCTCCAGCTGTGTCAAAGTTTTCCTCTGAAACAGCATCCCCTTTCCCTCAACCCCACATGGATTACATGATTTGAGATTCAGCTCAGTATTATAACCATTTGTTCCTCATTTACACAAAAACAGTCAACCCCCTGTAAAGGAACAGGAGAACATAACCTTTGTTTGACCAAGAGGCAAGTTGGCCTGGGTAGAAAGATAAGCCTGGCCTCTCCTTGCCTCCCTCCCTCCTCCTTTATTCTGGCTCCTTTGACAAAGCAGAATTGTCTGAATCCACAGGGTCAGGCTTGGCAGAGTATTTGACTGCTATTGGAATTTCCCCTCCTGTGTGAGGCTTGATGGTGCCTCACAAAACCTTTGTCCATATTCCTGGGCTTTCCACCATAGTGTCATTTGACCCAATTCACTTCCACAGAATTTTTCAGCAAAGTAACATTTGGATTTAGGGAAATGAAGGGACAAACCCAAAACCCTAAAGGGAAGGGATACTGACTTTAAGCTCAGACATAGAAGTCAGTGCCCAGGTTTTCTTAAACTTGG
Organism: Potorous gilbertii; assembly: GCA_028658325.1. Lineage (NCBI taxonomy): Eukaryota > Metazoa > Chordata > Mammalia > Diprotodontia > Potoroidae > Potorous > Potorous gilbertii. The sequence goes on from CM053769.1 coordinate 419,981,555, forward strand.
AAAACTAGTCTTCCTTTACCAATGCTCAGAGGGCTCTAACTGTTTTAGATAGGAATTTTCCTACATCATCCCACCAAAAAATGTTGTGTACTGAAAATTGCACAGGACTTGGACCCAGGAAATGGGGATAAAGTCTGGTCCAGTAGTTAATATCTATTTGATATTGACAAAGTCACTTAACCATTCTGTGTCTCAGTGTCTTCATCTGTAAAATAGAGGTAGTAATATTTGTATAACTCACATTACCAGACTATAGTAAAGGAAGTACTTTTCAAACCTTATTGCTTTAGGACTTTGTGTTATTTTCTTCATCATCATTATCTTGTAATGGTGAAAGTTATCACTGTAGGGCAACATGGTCACATTTAAACTTTAGGATATTTATTTTTGTCATAGTATGGAAAAATGGTTGGAAAGGGGAAAGATCTGGCACAGAGTCCAGTAAAGAAAGATATTTCAAATGCTCTAAATCACTAGTGATAAGAGAAATGCAAATCAAAACAACTTTTAGGTACCATATCACACATATTAGAGTGACTAACATGACAAAATAGGAAAATGATAAATGCTAGAGAAGATGAGGGAAAATTGGAGCATTAATGCACTGTTGGTGGAGTTGTAAACTGACCCAACCATTCTGGAGAGCAATTTGGAACTATGCACAAAGGGCTATAAAACTGTATGTACCCTTTGACCTAACAATGTCACTTCTAGCTCTGTATCCCAAAGAGATAACAAATGGGAAAAGGACCTACATGTACAAAAATATCTATAGCAGCTCTTTTTGTGGTGACCAAGAATTGGAGATTGAGGGGATGCCCATCACCTGAGGAATGACTGAACAAGTTGTGGTATGGGAATGTAATGAAATACTATTACTCTATAAGAAATGATGAGTAGGTGAACTTTAAAAAACATGGAAAGATTTACATGAACTGATACTGAGTGAAATGAGCAGAACTAGGAGAACTTTATATACAGTAACAGCCACATTATATGATGACTAACTTCAACAGTTTAGCTCTTTTCAGCAATGCAAGGATCTGAGACAACTCCAAAAGACTTATAATGGAAAATACTGTCCATATTCAGAAAAAGAACTATGGAGTCTGAATGCAGATTGAAGCATATTATTTGCTCTCTCTCTCTCTCTCTTTTCTTGTGGTTTCTCCCATTTGGTTTAAATTCTTCTGTACAACATGACTAATGTGAAAATAGATTTACTGTGAATGTATACATTGAGCCTGAATCAATTTACATGCTATCTTGGGCTGGGGGGAGGAGAGAGAGATGGGGAGAAGATTTTGAACTCAAAAGCTTATGGAAATGAATGTTAAAAACTAAAAATAAATAAATTAATAAAAAGAAAGATATTTCAGCTGTCCAAGTGAGTATTAATGAAGACATGAAATATAATGGTAGCTATATGAGTATCAAGAAAGTGATGGATACCAAAGATATGGAGGCAAAAATAACAAGATCTGGCAATTAGTTGGTCATGTGGAATGAATAAGAGTTAGAAAAGAGAATAAAATTGAAGTTTTGAGCTGGAGTAACTGGAAGGATGGCGGCACCCTCAATAGAAAAAGGGAATTTTGGAGAAGGGATGTGTTTATGGGGAAAGACTGATTTCTGTTTTTAAAAGAAATTGAGTTTGCAGTGCCTACAGGACATCCAGTTTGATATATCTACTAGAACAGTTGGTGATAGAGGACTGAAGCTTTAGAGAGACTGGGGTTAGATATATAGATCTGAAAATCATCTATATAAAGATGATAATTTAACTCATGGGAGCCAATGAGATAAAAAAGGGAAAGACTGTAATAAGCAAAGGTCCAGGAGAGACTTTTGTGGTTACCCAGCATTAAATTCATGATGTGGATGAAAATTCAATGCAAAGAACTGAGAGAACCAAGAAAGAACATTGTCATGAAAACCTAGAGAGAGAAAAAATATTTAGGAGTGGGTGGTCACCTGACTAAATGAAGCAGAGACTTCAAAGAAAAGACTGAGAAATGAGCTTTTGTAAAGGGTATCTTCCAAACCTGGAATGTTCTCCCTCCTCTTCTCTACTTCTTAGCTTCCTTTAAGGCTCAAGCCAAGTGCCACCTCCTATCTAATTCTCATCCCCTAGTGACCTTGCTTCCTTGCTGACCCTCAGGAAAGACATTGCATATATTATGTATTTTCTGTTCTGCATACGTGATATATTTTCATAATAGAACAAAATCTCCTCAAAGGCAAGGACTGTTTCATTTTAGTCTATGTATCCCCAGTACAGTACCTGGAAAATAGCAAGCATTTAAAAAGATGCTTGATGTAGGCAAAAAGTGCAGAATTAATATGAAATAATTTCATTGCGTCCATCATAAATTTCAGTGCATCCTGATGTCCCTCATGCCTCCCTCTTCTCTTTGCCCCTTCTACCTACATTCTGTCCCCTACCCTTGGCATCCTGCCAGGGCCCCAGCCAGGCACTTTCCCTCGATCCCTGCTGCCTCCTTTCTGCCTCCCAAACTTTTTCCAAAAGGAAATCAGTTCCAAATGAAGGACTGGCCCCAGGGAGTCAGCGCTAAGGGCAACAGATGCCTCCTGAGCACTGAAAAGGGGCCAGTGATTGAGTTCAAGAGCCTATATTTAGAGAATCTCAATACTTCTGGGTAGGCAGTGCTGCTTTCTATGTGAGTATATATGCACACACACACACACACACACACACACGTATCCTTGTGCAACCTTGAGCAAATCAATCAAAAGTTATTTGTGAAGCATCTACTATGTAAAGGGCATTGTGCTAGGTGGTGCCAGTACAGAAACAAGAAGGAAACAGTCCCTGCCTGGTCACTAAACCCTTGCAGGCCTCAGTTAGCTCAGCTGTTTAAAATGAGGTACTTGGATTAGATGACCTCTGAAGTCCCTACCAGTTTCTTTGAGACTATGAATCAGTCCAGTTTGGATTTCCAATTAGGCAAGGACACAGTAATAAGAACTCGCATTTCTATATCACTTTAACGTTTCAGAGTCACAGCTGAGATCAGAATTCTAGTGCTTCATTTCTCTTATCTATACAGGTTAAGACCCGGTTCCATCATACCCCATGATCAAGGGGAACAGAGAAATTAGGAAGACTATGAGAAATGATCATTAATAATAGCTAACATTTACATAGCACTGTTAAATTGCAAAGAGCTTTACATATATTATTTCATTTGATCCTCATAATTCCCCTGTAAGATACTAGTATTATCCCTATCTTTCCCAAGAGTTTAACCAAAACAAAATAAAGCAAAACAAAATAAGAAAGGGAGAGAGAGAGAGAGAGAGAGAGAGAGAGAGAGAGAGAGAGAGAGAGAGAGAGAGAGAGAGAGAAAAGCAGCTCTTACCTAAGCAGAAGCAGGTTATATAGTCCAGGGAGGCAAGGAAGTTAGGAGCTCCCAATACTTAGATGAGGGGTTTAGGTCTGAGCAACATACCCTTCTCTCAGTCCAGCCAACTTCCTCCCTGGGTTACCACTGATTGGCAAGTCTTCTCAAGTCCTCTGCTCAACTTTTAAAGGCATAGACACTGCCTTCTCTGCCAATCTCAAGTGCTTCTGTGGGAAAGTATGAAAGAAAAATGTGGCAAACTGGTATTTTATTCCATACACCAGGAAAGAGAAAAATGAGGGGAGTGTAGTTACAGTAGTAATTTGGTTTTGATTGAGCAAGAACATTTAGTTAAATGTTTTGAAAGGCCCATTTTGTAAGTAGTTTGTTATAAATAAAAAACAAAAACAATGTCCAACTCAGTTTGTTGACTTGAAGGAAATATTAACTCCTTACTTCCAAGATGGCATATCTCTGGGTATTAGGAAGAAGCATGCTAGAAATAATAGCAGGTCAAGGAAAAAACAAAACAAAACAAAAGGAGTATGTGTTCTCCCAAATTGAGTTGTAGAAATTCAAAAGCTTGCAGTCAGTCACTTAAAAAGAGAGTTTAAGTCTTAAAGACAGTAAGTGCTTCTTACCCTTCTCCAGGAATAAGAGTTGCTTCCCTAATATTTTTGGGTCAACCATACTACTTTGTTACAGGGGACCAGCAGTTGTGTAGGGGATACTGCCAGCTCTATAATGAACTTTGGTCAGGGCTGCTGTGGAACTATTGTGACTCTTAGAGCAATATGAAAAGCAGTGAAGTGTCTCTGGGAGCTCTCCTGCCCAGGGAGAGGTCTGCAGGTATAATTGCTCTACCAAGTAAATGGACAACAAAAAATTCCTACTTTCTGCTGGTTGATTGGGGAATGCTGTTGAGGTGATTGGTTCAGCAATAGCTTTTGTACTTGGAACAGAGTCCATTAGTAAAACAGAAATGCAGAGCTTATGTGTAGACCACTGGATCATCAGTCAAAAGCCATTCATTCAATTGACTGGTTGCTGTCCTTCATTTTCAAAGAAAACCAAAATGACGTCACCATAATAAAGTGAAGTTTCAGTGTGTCTGACTGTGGCTGATCAGACCAATATGAGTTCAGAATGCTCTACCACAAGTTGGACACAAATAGTCCATATGAATAATTGGGGTGGATACTCCAAATTTTCACATCCTACATGTACTTTGTGCAGTCTCAATTTTTCTTTGCTCATAGAGCACAGCATCCTTTCTGATGTGGGCACACCATGCTGAGCAGTCCTGTGCCAGTGTCTCCCATGTTGCACAGTTAAATCCAAAGTTCTTGAGAGAGACCTTGAGAGTGTCAAAGTTGTACTGCTTCTTCTGGCCACCATGTGATTGCCTGCCCCATGTGAGTTCTCCATAAAATAGTCTTTTTGGCAAGCACATATTTTACATTTGAACAATGTGGCCAGCCCATCGGAGTTGAGCTCTCTGAAGCATGGTTTGAATGCTTGGCATTAACTCAAGCAAGGATTTTAGTATCTGGTACTTTATCCTGCCAGGTGATTTTCAGAATCTTCCTAGACAGTTCAAATGGAAGTGATTCAGTTTTCTGGCATGGTACTGGTCAACTGTTCATGTTTCATAGGCATACAACAATGAGGTCAGCACAACAGCTCAGTAGACCTTTAGTTTGGTAATCAGTCCAATACCTCTTCTCTCTCAAACTTTTCTTCAGAGCTTCCCAAACACTAAGCTAGTTCTGGCAATGCATGCATCAAGCTCATTGTCAATGTGTACATCCCTGGAAAATACACTACCAAGGTAAGTGAACTTATCCACAGCATTCAAAACTCCATTTGCTGTAATCAATGGTTCCACGTACGGATGGTGTGGTGGTGGCTGATGGAGCACCTGTGTTTTCTTGGTGTTAATTATTAGGGCAAAATTATCACAGGCAACAAAGAATTGATTGCATCTCAGCTGCAGAGGCTGTGTTAAGGCACAATCATCTGTAAACAGAAAATCATGCACCAACACTCCCTGCACTTTGGTCCTGTCTTGTAATCTTTTCAAATTGAAGAATTGACCATCAGTAAGGTAGTTGACCTTGATGCCGTGTTCATCCTCATCAAAAGCATTTGTCAACATGGCTGCAAACATCATGCTAAAAAGCATGGGAGCAAGCACACAGCCCTGTTTCACTCCATTGGTGACTGGGAAGGCACGAGAGCATTGTTTACTATCCAGAACCTGGGCAAACATGTCATCATGAAATTGATGTACAATATTGATGAACTTCTCCAGGAAACCAAATTTTGAAACAATTTTCCATAAGCCCTCATGACTAACAGTGTCAAAGGCCTTGGTCAGATCTGCAAATGTTGTGTACAGACCTCTGTTTGACTCCTGGCATTTCTCCTGGAGTTGTTGGGCAGCAAACACTATATCAACTGTTCCTCGGCTCTTTCTGAAGCCACATTGACTCTCAGGTATATGACTATCTTCCAGATGAAGGATCAACCTATTAATGAGGACTCTAGCAAGAATTTTGCCAGCAGTGACTAAGAGAGAGACATCCCTGTGATTGTCGCAGAACAATCTATTCCCTTTACCCTTATAGAGAGGGACAATGGAGGCATCCTTGAACTCCTGGGGGATGACTTCCTCTTGCCATATAACCTGGAATATTTCAGTCAGCTTTTGTATGAGCAATGGTCTCCCTACCTTGTAAATCTCAGCTGGAATAGAATCAGCACCAGGTGCTTTGCCACATGAAAGGAGCTTAGTGGCCCTCAAAACCTCTTATTCATTTGGAAGTTCAGCTAAGGAGGGATTGACCTCAATCTGAGGTCAAGTGAATGGCCTCAGCGTTGATTGATGATAGTCTGTTGAGAAAACTATGGAAGTGTTCAGCCCATCTCTCTAGGATCATGTCCTTATCACTAACCAATGTGACTCCATCAGCACTACATAGTTGTGATGCCCCATAGGTTTTTGGTCCATAAATAGTTTTCAGCGAATCATAAAAGCACTTTGGATTGTTACTATCAGCATAAAACTGAATTTCATCTCCCTTCTTATTGAGCCAGGAATCCTGCATCTCTCTAAGCTTTGCTTATACTTTGCTTTTGGTGGAATTAAATGCTGCCTTCTTAGGAGTGAATGAACTATTCTGCTGGTATATGCTGTGGAGTTCTCATTTTTCGATTAGCAGCTTCTAAATTGCCCCATCATTTTCATCAGACCAGTCTTGGTGTTTGCAAGTATTCTGACTGAGATGAGCAAATGCAGTGCTGTACATCAAATCTCTGAAAGTGGCCCACTCCTTTTCTGCTCTACCGTTGCAAACTACGTATTGGTTCAACTTTCCTTCCAAGTTAGCAACAAACTGTTCACACTCAGAGAAGAGCTCCTATTTGTTGACATTAATTCTCCTGGTAGTCATTTTGCCTTGAGAGCTGCACTTTTAATGAATGAGGCTATTTAACTGGGAAAGGATAAGTCTATAATCAGTCCAGCTCTCTGCACCACACATTGCCTTTGTCACTATCTTATTTTGTTTGTCTCTTCTCCTTATAATCACATAGTCTGTTAGATGCCAATGCTTGCTTCAAGGGTACATCCATGAAGTTTTATTGCATTTAGGTAAATGGAAAACAGTGTTGGTGATAAGAAGATCATGTAATGCACAAATCCTCATCAGGAAATGACCATGATTGTTGCTGTTTACAACTCCATTCCTCCCTAGGACTCACTGCCAAGTCTGGTAGTCTGAGCCTACCCTAGCATTAAAGTCACCCAGAATTATAAGCTTCTCCTCTTTTGGCACACTGATGACAAAGGTCTCTAGGTCTTCATAAAATTTTTCTTTGATCTCATCAGGGTTGTCATGGTGGGAGCATAGGCACTGATGATAGTGGCATGGCATTTTCCTGCAAGTGGCAATCACATTGTCATGAGCCTGTCATTCACTCCTTGTGGCAGGCATACCAGTTTGCTGACTTAGATTAGTTTTGATTCCAAAACTCATGCCAACTTCACACCACTCCCTTTCACTGTGTCCACTCCAGAAAAATGTGTATCCAGCTCCAACTTCAGTAAGCTGGACTTCGTTTGCCAATCTTGTTTCACTCAGGGCTGCTATCTAGATAAGATACCTGTTGAGTTCTCTTGCAACAAGAGCAGTTTGTCTTTCAGATCTACGGGATTTTGTGCTGTCCATTAAGGACGTTCCATGTCCTGATGGTGAGTGGAATTACCTTTGCAGATGTTTTTATATATGTTGTACAGTTTTTGCGTGTGTTTTGACCACATAGTGGAATTCCCCGCATGCCGTGGTAATCAGGCCAGGGTTGGGTAAGCAGACAATGTTTAGGGCACCTTTTCTAGCCCCCTTCCTCACACCAGAAGGTGAGCAGTGCAAACCTTATAAGGCTGCTCAGACACCCAAGGGGCTGCTGAGTCCCACTGCTGCTTCCAATGAGAAACTACCCTATGGCCTGAGCCACCTGTGTGCAGGGTCATTCAATTAAGTATTTATCAGATACCTAATATATGCAAGGTTCTGTACCCTGTGGTTAATTCCCTATAGCAAGTAGGGGATTGGTCACAATGCAATGATTTCTTCCTCTGTCAGTCCCACAGATTGCCAGTGGGGAAGCATATTGGGGCTCATCTAGGTTGACCCATTTTTTATACAGAGGAGAAACTGGAAAAGATGGTAAAAATGGAAAAGATAAATGTTAGCAGCATTATTGAAATACAAGAACATTAAAAGTTAATAAAAGATGGAAATAGCCAATGTTGGAGGGACTATGGATATTCAAGTACACTAATATGCTGTTGGTGGAGCTGTGTATGAATAGGTCCAACTTATATGGAAGTCAATTTGCAATATTCCTAAAGTGGTACATAACAGAAAGACCATACATACATACATATGTATATATATAAAATATGGTCTTTCTGTCATTTTCATGTCAATGTTTGTAATCACATTTTTTGTAGTAGCAAAAACCTGTAAACAAAGTGGGTGCCTAAAAGTAACAGATGAACAAATTGTAGAATATGGCAGATGTGTACTGTAACTAATTTGAACCAGGTCATGAAATTGTTAAATTTTCAGCGTGAGCTTTTATACATCAGAAACTGGCAAATGTTTTAGTCTAGTGTTGATTTTCTAGAGCTAAGAAAGAAAAAATGTTAAGTTAGATTGCGCTTTAAAGTGTGTTGTATGTTCTTCCCCCCACCCCGCCCTGTGAGATGATTATTAAACATTTGCCAGCACATCCCTCCATATGGGCATTATGGAATGCTATTGGGCCACAAGAAAGTATTACTATATGAGGTGTTAAGAAAAAATGTGGGTATCTTGACGTCAGAAGGTTGGCAGTGAAATATATTTCCCACTTCTTGGTTCTCTAAGTTCAGAATCATGAATATATTATCGGATTTGTCCAGTAATAATTTGTTTGACTTAACCATATGTTTCTTTTTTGGAAGTGAAGAACAATATACACAATGACCACAAGATTGTAAATGAAGACAACATGAAAAAGACTTCAAAATTCAGGTTGCATAAAATTTCTAATCTTGGTTCCTTAGCATTTATGATATAATCCATTCCCCTCCTCTTGGTAAAGAGTGGTGGACTATGAGAATGTGTCATTGCACAGGTCAATCATAATTGGTATGACAGTTTGCTTTGCTTATCCTTTCCTTTATTATAATAAGGTTCTATTAATAGGAAGGACATTGAGAACTGAGAGTGCTGTAAAAAACAAAATAAATAAATAAATAAAACTAAAAAAAAGAAAGAAAAGAAGACCGTTAACCTGTAGCAATATGGATTAAATAATGAAAGCTTTAGAAATAATCAGATCATTCATATCCTTTGACCCAATGATCCCACTAGGAGGTTTATCCCTTAAGAAGATTACTGCAAGGAACAAAAAGAACTATACATATACAATATTCTCGGCAGCACTATTTGTAATAGCAAAAAGTTGGAAACAAATTTTGTGCCCAACAGTTGGGAGAATAGTTGAGTCAACTGTGGTATAAGAATGCAATGGGATGTCATTGTAATATAAAAAAGCACAAGTACAAAGAACTGAAAGAAAATGTGGAAAGACATGATTCAGAGTGAATAAAGTAGAACCAAAAGGAATTGTATGTCTTTATTCTTGTTGGTGTTTTAATAGGTCCGTGGTCTCATTTAAGTAGGTACTTCCATCTAACAGCGTAGGTTGCGCCCATCTATGCCTTCTCATTCTTTGCAACTCTTGTCCATATCCTCCCGGAAATCCTTCTGATCAGTCTATCGTGCTGGGGGCCTTCAAATAGAACTCGATATTGGGAAGATCCCAGTAGAAAATGGAAGCACACTGTTGGTTATCTATCATTGGCCGCATGACCAGTTCCTTTCCTTTCCTACTCATAAACCTGCTTCATAATGTCACATATGCCCCTTCTCCTGTACAATTCTTTATTGGAAATATATTTACACCCACCATTAGCCTCTCTACTGGTGGGGAGGGGATAAATGCAAAAGGAGGAATGAAGCCCACAAAACTCCCCACTAAAGCCAGGACAAGATTTAATGGTTAAATGTTTAAAATAATAAATAAAAATTTTAAAAACCATGTAAATAGTGGTAGTTTGTGATTTTCTAAATCAATTAGAGTCTTGCATGAATCCATTTCTATTTGAGTTTGACATCTGTATTGTATGGTGCCTTTCAAATAATAAATACCCAATAGGTAATTATTATTTGATTGATTGAACCTCCTTTGTTTGTTGAGAAAATTCAGAAGACATACATGCAAATGTTCTCTCTATATTGGAAAGACTAATGTAACAGAAAGGAAAGAGGTTTGGGACTGATCAGATCACAAGCATTTGTTGTAGGTACTAGCCATTGGATGCTCACTATCTTGCCCAACCACTGCCTCCTAAGGTTCTGTAGTCCATACCCTGAAGACTGGGGCAGCTAGGTGGTGCAGTAGATAGAGCCCCAGTGCAAGAGTCAGGAGGACCTGAGTTCAAATCTCACCTCAGACACTTGACAGTCACTCGGTGTGTGACTTTGGGCAAGTCACCTAACCCCAATTGCCTCATCCTAGGTCATCTCCAGTCATCCTGATGAATATCTGGTCACTGGATTCAGATGACTCTGGAGGAGAAGGGAGGCTGGTGACTTGCACAGCCTTCCCTCACTCAAAACAAAGTCAAGTGCAAGTTATGTCATCATTTCTCTGATGGCATAGTCTTCTTCGGCAAAGAAGGATGAATATACACACACACACTCACATGCACATACGCACACACACACACACACACACACACACACACACTCTGAGAAAGTAACCATGTAAATAATACAGGAAATGGTACTGTATTACTTGCAACCATGTGATATCATTAGAAGAATACTGAAATGTAAAAGATGAGCCTTTAGTAAAGGAAGAAGCTTGGAGTCATTAAAAGCACTACAAAATTTCCCAAAGGCAATCCAGACTACTAACTATCCTTTTTCTACTGAATTTTAAATGAAATTAATTATCTGCCCTTACTACCTATTGAAGATATGTAGACAAATGAACCAAGTGTAGGGGCTACCCAGCCTAATGTACATCGTAAGCTGGACATGTTAAAAAAAATTTTTTGGATTTGTGATTTTATTAAACTATGGTATTCCTGTTGAAGAAAATCTCTTTACCAATGCATACCTGTACCCATTCTGCAACTTGGAATCACAGAAGTAAACTGATTTACCTAGTGGTTAAGAGAGAGAAAGAAGCAGAATATAACCACTGTAAGAGTGATAGCCTGGGCA
>CM053769.1:419993266-420049409 GCA_028658325.1 Potorous gilbertii
TAAATTTAAATATGAGAAGCCAAACAGCAGGCTGAAGGATGACTGACAAATGAGTTTGGTGAACTTTGTAATTCTATTACATTTGAAGGGTCATCTTTCTAATAATACATAATTATCTGTAGACATGTTGAATCCTAATAAAATATAAGATTCTGGAGGTTAAAAAAAAAGAAAGAAACATTCAAATGACTTGCTGAAGGTCACACAGCTAGTGTGTGTCTTAAGAAGAATTTCAATCCATGTCTAGTACCCTATGCCATTTAGGGTTCCTTCAGTTCTAAAATATTTCATAAGATGATCCAAGATGAGGAGTTTGGAAGTCACAAAGTCCAACCTTCTCATTTTACTGGTAAAGGAACAGGCCCAGGCAAGTGTAGTGACTTGTCCAAGGTCATGCAGAAGTCAGAGAAAAGATTAGACCCCAGATCTTCTGACAATGTCAGGTTGTTTGCTTCTTGCCTTGATTCAATTTGACAAAAATATATTTAAGTTCCTACTATTCATGAAGCATTGCTTAATCTCCAAGAGGTAGGGAAGGTCCAACTTTGGTTCAGAATCATTATCCAGAATCAAATTTATGCTAAGTCACATTTCTAAAGCACAACAATTCTGTGAGGGAGTACCAAACCAAACAACACTATTTTTTTGATGAAGGAAATGAAGCCGAGAGAGGATGAGTCATTTAGCCAAAGTCACACAGCTAGTTAATGTTAGAAGCACCATTGAAAAGGAAGACGCCTTGGCTCCAAGACAAGACTCTTTCATTAGAAGCCTTGTAGCTTGCATACTAGCTCTCTGATGGTGGGGGTCAAGGAGAGAATGAGGATGGAATTCTTAAATCCATTATGGTGCAGTAGAGAAAGCATTGGATTTAGAATTAGAGAAGCTGGGTTTAAATGTTGCTTCTGTCATTTACTACCTGAGTGACCTTGGACAAGTCAATTAAAGTCTTTGAGTCTCAGTTTTATCTGTAAATGAAGGAGTTAGACTACTAGATGGCCTTTAACATCCTTTATATAGCTCTAAATCTATGAGGTGTGAATCCTACCTCCTTTTTTTTTGTATTTATTCAAAGCTTTTAAGTTGTCTCCTTGAGGGAAAGGGTGTGTGTATGTGTGTGTGTGTGTGTGTGTGTGTGTGTGTGTGTGTGTGTGTGTGAACATTACAGAAAACGTTCTCTTTTCTAGTTTCTATGTTCTCTTTTCTAGGCAACATCAGAGGTAAGTCCCTGTGAAGAATCTATTGCTTTTTTTTTCTTTCAGGCCTATACGCCTGTGAAGAAAGCATTAGAGCCAGTCAGATGTGTAGGAATCAACTGAGGCTGCAAGTACCACTCATTTAAGCATGACCTTGGTGATAGAATTTATCTTTTTATGTGCTTATGCCTTATCTCCCCAAGGGCAGGGACAGATGGTGTGTTAGTCATCTTTGTATCTGCTACAGGGCTTATTGAGCACAGGACCTTGCCCACATAAGACCTCAATAATATTGCTTATAAATCATTTATAGCAGAGTAGATAGAATGCTGGACTTAGAATCAGGCAATCCTAGGCTCAAATCTCACTTTCAGACCTGGGCTAGTCTTCCCTGAGTCTCATTTGTTTTCAGTCTGACACTTCAGTCATTACCACCTTTAATTTTACTATCCTGAATCCTAAAGAAAGACTGAGGAATATTTGGATGCTTCTTTTCCACTGACACAATTACGATTTCTTTTTAAGTAATTAATTAATTAGTTCAAGTTCCCTCCTAGGTGGTACAGAAAGTAGACAGTACATTGGATTTGGAGTCAGAAGAACTGAGTTTAAATTAGGCATCAGATACTAACCACTTTGTGATGCGGAGAATGTCATTTAACCTTAGTTTCCCCATTTCCCCATCTGCTGTATGGAGATAATACCTCCCAGAGTGTTTGTGAGGATAAAATTAAACCATATTTGTACAGCTCTTTTTAAACTTTAAAAATGGTATATAAATGTTAGCTATTTTTAATAATGATAACTATAGCAATTGTAGTATAATATATAGTAACCGTGCTAATTTCTAGTTTCTCTATGTAGTAAATACATTAATGTAGGATTAAATAAATATTTAGATTGCTAAATATATGCTTTATTACCACATAAATCAATAATAAAGGCATAGAAGATTATTATATTTTGACTGAGGAAGATCAGAGCCAGAGTCCCCTCAAATCTTCAATATAACGTAGTTGACTTCTTTTCACTTATGGGAACACAATCTTGGACCATTCAGTTTATTTTTGACAAATTTTTTTTGTTTACTTTTATTTTTTTAAATTCAATCTATTTTATTTTCAGTTTCAAACTGTCTCTCCTTGCTTCCCCTCCTCACCCATTGAGAAGGCAATAAAAATCAAACCCATTGCAAATATGAATAAACATGCAACACAAATTTGCACATTTCATATTTTTTCCCAAGGGGGAAAAACAAGAAAAAGCAAGAAATAGAAAAAAATTCTTCAATCTGTACTCAGAGTCCACCAGTTCTCTATTGGAGGTGGTCCTTTGGAATTATGGATGATCATTGTGCTGATCAGAATGACTAAATCTTTCAAAATTAATTATCTTTACAATACTGTGTTGCCTTGTAAGTTGTTCTCCTGGTTCTGTTCACTTCTCTATTCCAGTTCAGAGAAATCTTCTTAGGTTTTTCTGAAACTGTCTTCTTCATAATTTCTTATAGCACAATAGTATTTTATCACATTCATATAACATGACTTATTTAGTTATTCCTCAATTGATGGACAACCCTTCATTTTCCAATTCTTTGCTACCATAAAAACTGCTTTACATATTTTTGTGCACACAGACCCTTTTCTTCCTCCTTTGATCTCTTCGGGGTATAGATGTAGTAGTCACACCACTGGGTCAAAGGGTTTAATAGCTTTGGGGGTATAGTTCTTAATTGCTTTCTAGAATAATTGGACTACTTCACAGCTCCACCAACGATGCAATAGTGTACCTGTTTTCCTACATCCTCTCCAGCATTTGTCATTTTCTTTTCTGTAACCTTAGTCAATTTGATGAGTTTGTGGTTGTACCTCAGAGTTGCTTTAATTTTCATTTCTCAAATTATTAGTGATTTAGAATACTTTTTCATACAGCTAGTGATAGCTTGGATTTTTTTTCCTCTGGAAAATACCTATTCATTTTCTTTGACTGTTTATCAACTGCAAAATAACTCTTATTCTTGTAAATTTGACATAGTTCCCTATGAATTGTAGAAATGAGACCTCCATCAGAAAAACTTGCTACAGTGATCTTTCTTTAGTTTTCCTGCTGAATTTTAGCTGTATTAATTTTGTTTGTGCAAAAATGTTTCAATTTTATGTAGTCAAAATTATCCATTTTATTTCCTGTGAATTTCTCTACCTTTTGATCATGAACTCTTCCCACAGCCATAGATTTGACAAGGTTACTTTCTTTCCTCCTTCACTAACTTGCTTATGATATCACCCTTTATGTCTAAATCATGTACTCATGTTGAGCTTATTTTGATATGTTGTGAGATGCTAGCTTTTGCTAGACTACTTTTTAGTTTTTCCAATAGTTTTTGTCAAATAGTGAGTTCTTGCTGCAATAGCTGAGATCTTTAGACTTATCAAATTCTACATTACTATACTCATTTGCTTCTGTATATTGTATATTTCTTCCAAATTGTTTTGACTATTACAGCTTTGTAAAGTAGTTTGAGATATAGTACTTTAGACCCCTTTCCTTCCCATTTGTTTTCATTGATTCCTTTAATTTTCTTGATCTTCTGTTCCTCCAGATGAATTTGTTATGATTTTTTCTAGCTCTATAAAGTAATTCTTTTGGTACAAGGTGGAATAAATGAATTAATTTAGATGGTATTGTCATTTTTATTATATTATTTCAGCCTACTCAAGAGCAATTAATATTTTCTAATTATTTAGTTTTGTCTTTATTTTGTAAAGAATGTTTTGTAATTTTGTTCGTAAAGTTCCTATATGTGTTTTGGCAAGTATATTCTCAAGTATTTTAGAATTTGTGTAATTCTTTTAAATGACATTTCTTTTTCTGTCTCTTCTTGCTGAGTTTTGTTGCATTATACAGAAATACTGATGATTTATTTTTTATATCCTTATACTTGCTTGAAGTTTTCAATGTTTTTTTGTTGGCTCTCTACAGTTCTCTAAAGAAGCCATCATACTATTTGCAAATAGTGATTTCCTTATTGCCTATGCTTACGCCTTCAATATCTTTATCTTATTACTATAACTAACATTTCTACTACAATATTGAATAGTAATGATGATAATGGATATCCTTACTTCCCTTCTGATCTTATTGGAAAGGCTTTTAGCTCATTTCCATGACAAATAATACTTGCTCTTGGTTCTAGATAGACACTACTTTTCATTTATGTTTATTCCTGTGCTTTCTCATGTTTTTGTTTTTTTAAACAGAAAAGAGTGTTATATTTTGTTAAAAGTTTTTTCTATATCTATTTGATTCATATGATTCTTTTCTTGTTAAAGTAGTCAATTGTGCTTAAAGTTTTCCTAAATTGAACTAGCCCTTCATTCTTGGAATAAAACAGACCTGGTCATAGGATGGAGCCTTTGTGATATATTGCTATGATATTTTTGTTGGTATTTTGTTTAAAAATTCACCATCAACATTCATTAGAAAAAAATGTTTACAGTTTTCTCTTTCTGTTTTTGATTCCTCCTGGTTTAGGTATAAAGATCATATTTGTTCCATAGAAGGGACTTTGTAGAATTCCTTCTTTATCTATTTAAAAAAAAATAGTTTATGCGGTATTTGAAAGTATTGTCATTTAAGTGTTTGGTAGAATTTTCTTGTCAACCATCTGGTCTTGTAGTTTTGTTTTAGTTTTTTTTCCCTTAAAGAGTTCATTTATGGACTGTTCTATTTCTTTTTTCAAAGATAAAGTCATTTGAATATTCTATTTTTTCTTTTCTGTTAATCTGGGCAATTTATATTTTTGTAAATATTCAATCATTCAGTTTCTGTCACTTCAAACTACCAGCATAACCTGCCTTTTTTGAAATATTCCTTTTGTCTCTTAAAGAAACAGTGACAGTATTGGAGAGTCAAGTTATATATGAAAAGTATTTTGGACAGTAAATCAAAACTTGGGAGGTAGCAGAGCAAAAGTACACCATCATCTCCACTTTATATAAATGGCAAAATTTTTCAAAATGAAGCTAATACAACAGGGACAAAAAGAGGAACATTAGAAGACCATACCACAATGTAATTCTGATAAAAAAAGAAAACCCAAAGCCATACCCAAACAACCACCCTGAACTAAAGATCAGTTTGTCAGAATATTAAGATGTTTTTATATCTGGAACCCAGTGGTAGGGGTGACATTGTATCCCTTCAGACCACCTTAGTTTTAGACATTGGCTTTTGGAGTTAATCCCATGGCTATGGACTGACCCACACCCTGAATAGGTTGAGGTACTTCAAACCAGATTAACCCTGAGGCTTGAGAGTGAAGAAAAGGGGTTGAGAAACAGAGTGGTCTAGTAGAGAGATCACTAGACAAGCATGAAAAAGACTTTGGTTTGACTCTTTTCTCAAATATTTCCTAATATGTCACCCTATATAAGTTACTTAACCTCTCTGGGCCTAGTTTCTACCTCTATATAATGATGGAGTTAAACTTGATGATCCTTAAGCTCCCCGCTATCTTTAAATTTGTCATCCTGAGAGTTGGCAATAGAGGAGTGTTGAACCTGTGGGAGAGGAGAATGGAGAAAGGAAGAGACCAAAAGTAGTGAGGTTGGGGAGCTGGTTACATATCTTCATGCTGTACAGGATGAAACAGTCAACCAGCAGGAGAGAGAAAGATGGAGAAGACTTTGCAATCATCAGGATATAAGAGTTAAGGGATCTCAAAGGCCAATGAATCCATCCTAATAGGAAAGGAAAACCCACTGTAACATACTTGACAAGAGTTCATGTAACCTCTGCCTGAAGACATTCAATAAAAGGGAATACACTGCCTCTTCAGGCAGACCATTCCACTTTTAGAGGCTGCTAATTATTAGGAATTTTCCCCTGACATCTAGCTTAAATTTACCCCTTGGCAGCATCCATCCACTCCTCCTGATTCTGCCCTTTGGGGCCAAACAGAACAATTCTAATCCCTTTCCCATATTGCAGCTCTTCAAATTCTTGAAGATAACAATTATATCCCTCTTGAGTCTTCTCATCTCCAGGCTAAATTTGCCCAGTTCCCAACCTTCTCTCATAATCAGCCCCCTTTGTCTCCTCCAGAGTCAGCCTAGATAGTGAAGGAAATTAATTGCAGAGAACAGGTTAGATTGCAGAGGGGTTGCCTGAGAAAGGTGAAAAATAGATCTGTCTATAGCGTCCCCTCATTCTATCCCAACAGGTTACCTATCTCTTAAGGTCTAAGAGAACAAAGAACAATACGAAAGTACTTGGGGGTGGATTTGTGGGGATAAAATGAATGAATAGCCATGCTTGGCCTACTGAAGGGTAAGGATTCAAGGTTTAAAAGATCATATTTACAGCAAGAACGTGAATACAAATCATAGACAAACAGCAAGGAAGTCAGAAAAATCAGGAGAATGACTAATAGACAGATAATGGATGACTGAAGAGAAATAAACATTCAATGAAAAGAGCCATTTTCACGGAATAATCAATTTGAGGAAAAGAAAATGGAATCAAAATCACCCTGAGGAAAATGAAAGAATTATGACAAATTCCTCCCCTGCTCCCCCATCACAATGAAATAACTCTAAGAACTTCTAGAATGATTGGGAATCTCAGTTTAAAAATTAAATGGAAACACTTAAGAAATAGGAGAAAAATTAGAGCTCCTAAGGAAGAAATGAATAAGTTCATTAGAGAATAGAAATTTTAGAACAAAGGTAAACTTTCCCAAAGAACAGTTTTTTCAGCAAAAGATAATGGTGGCATTGGAATGCAAAAAATGCAAATTCAGAAGAAAAATCAACTGAATAAAATCACAAGATGACAAGATGGGAAGACATCAGAGTTCTGCAAAATAAGAACTTGAAAATAATATGGAAAGTGGCAATCGAAGAATTTTAGGTCTTCCCCCCAAAAAAAAACCATGAAAAAAATGAAAATCCGAATAACTATTCTTAGAGAAATCATATCTGAAAACAGCATAGGTAGATGAGACAGACAAGAGAGAGACAGAGAAAGAGAGAGAGAGAGAGAGAGAGAGAGACAGTGAAAGAGAGAGAGATTTTAAAATTGAGCTCTGTATAACTGAAAAGCCAGTGATAGTTCTGAAGAGTGAGAGATAGTGAAATGTACGTCCCTCCTAATGACTGTGAGGGAGTTAGGAATGTGTGTGGGGAGTACTAGGATGAAATTTTTAACACACTGCTGATCACTATTTCTGTATAGGTGATTTTTGCTCAACCGTTTTTCTTTGTTATGAAGGAGAGTTCAATCTGGAGGGTGAAACTTCCATATTCAGAAATGGTTGTGACTCAGATAAACAGTAATATATACATGAGCATGTATATATATATATATATATATATATATATATATATATATATATACACACATTCTAAATGCAAACAGGTTAAATCCCAAACCTATACTATTATATAAAGGCAGCATGATTTAGATAGATAGATTAGATTAGATAGATAGATAGATAAATAAAGATATAGCTGGAACTGCCAAAAAGAACTAGACTGAAACTGTACTTAACTAGCTATGTGAACTTGAACAAGTTACTTAAACTTCTTTCATCTTGTTTCTTCACTTCTAAAATATGGACAACAATAACCCCTAGCTTAGAGGGTTATGATGTGAAAGGTGATAATTTACATGTAAATCACTCTTTAAATCTTGTGTCAGCTGCTTTATTATTTGGTGACAATCTCTCTAGCTTTTCCTTGGTGAGGGGTAGAAGAGAAAGACGAGAGAGTGGGTGCATACATCAAGTGCTATTGCACCAGAGAAGATACCAGTAGGAAAAGACTCCATTTTCCTAAATGTTGTGGATCAAAGGTCCGTAGAAGAAGAAGACAGCCAAGGGGAACAAAGATAGGCATGTCCCAGTATCAACTAGCTGGATGAAAAAGATTCACTACTGGCAAGAAGATAACTCTGCTGAATGAAAGAGACATTTTAGCGTGAGACTCCATTGTAAGAAGAGTAGCCAAGCTGAAGCTGTCAAATGACATTGAGATAAGCCACAGAACTGATGCAGTACAGGGGACTCAGACATTCTCATTTAGTGGTATGAGTTTTCCAAAGTGACTAGTACTTTCATTGAAGTGTGTGCAGTGGGTTCTTTTAAATTTCCTAGAGAGACAGGAATATTTATATGTTTTAAGTACCATCTTGCTGAGAGCTATTACTACTACTTATTCTAAGTTAGTTTTAGTGGAATGTGCCTTCTTGAGTGATCTGGATTTAGCATTTATTGTGCCCAGAAAAATTATTGCCTCTTGCCTCACTCATAATGCATCTTTCCACTCACCCCTTTTGTGGATGTCCTAGATGTGAAACATACCTAAATATTTTGAAATTTTTCCTTGGGAGCTGGGTTGGAGAACATAATGAGAAAAACAATATAAGAAGTCTGACCCTCTTCTAGGTGGTCAGACTCCCCCTAGGACTGAATCCAGTCAAAACTGAACACATAGACCCAGTCAGATATGCTCCTTAATGAAAAGTGGGTAGATTTGGTGGCCCAATCCACTGGGGCAAACAACAGGTCCTCATTGTTAGACTTAATTATTGATAAGCCTCCAAATTTGAACCACACTGCATATCAGTTTAAGGTACCAGGCCTGGGATGCTCTGTAGTGATTGATAATCCTCCCTTTTCGGTCTTAGCAAGGAATTTTTTTTGTAGGAACTCTATGGCATCTGTGAGGAGCATATGATATTGTACAGTTGACACACTTTTAAATTTCATCTGGGCTACTAACATTTTCTCTTTTGCTTTATGGAGTCTAGACAATCAACAAACCAATACACCAAACCCTTATCTGTAGCCTTTGCCAATTTTTTTATTGTCAGTACTCACACTGAAAATTTAATAATCTGAGAGCCTGTTTGATCTGTCTTTGATACACTCCTCCTTGTACCTCCCTTTCTTAATTCCAATCAGGGGTGATATTTTCCCTCATGTTGAGAGAGAAGAAGTCCAGTCCTAGGTATACTTCTGTCCCTTATTTTCAGTTTCCTGTACACTGTTATTCTCCTAAGGTGATCTTACTTCTCCTCCTCCCCTTCTCCTTGATTTCTCAACTAACTGCGGCCCTACAACTTGTACCTATTGGGCAGTCAGCCTGGTGGGTAAGTGAGCCAGTCTTCACTTCAGCAAACTAGATTTATCTAGCCCCAGACCTCTAAGTCATGCTTCATCCTTTCAATCATACACAAGGGCACTAAGATAGCTATCAAAGGTATCTTGTCAATTGGCCTACTGCCACCTGCTATCTCTCTCTCTTCTCTCCTATTTCTACTTTTCATCTTTTGCTCATGTAACAACAATAAAATCAATATTGCTACTGGAAAAGGAGAGAAAATTTATTGTCACTTCTCTGCTCTCTCCTATATGTTGTTCTACCTCTAGTAGATGCAAGTTCCTTGAAGATAGGGATTGCCTTGTTTTTATATTTTGTAACCTAGTTTGTTTTGTACAGGGTCTGGCAAATGACAAGTGATTAATAAACAAATGCTGATTGATTGATTGCTTGAATGACTGCAAGTCATGTAATCCAACCCTTTCATTTTGAAAATGAGGAGACTGAGCTGTGGAAAGAAAAGTAACTTCCACAGGGTCACTGAAATAGCAAGTGACAGAGCTGGAATTCAAAGCCAAATCTACTCACTCTGAATTTGTCACTCAGATACAACAGTAGAATCATAGATTTAGAGCTAAAAGGAACCTGAAAAGTTGTCATGTTCAACCTTCATTTTCAAAATGAGGAAACTGGGACCAAGAGAGGAGAAATGATTTACCCAAGGTCACAGAGGTAAAATGTCAAAGGAAGAATTTGAATTCATATCCTCTTACTCCAATGAATATTTATCTAGTCTGCCTTTTTACTCTATGATTAGCTTTGGGCTACTTCTGTAATACGCAGCTTCATTTTCCCAGTTTATTCTCTCTTCAGAACATTAATAAATTTTTTTTAGAGAGTAGAGATGGAAAGTTCTCTTCCTGAGATGATAAATGTTGGAGATGTCGGAGAGTTGGAACACTAAGACATTGTTGGTGGAACTATGAGCTAATCCAGCCATTCTGGAGAGCAACTTGGAACTATGCCCAAAGGGCTACAAAAATGTGCATGACCTTTGACCCAACAATATAGCATCTAGGACTGTATCCCCAAGAGATCATAAAAATGGGAAAGGGTCCCATATGTACAAAAATATTTATAGCAGCTCTCTTTGTGGCGGCCAAAAACTGGAAATCAAGGGTATGTCCATCAACTGGGGTATAGGAATGTAATGGAATACTGTTGTGCTACGAGAAATAAGACTTCAGAGAAGCCTGGAAAGATTTATATGAACTGATGCTGTGTGAAAGGAGCAGATCTAGGAGAACTTCATACACAGCAATAACCACAGTGTGTGAGGAATTTTTCTGGTAGACTTAGTACTTCATTGCAATGCAAGGACTTAAAAAAAGATTCCCAATGATCTTCTAAGGCAAAATGCCTTCCACATCCAGAGAAAGAACTATGGAATTCAACTGCAGAATATAGCAGATGATTTTTTTGGGGGGTATCATGTTTTGGTTTGTTATATGATTTCTCCTGTTTATTATAATTCTTCTACACAGCATGACTGTAGTGAAAATACATTTAATAGGAATGTATGTGTAGATCCTATATAAAATTGCATGCCTTCTGGTGGGGGGAGGGGAGAGGTAGGGGAAAAATCTAAATTATATGGTATGATTGTAGAATACTAAAAATAAATAAAATTAATATTAAAAAAATAAAGTTCTCTTCCTGAAAGAAACCTTTTTTTCTTTGTCTGATTTTTATACATAATGGTGTCACTTGACCCTATTTATTCATTTTTTCATAAACTTGGATAAGTATTTCTATTTTTTTAAGTAGAGGAGGATGGATATGAAAGGGACTACAAAGTCCTGGCAGTTGTATTTCACTTTGTGTTTATTCCAAAAAGTTATCCCATAAAATGTAAGAAGGATAAATGTAAAATTCCACTCTTAAATTTTTTTTTAAAAATGACCATTTAAGAATAAGAAGAGGAGGAACATGACTTTTTCATGGAAGAAAAAATAAACCTCAGGGTTTTACCTGACTAGAATCTTAATATGAGTCAACAGAATGACTTTGGAGACTGCATTTAATAAAAGTCTTATATTCATAGTAAAGGAGGCAGTAAGGGAGTACCACTGAGATCTTCATTGGTTAGATCAATTTTGGGGCCACATATAAAAAAGGTATTGATAAATTGAAGTAAGACTGGAATAGGGTGACCAGAGAACTCAAAATTATAGCATATTAAGGTCAGTTGAAAAACTTGGAGATGCTTTGCTTGGAGAAGAAAAGACTTAGTGGGGTTCTGAAAATTACCTTCAAATATTAGAAGGAATTTCAATAGAAAACAAACATTTCTCTTAGCTAACAAAGGAGAGAACTAGGATCAATGGGTGGAAGTTATGGGGTGTCAGATTTAAGCTCAACAGAAAAAAGGACTTTTTAATAACCAGAGCAGCTCTATAATGTAACAGATTGCCCAGTGAGAGAGTAAGCTCCCTATGCCTAGAAACTTCAAGCAGAGGATGGATGTTCTCAACAAGGGATGGTGAAAAGGGGATTCATACATTGGGAAGGAAGTTTGATTAGAGGAATTCCTCAGTCCTTTGCAAACTCTGGGAATCTCAAATTAAATGAGATCTCTCCTCCCTCCACCCCCCCATTATAAGGAGCAAATTACAGAAAAGCAAGCTGGATTCAGTTCAGAATACAATTTACTGGGGTTAGGGTACCATTGAGAATCCCAGTTGCCTATATGTACATCTGTAATATAACATAATGATAACATCTATAAAATAACAGCTGTTAATCTGGAAGTTTTATTGGGCATCTATGTGCATGTCACCGTAGTGAATATTATGGAGGATACAAAAGTTTGTGCTTTTGGTGAACTCACATCTAGTTGGGGAAGCAACACCCATGGGGAAAACATACTGAAATAATGTGTATTGAGTAGTACATGTGTGACTACTCAGGTTTGGACAAATGATGCTGAGAGGTAAGATGGTAATGGAAGGAGCATTGGCTAGGTCGGGAGTTCAAATCCTGTCTCCTGACTTTATTTTCTTTGTGACCAATCTGAGCCTTGGTTCCTTCATCTTGATGATGGCATCAATAATATTTCCAGTATTTACTCACAGGGTTGTTTGCCATAGAAATACGGGTAAAAATTAATTTGAAGAGATGTGCCTGAGTCCAAGGAAACTCCTGATCTCTCTTTCTAAGGACCCAAATTGGTCTTTGTGTAGAGTAGAACCTTAATAAATATTGGCTGAATTAGATTGGTGATCGATCATCTCCTAAAACAGAACTAGAAGAAACCTTCAAGATCCTCTTGTCCAATCTCTTCATTTTATAAATGGGGAAAATGAGTCCCAGAGAAGAAAAGGACAGGATCATAATCTAGTTAGTGGTAGTGCTGGGACTTTGCTCAGGATAGGTTGTGTCTTAAATTAAAAGAGAATCCATTTCTCATTCTTTAAACATTGGGAGCCCCTGCAGGCTATCTGTATTAGTGTCCATTGATCAGAAAATTCTGGATAAACACTTGTTTATCTTGTCTATTCTAGTCAATAGTATAGAGACCATACCAGATGTGTGAACAAGGATTTTAACTACCTTCTCTCTACTTTTTAAAAACTACTCTCCCCCCACACTCCCGCCCCCTTTTGAGACATGTGCTGGGCTTCCCTACAAGCATAACATTAAGCTGGGAGTGGGGAACAGCAGTAGTCCCGGTGAGCCCTTAGCGATCGATGTCATTAAGGACTTTTTTTGCCTGTTATTGTTATAGAGTTGGGAATATGGTTTGCTTTTCTTGGTCTGGGAGGCAATAATGATGATTCTTCTTATTTTAAAATCCCTGCTTGCTGCCTACAGCTACATACAGCTGTGTGAGACAAAAGGCTTGAGACCCTGTGCCGCTGGACTGACTGCAGGATGCTAGCTAGAGCGTTGGGATTTGTTTCCCGGTGGGTCTCCTGAGGGCTTTAAAAAAAAAAAAAAAGGAGGACAAAACCCAGTGTTCTTACCCTCTATCCCAGACACGTGCACCTACAGCAGGGCTGAACAGACACCCTTGGTGAAGGCACAAATAGAGGATTTACTCTTTCCTCTGCAAACAGAAGGAGCCCCCCAGCCAAAGACTGAAGTGAGTCATTTCCAAGAGCCCTTATGCATAAGGAAAATGGGAAAATCCCATCTTCCCAGGAACATGCTTGTCTTTATTACGAGAAAAATAAAGCCAAAAATAAAGCCAAGTGCAAGCAGTGGAAGGATGTAATTCAGTGGTGGGAGGGACGGGCGAGGATGGAAGGGAAAGAGGAGGGAAAAGAAAGCCTTGAACTGATTATTTTTCCTCAGAGGTTTTCAGAGAATTAATTCCTTTCTGAATTCTGATGTCGGTGTCTTAAGTCTTCCCTTCCGTTGTTGTGCTCTCTTTGTCTGTTTGAATGCATCCCCAATCAACCACTCCACCAAACTGCCCTCTCTTTTGCCCCAAAGGTACATTTGTCTAGCCTAGAAGCTGAGGCCTTTCAGAAATTGAGGCAGCTCAAGGGATATGGAGCCTGCTACTTGAGGCAACACCTGGGATCATCACTTACATATTTTTAGGAGAAAGGAGTTCAGCAGCATACATCTTAAAGGTGGAGTTGTTCAAGGCTGTTTTTGGACAGCTCTCTACATACATTTTTCCTGTGATGTTGTATTTGTCACTTTCCCTAGCCCATTTTCTTGCACCATTTACCCCCCCCCCCCCCCCCCATGTAATCAAAGAGGCCTGGCCTGAGAAGTTTTGTTCTAAACCCTTCTTGGAAAGCACCCCATGCATATCAGAGCTTCCAGAACTGTCACTTGTAATTACCCTAGTTTTGAAATTAAAAACAGAGGATCCTGTCGACTAATACCCCTTGTTGGCTAATTGTCTGACAACAAATAAACAGGAGACAGCCAAAAAATGTCCCACTGTTTGGATGACTGATTTCACTGTCGGAAAATGAAGACCCCTCAGCCTTTGTTGTCCCCGTGAGAATGTTGTTTTCTTTGGAGTTGACTGAACAAACATAGAGATCCAACCCTGGAGCACTGCTCTGGAGTTTCAGTTTAGCCTTTTACTAAGCAGAAGGGCTGGTGGGCCAGCCTTCACTCTGTCTGAACAAATGTAATCACCCGTCCACTTACAAGCAGCCTTACACCTACCTAGTGTGACCAGTCATTCATATTTCAAAAGGCTGATGTTTGAGGGTAACCTGGGTATTCAGCCCGGAAACTTCAATAGAGAACAATTCTAATGTATTGTTTACAAATCAATTTCCCCTTTCAAATTGGCTGTTGGGAGAGTGGCCTAACCAGGGCCAGCCTGCCCAGTGTCCCACACCTGTCACTCTTCACTTCCTAGCCAATGGACACACTCTATTGATTCTCTAATCCTCTCTCTTTGAAAACCTGAGCCAGCTGATGCTCGGTAACTCAAAAGAAATTTCTTTCCTATAGAGCCCACCTCTACAGGTAGTGGCACACCCAGGGCTAATTCCCCCAGAGAAAATCTTAATTGGTTTATTGTGAATGAGCCGGTAAAGCTTGTAATGGTTTTCTCTAAGGTTGAAGGAAACCATGGCCCCCGAACACCAGGGTTGATAAAATGATCTTTGAGGCCCCTTCAAACTAAACCTTACTTTAGAGAGACCAGAAAAAAGACTCTCTAATGTCTGATGACACCAGAGGATGAGGATTTGAATAGAGGACTATTAGAACAGGGTTTATCTCCCTCCTAGTCACTTCTTCCCCCGCCTCCGCCCCAGTCATGAGTGGCAGCTTCCCCAAAGTGTTGATATACTTCCTCAGCCTTAGGAGTACCGAGAAGCTCGAGTGACCAAAGTCCGCAAGAAACTTAAACTTTGAAAAAACAAACAAAAACTTTTTATTTACACGGAGCCTCTGAAATACAGAAAGTGTAAACTTTCAGATCATATACATAATAATAGAATAAACTCTTTATGTACAAAAATACATTTTCATATGAATGAAACATCTTGAATAAATTAAACTCCTATGGAGCGCCGGGGCTGAATAGCCCGTGTCGGCTGCGCTGAGCCCTTCTCTATAGCACTACGACGGTGCTGGAGGTCACGATCCATAATGCATGAAGCCCACTCCTTGTCTCTCCTTTTTAAGCCTTTTCATTGTATTGTCAGCCCGTTCAAACCAAATTTTCATGCTCGTTTTTCTTCATTAGAGTTCTACAAATTGTAAAATTGACTTTTCACCTCGTCTTCAGCAGCTGACCTGCCCCTTGGCTAACTCCCCCGGCAGTGGGGGCTCAGCTCAGCGGCGCCACAAAGGGAGTCTTGGGGAAGTCACAAAGTGCAAAAGGGAAGGACTCTGCTGGGGCTGGAGGAGGCTAGGTGACATGGAGCCCCAAGGGCGACCCCCAACCCGGATAACGGAGCCGGCGGAGGAGGGCCGGGTCTTGAAGCTGCACCCCCACCCACATACGCACACACCCGTACCTGCTCCTCCACCCTTCCTCCCTTTTGGAGCTCAGGGGACCTCCCCGGGGTCACTTGTGACGTGCCCGCGTGTGTCAGAGCGAAGTCTGCGTGTGGGCGCACCGCAGGCCCGGCTAGCGATAGGGGACAAAACAGGGGGCGCCGTGGACTAAGTCTTTGGGCAGGCCTGGGAAGAAGAGGGGGTCAGGGTTCCCGTAGCCAAGGTCCTCGGAGGCCGCGGGGCTGCTGGGGTTAGAGAGGGGGGATGAGGAGCAGCAGGAGGAGGGCGGGGAGAACGAGGAGGAGGAGGAGGAGGAGGAGGCCGAGGCTGGGGAAGCGCTGGACAGCCACGACTCCCCGTCACTGGCCGAGCTGGGCGAGTCGGCCGGGTGGAGGTAGGCGGGCAGGAGCAGCTCCTTGGGGGGCCCTGGCAAGCACTGGTCCGCGAGGCGCAGGGTCTCGGCGAGGGCCCAGATGTAGTTGTAAGCGAAGCGCAGGGTTTCGATCTTGGTGAGCTTGGTGTCGTCGGGGAAGGTGGGCAGCACGCTTCGCAGTTCGTCCAGGGCCGCGTTCAGGTTGTGCATCCGGTTGCGTTCGCGGTCGTTGGCCTTCACCCGCCGGGTCTTGCGGATGGTGTGCAGCAGCGCCTCGCTCCTCGCCCGGCCGCGGCCCCGCCGCCGCTTGCGCTCCTTGTCCTCCTCCTCGCCGCCGTCCTCCCTCCGCTCTTGTGGCCGGCGCTGCTCCGAGGGCGGCACGGACGGGGCGGCCGGCGGGGGCCCGCTGCCCTCCTCCTCGTCCGCCAGCAAGCAGGACAGATCGCTGCTGTGGTCCAAGTCGGAGAGGCTGCTGTCCACCAGAGCGGCCATTCCTGGAGGGAAACCGAAAGGGAGAGGGGAAAGGTGGGAAAGGTGTGAATGGGCGGGACACGCTTTGCGGGGGAGAGGCCGAGGGCTGAGTGCGGGGTCCCCCCTCGGCTGCCCTGGGAGCTGCGCTCCTTTCAGGGCCCACTTACTCTGGGAATTCGGAGCCCCGGCCCGACCCCTCCCCCTCAGCGAAGCTCCCTAGACCGGGAGGAAATGGAAAGTTCCCGGACACTTCCGAGCTCGGCCGCCTCGGAGGGGCCACGCGACCGCCTTGTCTCCGCTTCTATCCCGCCCGTGATCCGCTCGTGTGAGCGCCGAGTGTGGCACACGACCGGCCTCAGGACACCTTATATACCCTGAAAAACAATAGGTGCCCCCATCCCCTCCAGCTCTCCCTCTGCCCCCCTTCCCCATCGGGCGCCCCGCTCCCAGCCCCCACCCCCACCCCCGCCTGAGAGAATGAATGGAGAGAGGCAGCAGGTCGGCCCCGTGCTGCACCCTGGATGATTTGCATAATATATGCAGGCGGGGGTCGGGTCCCCCTCCCCTTTCCCCCCTTGGTCCCCGGAGTGTGCCTATAATTACTGCGGGCCAATCGCAGGGCAGAGCGGCCGCCGGGCCACGTGAGTTATCTCCAGGCTAAACCCCGATCGGGCTGCACTAGTATATTGGGAGGGGAAGGAAGGGTAGGAATCCCCAGGAGGCTAGGCTCGGGGGTGAAGGGGAGCACACCGCTCCCCTCGCCACCTCCCCAGAGCTCCGCGATCGCGGGGCACGGAGAAGGATGGCATCGCTACCTCCAGCAGAGCTGTAAAGTTCCCTGGCGGGAGCCGGGACCCCCCACTCCTCCCTTCTCCTGCGGCGCCTGGTCCTCGGGGGCCCATCACGGAGCCTGAGATCAGGGCCACAAAGGGACTGGCTCCGAGTGTGAATCAGAGCGTCCTGGTACTTGGGAAGCAGAGCTGCCTGGCTTCCCGCACCTCCCCCTGCCCCATCCCAACCACACCACACCCCACCCCACCCCACCAAAAGAAAATGCAAAACCAAGCAAAAGAACCTGGGCAGAGGAGAAGGGAGCCGCCGGAACCTGTAAACTTTCTTCTAGTCTTTCTGTTAGGTGTGTGAGTCCTGCCTGACCCACGTCAGAAAGGGCTGCTGAGCACTGGCACCCTTGCCTGAGATAGAGTTGTGAAGGGGATGGCTGGAGGTAGTAATGATGTATAATAGTTCCAAAGAACCTGGTGTGAAGAGATGAAGTCCCGAGGGGACCCTGTTCCCATCTCTACGGTCTCCGAGGGGTAGATGCATTTTTTTAGGGCATAGGGAAAAAATAACATAGGCCTGTTTCCCTCTTCTTTGCTGCCAATCCCAAAGCGGTGATTTTGATAACTTTATTACTGTGGGTTTTAAGTGTCTACAAATACGCTGGGGACTACTTGTCTACACCTCTTCTCTTTCTCTAGGGAGTCGGACTTCTCTCATGTTTTAGGATGTAATTGTCCCATTTCTCCAACTTGGGGGAGGAACTGGGCTATAGAATTAAGAGAGATCTTACGCTCATCAAGGCAAATCAGAATTAAGCTTAATGAAGTAGATAAGCCCTACATGGACATTTCCCAATTAATTGCCTAGGTGGTTTTAGCCACTTTGGATTATCGACAACAAATGTTTAATTCCCTACTGCCTTCGCTCTCAGAGAAGTCACCGTGCTACTTACTCCCCATCTCCAACCCATGCACTCAGGGAACGGGAAACGAATTTTAGTGTCACCAGGAGTCAATTAGCAGGGGAAAATCTGCCAATCTCTCCTCCCTCACATTACTCCCCCAGCCAAACAGAAATGATTTTTGAATTATCCACTTGGTGATCCATTAAAATGGGTGTCCTTTTCACTAGTGCCGATAACTGAGCCCCAAAACTATACTTTTTGAAACACTGGGCAATAGGACCTTATCTACCCATTTTTCTTTCAGGTGCTTTTCTATTTCCTGAAAGTTAATCTGAGGTCCTAAGCTGCTTTTGAAAAGTAAGCTGAACATAGATTGAGAATCCAGCTACTGTAGTCACTGTACAGTAAAGGTCTGTTTTGCTTGACCTCTTTTTGTTGTTGCTGGATAGGTGGGGAAAAGGGTAAGTGGGAGTAAGCTGAAAAACTCAAATCTTGGCACTTTTGACTCATTTTGTTAGTTATTTTATTTGTCTTAGCCCCTGCTTCCTTTTGTTCAAAGGGCCAAGGAAGCAGGGATCTCAGATTCATTTCTTAGCATCTGTAGTTTTTAAGAATGTTTTGTCTATGTAGATACCTCCTCTCCTCCCCGCTCCCCTTTTAAGACAGGTCTTAGGTTGGTTAAGACTGTAAATCAACTCAGATCTTTCAAAGGACATCTTGAAATAACTCACTAAAAGGTTATTGTTTCTTATTTTCCAAATGATTGCTACAAATGCTTGCATATGTATTGTGTATATTGTATTTTGAAACCCATACTTTTTTATGAACTTTATATAAATGATCTTGAGCTCTAAGGTGTTCAAACGTGTGTGTGCATGTGTGTCTGTATACATACATGCACACACACTCGCTGTTCTTGTGCTTTCTTTCACTCTTGTATACATTTATTACCTCTATTTTCTCTCATATATCAATCAGTATAAAACAATTTATTAAGTATCTAATTTCTGCCAGACACTGTGCTAAGCCACAGGAATTTTTTTTTAAAAAGCAAAACAATAACTCCTGCTATCCTCAAAGAGCTTATATTCTAATGATGGAGAAAAATATGCCAATCAGAACATAGGAGATAAATACAAAACAGATAGAAGGTAACTGTAGAGTGGTTGACATTCGTTGAAGTAGAAAACTCTCCTGGAGGAGGTGCTGTTTGAGTCGTGAAGGAAGTCAAGAAATTCTCAAAGAAATGGGAGGGGAGAACAATTCAAGCATGGGGAATAGGCAAAGCAAAGGCATATAAATAGGAGATGGAGTATTGTGTGCTAGGAATGGCAAGTTGGCTAGTATGGAGGGACTGTCTATTTCTTCCTCTTCCTCTTTTTCTCCTCTTTGGGTACATAATTCTAGACCTGGAAGGGACCTCAGAGGCCATTTGGTATGACTCTTTTCATTTTACAGATAAGGTCACAGAAGCTCAAAGAGATTAGATGGCTTTCCCAAGGTAACAGGTAACATCAGACCTGCTAATAAGTGTTGAACTCAGGTCTTCTGATTCCATAGTCAAGACTCTGTCCATTTTCTCTCTTCCAATGTGAGAACACCTTGCCATACACATGAATCTATCTTATTACATTCTTGGTCATAGAATGGGATCTTATAAAGGGCTCTCTTCTTATCCTTGTTAATTATATTTAAAAAGCAGTCTCAGGACAGTTGAACATCTTTAGTTTGATTGGGGAAAAAAATCTCTTAGAAGGAAAGAATTCATCATTCAACATAGTCACTGCTGACCATGTATGTTGGAAAGGGGCCAAATTATTGGCCCTGAAGATTTATCTCCGGGTATTCATAATTTGAGTGACTGCTGGATCATTCTGCCTCAGCCACAGGTCTTCCTCCATGGTTCAGAGGGGTCATCTGTAGAAAGAGGCAAGTAGGTAATTTTCCACAGTATATTCATCCCCGTGCTTCAATGATGAGAGAGAAAATAAGGGTGACATCTGTGGTATTGGGTTTGATGGTGAAGTCCTCTGTCCCCTAGAAACTATGATGAAGATCTACTCCATATGTTGAACAGTCATCAGGTAACATTATTTCTGTGCTTCATCTGATCTTGGGTGAGTGAATAGTGCTTAACTCTCACTTTGGCATCATATTTAGTCATTTTCACTCCCCCTTCATTTGATCCTCTCTAAGACCTGGTGGGGTAGATTAGGACAAGTAAAATTTACCACATTTTACAGATGAGGAAAAAGGATTGTTGTTGTTGTTTTTTGCATATTGACCTAAAATATATCCCCTCTAATGTTTTCTTCATCTCACTCAACCCAATTGTATTTTTCTCTTAGTTCTCCCTCCCACTCCAGGACCATATAAACTAAGTCTAATCCTTTTTAATATATTTTAGGCCTTTACATATTTGAGCTGCTAATGGACATTAGATCTTGCTATGTCTTCTCTTTTCCAAAGAGAAACAGCCCCTACATGGAAGCTTTTCTGTATAATCAACACTTCAATTCAGCAATCTTTTATCAGCACCTACTGTGTGCATAGCATTGTGCCAGATGCCAGGGATCCAAAACCAACACAAATAAAACCAAGGCCTCTTGCTTCAAGAAATTTACCTTCTTTCATGGAGACATATAATAGTTAATAGATAAATCTAGTGCAATGAGGGGAATGAAGCAGGGCAAGGGAACTATCAGAAAGAAAGCCCTTGAAGAATTTGAGGAGGGAAAGACCATTGTCAATTGCCAAGGAAAGTCTAGAATGAGGATTTGCCCTGGGCAAATCATTTAACCTCTTAGAACTATACTGTGGAATGTATAATAATATATTCAGTTCACAAGGTTGTTCTGAGGATTCAAGAAAAGAATGTGGTTCAAGCTCTTTGCAAAGCTTGTTTCCCACTGTTATTATTTTGGTAGCTATAGGATGGGGGGACTGGAGAGGGAAAAGACTACTTATGAGGCTAATGAGGATGAAAGATTTGGTCAAGGATACATCATAAGGAAGTGGCAGACCTGAGTTAAGCCCAGATCTCTTGACTCTAGGACTGCTATGCCCTGGATGAATGAAGTAACAAAATGGGTTCCAAAGTTATGATTTTCATATAAAAATAGATATGACAAATAATGCCTATATATGTACAATTTTACAGAAAGTGTTGCAGGGTACTTTCACATCTACTAGATCATTTAATCTTTGTAACAGGTAAGCAGAATTTGAGAGTTTAAATTTAAGATTGTGAAGGAGAATGCCTTGTAAATCTTCAAGTACTATGGAAATAGGAGTTTTTGCATTATTATATAAATGTGAGTTATCAGTGAGGCATGACTAATTAAGTGTATGAAAAAATATTAAGCTCAATATTTGACAATGTTATGACCTTGAAATTAAGAAAGCTTCTATGTAGTACCTTGAGTTATACCTATGGAGCTATTGTGCTCAGGACTATGGAAGGGACAGCTCCCTACATTCTCTATTGTGTTCACTTCTGCATGCCATCTTTGTGGAATATCTGGAGCTATAGAATATATGGAGAGGGTGACTAGCCTCAATTTCATTCCATAGGGGGATATGTTGGAAACACTTGGGAGTGCAGGAGAATGAGAATAATAGCTCTTTTATACTTATTTGAAGACTGATCATGTGGAAGAGGTCCCCAAAGAACTCTATTAGGACGGAAGTTGCAGAGAGACCAGTTTTGGTTAATAAGTCTGTCAGTCAATAAACATGCCTATTACTATGTACTAGATACTGCACTAAGGTGGGGTTTTAGCTGGGACTTGAAGAAAGCCAGGGAAGAAAAGTGGTAGAGATGTGGAGGGAGAGCACTAAAATTTCAGTAGTCAGGAGTTACCAGCATTGAGAATCTTGGAGTAGAAGTGAGAAGTTCTGTGACCTACACATGGCTCTACCACTAATTTATTTAGTGTCCTTGAAGAAATCCTTGCCTTTTTCTGAGCGTCAGTTTCCTTCACTGTAGGATGAAGAGATACGACAAAATGATTACTAAGGTCTCTCACAACCCAAAGAATCCATGAGTTTTAGAAACTCACCTCCTTTTTAGTGAGATAGCTCTACAAAGGGGAGCACTTTACAGTATCTGTGATTTCAACAGTGAGGTTATTTCCTCCAATGGCATGACTGACAACCAGCACCCCATCTTAATAAATGCTTTTCCTGAGGTTGGGTGACTGACAAGTGATATCATCTAGTGGTCATCCTTCTGGAGGTGGGTCTCTCTGTCCCTGGACCATCAGGTCCATGATCTGTGCCTACAACCATCCATACTTGAAGCTTTTCCAACTTACAGGACACATCATATCTGACAATTCTCTTGAACAACCTTTGAGATCCCAGGGCTATCTTCATGCCAAGGTGAAGTTTCAGGGGAGGAATTTACTTGTGGAGTATGAAGTAAATATGAGCAAATATAAAATAAGGCAAGACTATTCTGTTTCAGGGTATGGCCATAAATGTATATGCCTCTGCAGCTCCAGGAAGAAGAAGTTAGCTCATTATTTTGTACCACCAGATACCTCATACAGAGAAAACCCAATACATTAATATCCTGGAAAAAAGATTATCAGATTTTATTGAAATTCCTAGTATTTCTGTGTCACTTACTTTGTCATCCGTTATCATATTTTATCCTTAATTGACCCTGTGAGATTGGCAGGACAGATAACATTATTCCTTTTTATAGATGGGAAAGTTGAGGGTTAGAGGGAGATTGTGGTAGTTTTTTAAGTGGTGTAGCTGGAACAAAAATAACAGTTAATAAAAATAGCTAACGTGTGTGTAGTGCTTATATTGTACCAAATATACCAAATGCTGAGCACTTAGCAATTCTTATCTCATGATCTTCACAACAACCCTGGGAGGTAGGGGCTGTTATTCTCCCCCTTTTATAGATGATGATACTGAGACAAACAAGAGTCAAGTGACTTACTCAAGGCCACACAGCTGGTTATTATCTGAGGCCAGATTTGGACTCAGGTCTTCCTGACTCCAGGTCTAGTGTTCAGTCTACTGCATCAACCAGAAGACAGGTCTTTTATAGCAAAACACGTTGCCTCTTCTTTATAGCTGGCTTCCTATCCTAGTGTTGTGGGAGGGGTCTCAGAGTGTATTAAATAACATCACACAAAATGCAAATTACAAATGTTTTATAATTGTAATTTTTGTCATGTATCATATACATACACATCTATTTGTTGAGTTGTTTTAGTCACATTCTACTCCTCAAGACCCCATTTGGGGTTTTCTTGGCAAAGATACCGAGGTTTGCCATTTCCTCCTCCGGCTCATTTTACAGATGAGGAAACTAAGGCAAACAGGGTTAAGTAACTTGCTCAGGGTCCTTAAGAACCTTTTATACATGAGGTTAATAGTAGAAGTTGAATATCATCAGTGTGTACTTAATGCTAAGGGTACAAATATGATTATTTGGCTGGAGGAGGGAATGCTAGAAACTGTGTTTCCAAGTTTGAGAAATGATAGAAATCATAGTCACAAAAACTAGATAATTATTCCATATTGCCAGCATTTTAATTCTTCCTAGACAAATTGCATGCTCAATTTGGTCAGTTTCTCTATTTTTGTTTTAGAGAGAGGCAGTGGAATCAAAAGACGTTTGAAGGTTTTCCAAAATTAAAGATATACCTGATTTCATGGAAGTAAAAAATAATAATATTCAGAGAAGGCAAACAAACACTTAAAGAGCCTGACTCATAAGAACTAAAAATGAGTACAATGTATTATTTACATAATTATACTTATAGATGTTTCATTTTTTTGAATATTCATATAAATATGCATTTCGGTTTTAGAAATGAGAAACAGAGACTGGGGCTAGGAGTATGGAAAGTAGAAGCAACTCTCTATTTTCTTTACTGATAATCCATGACAGTTGTGGCAGGGGGGAAAAAAGGACAAAAAATGAGGCAGGAGGGTGGAGACAGAGGGTGTCTTTCAGTAACAGAGCAAGGAAAATGGCAAATTATCCATGCTTTACACAAATCCGTGTAGGCCCTCAGCCCCTCACCCCGAATCATACAGTGCTGGCCGTGTACACATTCCACCTAGCATATTTCTGCTTGAATATACTACTCTATTGAGGAGCAATGTGCTTGCTTGGTACGTATTTATCATGTTTATTAGGTGAACCAGATGCACCCATGTAACTCTTAACAAGCATGATTTAAATTCTGATCCATAAAAATTAACTTCCCCCAAAGGCAGGGATATTTTCTTTTAAATGATGAGATTCATAAACTTGTATATTTTAAGTACCTAGGATGTGCCCAGAACTATGCTTGGGTATGGGGTACAATGTGTATGTTTTGGGGGTGACAGATGTGCTACATGATCCTAGTTGACAGAAAGATCTTAAGTGTGTTTGTGGCTTGGGCAAATGTAGGGGCCACACAATGTCTTTTTTGTGCCTGAAGGAGGGAGAATAGAAGAGGCAAATGGGACTGGATGCAAGGGACTATGTGACTAGAGCAAGCTGAGCAGCTCTGAACTTTAAAACCTTCAAGAGAGGCATAAGGTGCTTTCCCTGAGGAGACATGCAGACCCTCCTGATTACACTGTGGAGTCAGTTTACATTTCATCTGCTAGAGGCTAGGAATTGATCCAGAAGTCTTTACAATGGCTATTGAGCTTTGGTCTAATGGAAAAGTTCTTGAAGTTAAATTTTGTCCCAGGGTCTAACACAAAAGGGCCTCCTCCCTCTGTAGAGACATGCAACTCAAAAGTAATGCTGTTTCATTGAATTAAGAAGTGGGGTTCTTTGGGCTAAGTGACTTAATCATCATGCATTTCTTACTTGCATATTCTTGAAAATCTCTTTGGCAAAGAAATTTCAATTTTGTTCCGTGGATCATTAATTTTCATAGAGCTGAAGCATATTTCCTTAGACAGTAGCTGTGTAAAAAAATTTTTTTTGGTAGCGAAATGAGTTTTAGTGAATCATACTTTGCCATGCATTCAATCATTGATTGATGCAAAGAATTAAGAAATCATCGAACCCATGCACAATGGAGAAATAGTTGAACTGTTTTCCTCCTGCTTTTCTGTACCTTAACATTTTGCTATATAAATTAATGCTCGGCTTGAATACAAATACATTTTGTTTGTCGTAATTAAAATGTTTTAATGAGACAACCATAAAATCAACCATTAATTATTTTATTTCAAACACTTCTGCTTTCTTTTGAACCAGGTCTATTTAGAAATAGTTTAGAGAGAAGCCTGCAGTTTTATTCTTTCCTCTGTATTATACACAGGAGTGGAGAAGTCATTTATAAATAATTACACAATGTTTGGGGTCTTTGGGCTTGTATAATATATCAAAGCGATTAGTACATGTATTGTTCCATTGTAAACGCTTTTTTTCTCCTTTTCGTCTCACTTGCCTTGTCTTCTCTCCAAACCTTTTTCTGGAAACCTTTTGTCTTCTTCATTCTTTCTGCTTGTCACAGTCCAGGAGCATTCTTCTTATTCAAACACTCACAGCAGGAGCAGAGAAAGAAAGCTACTTCTGTCACGTCCTAAGTTTTACCATCACTTTCTGGCATTTTTTTTCTTCTACTTTTCCCAGACTGCTAATAGGCAATGAAGAATTATAATGTACATGAATTATTGTACTATCCCTTGGTGTTATCCTCTTGAATTGTGGGGTGGGGGGGGGAGTAAAAAACCCCTTTTCTATGGGCTTAAGAGAGGGATGAGAGTGAGCCAGAAACAATATATTTATAACTACACATCTCTTTTGAACGTTAATGATCCTCACGCCCACACTCCATTTTTCTGCCTCTAAGAATCCATGTCTTACATTTTTGCTAGGGCTCCTAAGAGTTGATATTTAACTGTTTTCTTTTATGAAGGGTATACAGCCTCCATAGCTTGAAGAATATCTCCCTCTTTTCAGGATTGGTCTGAATGTCACTCCTTTTTCAGCTCTTGTCATTTTAGAGGGTGAAAAGCTTCACACACATGAAAACGTGTGTATATAAGGGGAAAGTGTTAAGAGTGTCAGTGTCTGCTGCTTCTTTGGGACTTAAACTGTGCTCTGCCAAAGGATAGTTTAACCTTATTACCCCTATTAACTGATAGAGATAATATTTTTACAAGATAGTTCCAGTTCGCTAACAGGAAGATATATTCCCTTAGAGGAAGATGTTGCCTTGTTGGGAAAACTCAAGTCAAGTGGTCAGCCCAGTTACTCTACAATTCAGACCGAGGTTTCTCCAAGGAGATCTATCTCTGTGATAGGATTAGGCTTGCACGAGATAGGATTGCATTTCAGTCATAAGCCACGTGAGAAAGTGAAATAATTTCAAAAGTGCCAACAAAACTAATCCTTGTTATCCAGCAGGAGAAGCACTGTGCCCATGTGGCCAGAGATATACTTCTCTGCAGGATTTTAGCACTGGCCTCTTAGAGGTGGGACTTGTCAACTCCCTGGAAATCCCTGGAGCTTACAAAGCAGGAGAGAAAAGTGAAGGAGGCAAAGTAAGATTTCTTCATGATGCCCATTCTTTTGGCCAGTAACTGACCTCTTATTATGGGCACTGAAATGAAAAGGACAGAGTAAATTTTGGTGACAAACAAAAGAGAAAAGCTTTGAAGGTTGCCGTATTTACACATCTTTATTAGTGGGAATTTTCCTTACATCAATGAAATTACAGATCCTGGTCAAATTTTTCCTCTCCCCCTTTCTGCTACTACTATTAATGAGAATCATCAGTTGACTCTGCACATAGTTTTATTAAATAAAGGCACCTTAAATGAAATTGAATTGCTTGAAGAAATTTCCGTTGATGAAACTTGAGAAAATCTAGGGTTAGTTTGGAAACTTGTATACTTTGAACTCCGCTGAAAAACTCTGATGAAAAAGTTTTAAGTGATGCGTAAAGAGGGAAGAAAATCAGCTGACCTTAGGTATGAGAAGAAAAAAAGTCCTGAGAGTATATTTCAGGGGAAGATTAACCACTTTTCTCTACGAGACCCCTTTCCAATTCCAGAGACTTTATTTTGCTACTTTTCGCTCTTTTCCTTCCCCTTCTCTCTCCCAAATCACCCCTCCTCCTTCCATTCCTCCTCCTCCCTCCCTCCTCCCCCGTGCCATGTGTAACATTTAGCAATCTGTCAAGACTCCAAGCGCGTTTACATATGAAGGGCCCACTCTCGCCCAACATTGGAAACCCGGTGAATGGACATTGCTGCCCTCACTTCTCCGCAGAAGGGTCCTAGCCGAACTAGGATGGATTTGCCCCCATTTGCATAGCAGGTGCTGCTTCTTGTCCGTTCTTACTTAAAGAAGTTTTAATACGGGATAAATTACCAGGAATTAGGAACAGGCATGAGGGAGAATAAAAGGACTGTGTAGTCAGTCTTATTACAGCCTGGCTTGGGAGGAGTGGAGGAGGGAGGGAAGATATTAAGGAAAATCAAATTAAAAAGTCTCTGAACGCCTTATGGGGCTATCGGGAGGAGGTGGGAATCCTAAAAGGAGGGGGAGAGGGAGGGGGAGGAAGAAACTTTAATCAATTTGCTTTAAAATTCAGTTTTGTATCTAGTAAACCAATAAACCCGAGGACAGTAATACGATTACTGGCCGAAGATCTTTGAGTCAGAAAGTCTGGTAGGAGTTTAAACTGTTAATCCGCATAATCCATCCGCTGCGTTGTCCAAGTACTGAAGCCACAAGAGATTTTATTTTCTTCTTAAAAATCAGGCGAGGCAAAAATAGGACCATTACTTGTGAATGATAATGAATTCTTTACTTCAGTGCGCCAATTGTGTCCCAGGGCCGCTGCTCCCG
Organism: Potorous gilbertii; assembly: GCA_028658325.1. Classification (NCBI taxonomy): domain Eukaryota; kingdom Metazoa; phylum Chordata; class Mammalia; order Diprotodontia; family Potoroidae; genus Potorous; species Potorous gilbertii. The sequence goes on from CM053769.1 coordinate 420,021,417, forward strand.
GCTCGCTCCCTCTCGGCACCCAGGGCTCCCCCTTCATCTTAGTCGGATGGGGGTGGGGATGGGGGAAGGCAGAAGCTCATGCTTACAACAGCTATGGAAACCAATTCCTTTGTAGCTGCTCAGGCATTAGGTCTTTGGGATCTGAGGTTTGATTCCTTCTGTTTGGAAACCACTGAAAAGCTCAGAGCAGACAGGAGTTTGAAAGAGAGAGAGATTGGGTTCAGCTCTCCCCTGCGTGGCCCTCTTGCCTCACGGTCCCCATTCCCATTGCAAACCCCCGCACATACCTTTTCATTTCATTCCCTTTCAATTTGGGCTCTCTCAAAGAGGACCTACAACTTCATATAACTATGCATTCATTCCCTACGGGGGACGAAGGGAATGTGCAGCCTTCTCAGAAGCACAAACCGATGTGAAGAATTGTAAACTTAGGATCCTTCCAAAAAGTAAGGGCTGCTGCCATCTGGGATATTAAAGATGATTGGAGTGGGGAAAAAACTTCTGGAAAATTGAAGGGGGCGGTGTGTGTTCGAGGAGCCCGAAGAGTCTTCAAATGATCAAAGCTGTGCCCAAAGCCAATTCAGCCACTATCACTTTCTCCTGAAAAAAGAGCGCTGTCCCAGCAACATGAATAAAATACCCATAGCTCTCATTTCTATAGTGCTTTAAGATTTTACAAAATACTTTACATCAGTTATCTCCCATGTAGATGCTATTATTTTGCCCATGATACAGTTGAGGAAACTGAAATTCAGAAAGGGCTAGTGACTTGCCAGGAGGGGCACAGCTATTATATATCAGAGGTAGGATGTCTTCCTGACTCCAGGGTCTACACACTATCCCACTACACTCTGTGTGTGTGTGTGTGTGTGTGTGTGTGTGTGTATGTGTGTGTATGATGGGGGAGTGGAAGAGTGGGATTTTCAACTTTCATATGTAGCTTGTCTACCAAATGGCCATCTGCTACTAAGCAGAAATAGTGGAAGTAGTGCTCATTCACTCATTCAAGGATGATAGGAAACTTGTTACAGTCATGTCTTTTTGGGATTTCAAGTTGTGCTGTTTATATTGAAACAGAGCACCTTAGAGAATATGAAAATCTATTGTGGACATTTCTGTTGTGGTTTATGCCACACTAATTATTGCTAGTGTCTACAGATATATGGGAGCATCCTCTCTCCTCCCTCCCTTCAGTCCTCCAGTAGATACCCTGTTTTTTTAAATTGAACCTACCCCAAGATATTGCAATCTTTCCCCCAAACTTGAATTTCCTAAGTGGCAGTTTGAGATGCTTCAAATCAACCATATGGTTTAGAGAGCAGTAACTTGCGGTACACCAACAATAGGGAAAGTAAGAGGCAGAGGTCAGTGGCCAAGCTAGGGATGGCTGCAAACCTCTCTTTCAGTCTAATAAAGCTGTTGTCTGGGGGTAATGATGCAAATGATTCACCCCTTTCTCGCTGGGCGCCAGGAGAGTCTAGAACGTGATTTGTCATACAATCTGAATCTTTGGGAGGACTTTAGACAGAACCACCCCCAAAGATGGAGATGAGCCATATGTGCACTTTGCATCTGAAGTAGGGGGTGGAGGTGGGGGGAGGCGGCAGACAAGGATCAAGAATGCATTCCCTGTCAGTGTTTCCAAAATGAAAGATTTCTGGCAAGTGGCCTGACAACAAGGAGAAGACATTCTCTGATTAGCTACTTAGATCTAAAGCTTTTGCACTTCTTAACCCCAATTACAGCAAGCACTGGCTACAGCCTCACAAGCTCTGGCAGTGTCTGATTGAAAATTAACTGTGTGCATAAAAAAGTGGAAAACCTGGCTATTGTGTGTTTTTTTCTTCCAGAATGCCTCTGTTTCTGTAACTCAGGGGCAACTCAGAATGAGGATTCCAGATAAAACGCTGCTGTTAAAAAAAGAAAGTTATTTTAGTGCATGGAGCACCTCAGTTAATATCAACTGGGGCTGAACTAGCCAATATAAAAATTGCTGAACAGAAAGAATGGAAGCTAAGCAGGCTACTTCTTAGTATGGAGTATGTGAAATTTCCATCATCCTCTCTACCTGGGAGGTGGGAGAGCAAGGAAACATACTGAAAATGAGAGACAAAAGAAGGGAGACAATTACCTCCTAATGCATGATAAGGAGAGATGGATGAGTTTTCTGTTCTAAGAAAAAAAGTGTGAGGTCAGCAGGCAAATCAAATTTACTAAAAGATGAGTTCCCAGTTATGTAAAGTGTATACCCAAAGTGTATTATAGAAAATATTGCCAGTCCCATAGGCCTTGCTCCCTCCAAAGTCATGTAGAAGAAATGCTTAATTAAGTATCTTTTAAAAATAAACTAAAATATTGAAAGTGAAGTGGCTTAACTGGCCATTTGAGTCAGGTGTATCCTAGGCTGTCCAGTTACACAACTTGGTCTTCATAATAAGAAATACTCTGGAGGAGAGGTAGGAGTGTGTGAGGAGGGAAGGGAAGTGAAGACTTTAGTATGAAGTAGTGAAGGGTCATAGATTATAGACTTAAAGCTGAAAAGAATCTTAGAGGTATAGCCTCTTCATTTTACAGCTGGGGGAGACTGAGGCCAAGAGAAGTGATATGATTTATCTAAGGTTATATAATAAGTCAACTTAATTAATGTTGGAATGGCCCACAGTCACTTGAATGGTAGTGATAGGATTAAAACCAAGGTGATACGTTTGTGTATACATACATATATGTGTATATGTATATAATATGTTATATGAATGATATTTTGAAAGATATATTATCTCATCCATATCCTTCCACTGATGTAGACTGTAGTAGCTTGAAGTCTTTGTTGATAACTTCATGAGTTGTGGGGGCCAAAATTAATCCATCATTTTATGACTAACCTGAAAATGAGCCATTTTGTATTTAGCTAGGCTGGTCTCTGGAGGACAGGGCATAGCCAGTTATTGGGTCTATATTCAGAATTTTTCTAGCATGGCAGAGACTGCCTTCTTCTGGCATATCCTTCAGTAACTCAGGGTCATCATCACTTCATGATGAAGCATCAGAGAAAGATTGTTAGTAAAGGACATAATATGTTATATAGAACAATTAAGGGCAGTTAGGTGGCACAGCAGATAGAGTGCTAGGCCTTGGAGTCAAGAAGACTCCTATTCTTGAGTTTAAATCTAGCCTCAGACACTTACTAGGTGTGTGACCTTGGGCAAGTCACTAAATCCCATCTGCCTTCGTTTCCTCATCTGTAAAATGAGCAGGAGAAGGAAATGGCGAAGCACTCCAGCATCTCTAAGAAACCTCAAATGGGATCACTAAGTCTGACATGTCTGAAATGACTGAACAACAATGTATATGTATATCTATAGCGATATAGCCATATAAACATGCATATATACGTGTACATCCATACACAGTAAATTATAAACTTAGACACATGCGTAGATATGCATATGCATGATGTATTTATTGTGTAAAATTTATTGTGCCTGCCTGTCTCTGCATTTGGGATTTTTGAGAAGCTGGCCCGAGACCAACTACTTGCAATTTAGGTTGAATGACTTGACCTGGATTACTCTGAATCATGTGACCCATGGAGTTTGGGATCCTTGCCTATTATTGTACAGGGTTTGAGATGAGGGCAGGCAGTGAGTCTATCCTCTGGATATGTATCCTCACCCATTTGGGGTGTTGTGTATGTCTGTGTAATTTTAGGATGTAAAAAGCATATTGTGGTGGGAAACTGAGAAATCATAATCCGACGAGGAGCTTGGGGCAATCTGGGCGGGGAGGGAAGATGTTAATTGCTATCTGTCCATCCTTTAAGCTTTCCTGTGCTTTCTACAGATCAGAGACATTGGATAGTTTTTTTTTTAATTCCCTCCTGTCATTTGCACATTAAGAGGTAAGCACAACCTGTGTGTGCCCCTCCCCCCAAATCTTGGCCACATGATATTAATTTCTGTTCCCTCAAAACATTCTCCCCCTTTCACTCCCACAGTCATGTTTACATTAGCAAAGCATATCAGCCAATAACTGAGGAGCTGAAAGGGAAAGGTCGGGGTGAACTCCTAGGTGACAATTCCCTATGGACAATGAGGACCCTGAGTGCTGTGACCACAATCCTTTTCACTACCACACCTGTTACCACTGATTGTTTACCATGATGGGAACTGGATGAAAGGTAAATCCTGGAGTAACCAGAGTCCATGGTGGAATAGAATTTTCTGATTATATGAAAGGAGGGCAGAAAATTCTGTCTACTTTCAAAACTAAAATTTAAAATGTCATTAGGATCATAAATTTGGAACCAGAGGTCATGTAGTCCAACTCTTTGATTTTACTGGTCAGAACTGAGACCCAGAGAGGTTGAGACTTGTGCGAAGTCTCACAGATACTAAATGACAGAGTCAGTATTTGAACCTGGGTTCCTTGACACCAAATCCAGGGATCTTTCCATTGTACTGTGTTATGAGAAACCAGCTGGTCCAAACCTCTCATTTGACAGGTGGAGAAGTTGAGGCCTAGCCAAGAAAAGGAGTTTTCCTATGGTCATGTTGCTAGTAACAGTCATGATTTGTGGCGCACTGGATACAGAGCTGGCCCTGAAGAGGACCTGAGTTCAAATCTGGCTTCAGATATTCAGATCCACTAGCTGTGTGACCCTGGGCACTTAATCCGGTTTGCCTCAGTTTACTCATCTGTAAAATAAACTGGAGAAGGAAATGGCAAACCGCTCCAGTATCTTTGCCAAGAAAACTCCAAATAGGGTCATTATAACTGAAAAATGACTGAACAATGACAAATTACTTTGATGATATATCTCATAAAAAATAAGCGAGGAGTGAGTAGTGTCCTTCTTTGCTCAGATATTTCATTGTCTTAATCCATTCTTTCCTTCCCACCTGGGAGCTCAAGGTTTTATTGAAATAGCCTCTTATGAGAGACTATGCATTAGACTAAGAGTAAGGTGACATGTTTTCGTTAAACACTGGTCATGAACTTCGTGACCACAAGCAAATCTTCCTCTCTTTAGACCTCAGTTCCCTCCTGTAAAATGCAGGCATGGTATCATGGAAGGATCACCATATTCGGAATCAGAGCCAAGTCGTAACTGCTGAAATTTAGAGGGCACTGACAATTTAGAACCAAGTTAGCAAAACTTGTTGTTGAGTCATTTCAGTTGTATTCAACTCTTCATGACCTCAGGACCAGGAAAGAAATAGGAAGCTACCAGATGGTGAACTGCTTCCCCTGGTCCTGTGGCACTCAGTGACTCCTTGCAGCAGCAGAACTGTCCTGGGGTCTTTTCAACAAACAACATCTGAGGCCCTAAAGTCTCCCTTATCCTCTCCTCCCCGCAAACATTTTAGTTGTTTTTTAAAGTTGATTTTGCTTTCTTTGCTCCTTGCCCTGGGCACCAGAATTATGACCCTGAGTCAGAGGACCTTGGTTCAAATCTCAGTTTTGCTATTTACTATCTGTATGATCCTGGGCAAGTCTCTTTCCTCTTCTGGACCTCAGTTTCCTCGTTTACAAAATGAGGGAGTTGGATTAGTGGATCTCTAAGGTCCTTTCTAACTCTTAATCTTATTATGAAGGGAGAGAGTATGCTTGCTCACATATTTTATAAAAGTTTATTTACTTTTAGTTTTCAGCATTCACTTTTATAAGATTTTGAGTTCTCAAGTTTTTCTCCCTCCCCACTTCCCCTCCCAAGATGACATACAATCTGACATAGGCTATACCTGTACAATCATATTAAATATATCTCCACATTAGTCATGTTGTGAAAAAAGAATCTGAACAAAAGGGAAAAAACATGAGGAAGAAAAACTAAAAAAAAGAATAAAATAATATGCTTGAATCTGCATTCAGACTGTAGTTCTTTCTCTGGTTGTGGATAGCATTCTCCATCATGAGTCTTTTGGAGTTGTCTTAGATCCTTGCCTTGATGAGAAGAGCTAAGTCGATTAAAGCTGACCATTGCACATGTTGCTATTACTATGTACAATGTTCTCCTGCTTCTGTTCGCTTTACTCTGCATCGGTTCACATGAGTCTTCCCAGGATTTTCTGAAGTCTGCCAGCTCATCATTTCTTATGGAACAGTTGCTTATTCCCTTTATGCCAGTTGATGTAGTTACAGAATGTTGTCACATATGATCAAATTTTAATGTATAAACAAGATACATCTGCCTGATCCCCTTTTTTACTCTGAGTAAAAAAACATATCTATATCTATAATAGTCAGACAAGAAAACAAATTAGCCACACTTCTAGGGGTGGCCATGGGGTTTAATAAGCTAAGCTCTAAGAAGTGCCATAAAGCTATTGGTAGAGGAGAGAGAGAGAGCCCGGGAGGGGAAGAAGAACCAATTTCTTTCTCCTCTTTATCCATATTTCACATGTTGCTATGAAGGTGGGTGGGTGGGTTGTACCAGACCAATAGGAGATACTGAATACCAGAGATCAGAGACAGATTACAGATAGATAAAAAATGCAAGGAGACAGATACTTGAGGGAGGAAACAGAACACACTAAAGCAGGAATCAGTCCCTGGGAGCTCAGCTGAACAATCTACCCAGAAGATATGCTGCCTTCAAGTTGAACTGCATGAGGCCCTAAAAAAACAGAAAAAAAAAACTTCCAGATCTTGTGATTTGCCTTTGTTACTCATGATTCTAAACATACATCTCAGTGTACTCTCAGTTTGAGCCTCCTCTTCCAATGGACACTGAGTATATATTTGCAGGAGAGTCCATTTGAGACTTATTGGGGTGGGATATTTTATAACTACCATTTTTGCTATGTTAGGTCATTTTTTCAGTTCTGTCCAACTCTTTGTGACCCTATTGGGGGTTTTCTTGGCAAAGATGCTGGAGTAATTTGCCATTTCCTTCTCCAGCTCATTTTATTGGTGAGGAAACTGGAACAAATGGGGTTAAGTGACATGCCCAGTCTCACATAGCTAGTAAATATCTGAGGCTGGATCTGAGCTCTGGTCTTCCTGACTCCATGCCTGGCATTTTGTCCATTGCACCACCTTATTGATTTATTTTTGCTATGATATCTGAGTAAATGCCTTTGATAACAGATAATTGAGGTTACTGACTGATTGTTAAGGGAAATCACACTGGATGGGGCTCATGAACTAAAGAATCTCACAGGATTACCCTTAGAATCTGAGGTAGTAGATGCTTCAAGGGACTCAGACTCCGAACTTAAGGACCCATCAGGGAATTCCTTTGAGGGGTTGCTACATTCTGATCTTATGAGTAACCATTCTCTGAGGAGCCTTCAACTCTGATTTTTGCTTCATCATTCTATGACTTGATTCTTTTATTTAAAAACAGAGGCATATTAATTTCTAGGCATTTGCAAGTTTAGCCTGTTTACCTTCAGGTTTTATTCATGACTAGGTTGGGTTTATTGAATTGTGGATGAAGACCAATCTGACAAACGCTCAACTTCATTTTTTTCCTTCCTAAGACCCTTAGGTAATCACTTAAGAAATGTACCAACTCTTTTGGAGGCAGGTTTGTTTCATGGACTCCAGGCAAAGGTATGCCTTCCTATCTATCTACCTATCCTCCTCTCTGAATACCTTTCTGGCCGATGGGGGAAAAGAACTAACTGTCATATTATCCTTGGTTCAATTTCTTGCTGTCACTACAGTGACTTGATGTCACTACAGATTGAAAAAAAAAACTTTATTTCTGATGCTTTTAAATGATGTGCTCTTATTTCATAGCTGTCCCAGATGTCTGTCACTTAAAGCAAGAATTACTACACAGAATTTTGTACTGAGGTTGAGACTAGGGGAAATGGAATGAAGGATGGATTTTCTTCTCATGAGACAACTGAATTCAAATTCTACCTAGAAGTATTCACTTCCTAGTTAAGTGACTCTGCGTAAGTCATTCAACTTCTATGACCTTCAGAACAATAATACCTGTATGTAGTATCTGCTTTCCAAGATCTAGGGAGGAGCAAATTTATTTATAAGTAAAGCTCTTAGTATCTTAAGGGTTTTATGTCATGTCAGCTACTATTATTATTATTTTAATAAATATATCAAGCCTATTCTCTATTGCATCAGATAGTTACCTGAATTCCACCTTATCCCCAGTTACCAATATTATTTATATTTCCCATTACTACCTTGCTTTAAATTTTACAAAGTGTTACATAATGCAAGTATTATTGCTGAATTTTGCAGAAGGCAAGTGAGAAACTTGCCCAGTTCAACAAAAACTTGTTAAATGCTTATTGTATACAAGGGACCCAGTGAAGCTGCTGAGTATACAAAGACAAAAATGAAATAGGTCCTCCCCTTAAGGAGCTCGCATTCTATTGGGGAGCTATAACATGAATACAAGTAAATAACATACAGTACTGTATATACAAAATAGGGACCTCTAGGTCATGTGGTGGATCCAGGTCTGGTGACAGAAAGACTTATCTTCTTGAGTTCAAATATGGCTTCAGATACTTAGTACCTTTATGACCCTGAGCAAGTCACTTAACCTCATTTGCCTCAGTTTCTTCATCTGTAAAATGAGCTGGAGAAGGAAATATCAAATACTCCACTATTTTTGCCAAGAAAACCCCAAACGAGGTTAGAAAGAGTAGCACACAACTGAAAAAGGACTGAACAACAACATACGAAATAATTTCAAGAGGGACAGAGTGATTGTATCAGAGGGTGTCAGGATTATTTAGGTGTGTTTGGATGGAAGATAGAGATTCGATGAGGTAAAGGTGAAGAGGATGTACCACTCCAAAGGGGGGACTGCTTTGGTACATTGTGTTCAGGGAACATCTAGCATAATAATTGATTAGAAATTGAATATATGAAATCATATTGAAGATGGTCTAGGATGTGCCCTTTAGATAAGACAAATTCAGGTCTTCTAAATTCAAGACAGGACGCTTTCTATTTGCTACACATTGTCTGCTCCCTGAGGATATGAATCATGTTTTCTTTCTCTTTTTCCTCCAATGCCTGATACAAAACTTTCACAGAGAAGGTGCTTAATCAATGTTGCATAGTGGTGAGTGGGTGATCAGGCAGTGAACAGTGGTTATGAGACTGGTTGTTCCAAATGGAAAAGATATTAGGCAAATTAAGAGAAGACAGATCCTATGGAGAAATCTAGTAATCATGTGGAGATACCCAGCTAAATGAAATATAGTGTGCAAAATCCCCTGAATTTAGGAGATTAATCAACTAGGGGATGATTCAAGTTTCACATTGCTTTGTAACCTTGGGTAATTCATTTGCCCTTCCTCAGCATCAATGTCTGCAGTTTTGAATTAATGATTATAGTATTCATGTTTTAGAGCACTTACTAATTCACAAAGTACTTTCCTCATAATAACTTTCAGAAGGAGATAATGTAAATATCATTATCCCTATTTTCCAAATTGGGAAACTGAAGTTCAGAGAAATGACAATATTTACATAGTGTTTAAGGCTTACAAAGTCTTTTACGTATATCTTTCTCATTTGATCCTCACAAGAACCATGTGAAATATATGCTATTATTTCTACTTTATAGATGAAAATGGAGGCTGAAAGAGGGTAAAAGATTTGCCCAGGGCCTGAAGTCTAGAAGACCTGAATTCAAATTCAACTTTACTAGTGTACTTACACATACTAGCGGTGTGACCCTGGACAAGTCACTTTACCTCTGTCTTCCTCTGTTTCCTCACCTGGAAACTGGGGATACTACTTTAAAGGGTTGTTGTGAGTCTCAAATGAGACAACATCCGTAAAGCATTTATCACAATGCACATAGTAGGTGCTTAATAAACGTTTCCCCTTCGCTTTCTCCCCTCTTTTAAGCCTATGAGATGGGTCTTCCTGAAGCTAATTCTGGCATTTTATCCACTATGCTACTTAGATGCCTCATGGTCACACATGGTTATCAAGTTTTAGAACTGGGGTTCAAACTCAGGTCTCCTCACTCCAAGACTAATATTCTTTTCATTGTAACATGCTGTTGCTGTACCATGATGGGTCTGGATTAAATGATTCCTAATTTCCCTTCCTCTGTTGACAGTCTCTTCTATTCCGAGTTGCCTTATGTCTTTTAGAATTGTTTTTTCCAATCCTTACAAATAGTAACAATGATAGACAAAGCTTCAAGGTTAGCAAAACAGTTGCCAAATATTATCTCATTTATCCTCATAACAGTTGTGGGAGATAAGGACTCTTATTATCTCCATCTTACCGACGAGGGAACTGAGGTAGACAGAGGTTAAGCAAACTGACCAGTGTCACAAAGCCAGGGAGCATCAGATGCTGAATTTGAAGTCAGGTCTTTCTGACTCCAAATCGGGTGCACCATGGAGATACTTTTGGAGAGCCCTGGGGAAGAAAAACAAAGTTTTAGGAGATCCACTGAAGACCAAGCGTCTCTGGGTGATCTTGGAAGTTACTGGTGACGTAGGAGGCATTGCAGCTGTATTTTATCCATGTGTGCCCACAACCATGCTAGGTTATTCCAAGGGGAATGCAGAAAAACTACAAGCCTTAGTCCCTGCCCGCAGTCTTGGAAACAAGGCATGGGAGATGGAGAACCAGTGTAGAAGACAGTTATGGAGACTGGTACTATATAGTAACAAAGGTGTCCACTGTACAGGATAGAGAAGAGGATACGTTTTCTGCTTGGACAGTAAACACGATAGACAAGGTGGTAGAAGTCCATGCATTTGGAATTAAGAAACTTTTGGGCTTAGCGTCAGAGGTTCTGGGATTGAATTTGTTCTACTACTGTGTGATCTTGGACAAGGCTTACAGAGCTTCCCTATCTTTCATATGAGGAGTTTTTTTAGTTCCCTTATATAATCAATGATTCATTTAATCTATGGACCTATTACCTAAACTTTAATCTGAGCTCTGACAAACACAATACAAAAGACTATCTCTGTGACCCTGAGGAAACCATGTTGCCTCTCTGGACCTCAGCTGCCTCTTCTGTAAAATGGGGATAATTTTATTTAACTTAATTAGCTCAGAGTTGTTGCAAGGAAAGTACTCTGTAAATCTTAAAATGCTATAGAAACGGAAGGAGTTATTCAAAAGGTTGGCAGGTGCTGGAGGAGGGATCAGTGACAGTTGGAGTCATAAGAAAGGTTTCATGTAGGAAGCAGACCATAATCATGTAGAAAAATGTCCTTGTAAAATTTTAGAACCAGATGTCATCACATACCCTCAATGCTGGGCACGCTTTTTTAAAGGAAAAGTCTTGGCTGGAGCCCTCTACCCAGTGGTGCAATGCTGGAAGTAGGATCGTTGTTTTTAAGGGGTGAAGTATCATCCAGCCGGTCACCACTCTAAATCTGGCTCTGACATTTCACAATAACAGTAACAATATTAGCTCACATTTACAGGATATTTTAAGATTTGCAAAGATACTTTACATACATTATCTCATTTGATCATCAATAGCAACTCTGTAAGGTAGGTAATTTTATTACCCCTCCTTCCCCTGATTTTACCAACGGTAATTGAGATTAAGAGAATTTAAGTGACTTGGCCAAGGTCACATAGCTGCTAAGTATATGAGATGAAATTAGAATCCAGGTCTTGTGATTCCAAGTTTAGTGCTTTATTGCCTCAAAATTAGGTAAGGAGAGCACAGTAGGATGTAATGGAAAGAGTAGTGAAGGTAGAACCAGAAAATACATTAGAACCCAAGCTCTAGTAACAATGTGACTTTGGAGAAGTCAGTATTGGTGGGCTTCACTATTCTCATCCGTAAATAGAGAGTGTTAGATCCTAAAGTCTCTAAAAAAGTATTATATCTAGAATCCTTCTTCAGTTTCCAAAAATCCCACCTACATTCAGCACAGACAATGAGGTTAGCTGACATACCGTGGAAAAGTCACAATTGGTTCCCATTTAAACTCTGGGATTTTATTATTCTTTGAGCTAAGACGTGATAGCTAAGACCATGCATACATAAGCAGCTCTAGCTAACCATGAAGACTCTGCAAAGCCACAACTAGCAGAGAACAGCCCCATCTGTTGGTTGAAGTTGATTTTGATCATGCAGGCTTGCGTCCTAGGTCAGAATTATACCATGTCCAAGAATCCATGGGGAAAACAACAGAGGAAGAGATATACACCCTCCAAGCAAAAATCACTCATGAAATGTTTGGAAATCAATCCAGAACGATGTGTTATTATCACTTGTGAAGGATAGAAATGTTAAGTTTTGTCAGCGTTCAGAGGAGGCATGTTTCTTATGGGTCGGAATAGTCAAGGAAGGCTTACTGGAGGAGGCGGGCCTTCGGTTAGGATTTCAAGAGATCGTGGACAGATGAATGGTAAGTCAGAGGCTGTTTAGTCAAAACCCCTGGCTTTACAGATTTGGAGCCTGAACCCCTGGGAGTTTGTGACTTCCTCCAGATAACACAGTTTGTCTCGGAGGTAGGGTTTAAATCCAGCTCTTTTGACTCTGGGGCACCTAGGTGGTGGACAGAACACCAGCCTCAGAGACAGGAAGATCTGAGTTCAAATGTGGCTTAACTATTTACTGACTGTATGATCCTGGGCAAGTCTCTTACCCTCTATTTGCCTCAGTTCCTCATCTGTAAAATGGGGGCACACTGAAGAAGGAGGTGGCAAACCATGCCAGTTTCTCTGCCAGACGGCCGAACGACGACCGAAAGAACAATCTCCGAGTCCAGAACCAGTATTCTTTTCACCATGTCACGTTGTATACTTTTTCTAAGGCCTGTTGAATTTTAGAAAGGGAAGGGCCCTCAAAAATTCTTGTACAGCAAAGGGTGCCAAGGTCCCCAAAGGGGAAGTTGTCTTCTCAAGGTTGCTTGGTGAATTAATTAATAGCAGAACTTAGGCTGTGAACCCGTATCCCCGGACTCCCACTGCTGAGCTTTCCCCATTGCTATGTAGATTTGAAAAAGTCGGGATTCTCCAAGTCTTGAGTGTTACAGGGCTTAGAATAAGCCTTGGACTTGATGTTTTTGGACAAAATGGAAAATTCCTGACTTTGCAAACCTTAAATAATGTATGAGTCTGAAGAAGTCCCAGTTTCTTACTTCAGAACAGTGGGAGCATTGATTATTTTCTGAGTTTTGTATATATTTTGTGTTTACTTATTTCTATATGTATTACTTCCTGCCAGTAGAGTGTAATGCTCTCCTGGTGGAGATGGGAGAGGAGAGACAGAGAGACAGAGAGAGGGAGACACACACACACACACACACACACACACACACACACACACACAGAGAGAGAGAGAGAGAGAGAGAGAGAGAGAGAGAGAGAGAGAGGGAGACAGACAGAGAGAGAGACAGAGACACAGAGACAGAGACAGAGACAGAGAGAGAGAGAGAGAGAGAGAGAGAGGGAGACACACACACAGAAACAGAGACAGAGAGAGACAGAGACACAGAGAGAGACAGAGAAACAGAGAGACAGAGACAGAGACACAGAGAGAAAGACACACAGAAAGAGACGCAGAGAGGCAGAGAAAGACAGAGACACAGACAGACAGAGAGAGTCCAGTTCCTGGCATGGTACCTAGGCCCTTTGGAATCTTTTATTAGCTGTGTGACTCTGGACAAGCCAACCTCTGGACTCAACCTCTGTCTGCCTCAGTTCTCTCATTTGTCAAATGGGGATAATAAAAGCAATTATCTCCCATGGATTTTGGAAGGATAAAATGAGATGATATTCACAAAGTGCTTTTCAAATTTTAAAGCAATATATACCTATTGTTTTCTAAATTACCGTAGGCTGCCTCCTCAAAGTTCTAGTATATTGCCTTATTGTTGTATTTTTCTTTAATGAAATTGACTATTATTGTATGATTTATTCTTCAACCCTTTAGGATTAAATTATTTAGTCTTCTTTTAAGTTTCAATCTTTTATTCAAAGGCCCTTTATTGATTATCCTTCTATTATGTTGTAGTCAGTAAAAGAGGTGATTTATTTTCTGCATTTGTTTATGAGAGTTTTTGTTGTTCTAGCATATGATTATTTTTTGCAAAGATGCAACATACAGCCTAGAAAAAAATGCATATACATATGTGTATACCTATGCATTTCAATGTTCATTTAGTTATTGCTAGACCCAGCATATCAAACTTTTCTTAAATTCTATTCAGATGCGTTAACTTCTTTTTTATTTATCTTTTTGTTTGATTTTTCTAGATCTGAGACAAGATAAATCGATGTCCCAACTATTATAGTTTTTCTGCCTAGTTCTCCTTGTAATTGGACTAATTGTTTCTTTAAGTACTTGAGGCCTATGCTATTTTGGCATACACACACACACACACACACACACACACACACGTGTATATATGTTTGGTATACATAAATATGTGTGTATATAAATATGTGTGTATATGTGGGTATATAAATATATACGTATGTATATGCGTGTATATAAATATATAAATAAATAAGTATATATAAGTATATGATATATAAATATATAAGTATATAAATATATATCAGTATATATAAGTATATAAATATATAAATATGTAAATATACTTACTGTTCTCATCTATGAGATCATAAACAATATCTCTACTTTTCTGACTTTAATTTGAAGCATAATTAATTCTACTTCTGCTATTTTACCTCCATGTAAATTTCAGGTCTGTTTTTTGTAAATATGTTGTTGGATTTTGCTTTCTAAGCCACTATGCTATCCTTTCCATTTTGTAGGTGAATTCTTCCTCTTCATACTCACAGTTAACAAAAGGGGATTTACTTAGCCATAGTGGGAGAAGCATACTCAACAAGGACAGACATTGAGAACATCTTGACTTCAGCATTCCTGGTCAGATCTCTGAGGTTGACTATCCCTAGGCAGGATTGCTGCTGTAGACTTTAGTTCTTCCTGGGAACTGACCCATTCTGCTGGTTTTTGTTTTACTTTATATACTCCTAATACATATATATGTATATGTATATACACACATATACATGCACACATACAGACAATGCACATATACATACATACATGTATGTATGCATATATATGTGTGTGTGTATATATATATTCCTAGTGAAACTGCATCTGGGACTTCTCCAGTCTGGCCACCACTGCTTCATGCCTCTTTCTTTGGGGTCTGCCCAGTCTGGGTATTGCTTCAGGCTTCTAGTCTCTTTACCTGAGCTTGTGCTGTCTTTCCTGATGTGATGCCTTATTCACTGCTTGGGCTTTTAGATGTTTTTTTAAAAATAGTTCTGGATGGGATGAAAACACTTACTTTTGTATTTTCTTTGGATTTTTTGATCATTATTTAATTTGGTATCTTTTAAAAAATTGTTGTTGGAAAACGTAGGGGAAACCTGGGATCTTCTATAGCCCTTCATGCCAATAAGTCAGTCATTCAATAAAATATTTTTAGGCATTTACTATATGCCAATCACTGTGCTAAGTACTGGATGGCACCATCTAAGTGTGTGTGTGCGTTAAGATGCCACCATCTTAACCAGAAATGACAGCTCCATTAAAAGAACAGACAGCTATCTCCCCTAATTTAGTCTTCATGATTTGTTAGGGAACATAGTATTGAATTAAAAAAAAAATCTATTTTACAATGGAAAGTCACCTCTTCAATTCTGTGACCTGTTTGAGGAACCATTACAGGACTGGAGACGTTGGTGGGGAGGGCATAAGTTCTTCTGTGTCCTCATTTATAAGCCAAAGGTGTCACTTGTAACACTGATAGGGAGCTAAGAAAATATCATTGTACAATCTAAGATGAAATGTAATAGTGATAAATGTGAAGCCCTCTAGTCTTTAGCACATCACTAACAATAATTCTTACCCATGAAGTGATATAAATGATATCTAGGACATATATAATTAGAAAAGAAGATGGGTTAGTTATGTAATAAAAGCAAGTTGTAACAGATGGACAGCTTACGAATTTCATTGATATTAATGAAATGTTAATAGAGCTGGAGGAAGCTCTTCAGCTCATTGAGTAGATCCTCAGTTCTAAGAAGAACACAGCTAAGAATTGAGGAAGGTAAGCAAGCAGGAGTTTGATGGAGAACTTCCTTGTTGGACGGAATACTTACACTTATAAGTTTTTAGATCTAAGTAAATACATCTTACTCTTGGGGTACAACATAAACTATATAAGTACAGAGTGAAAAAGAATGCCCACACAATTGCTTATGTAACCATAGGCTCTTTGTGACTATCTAGCACATGAGACCCTTCTATCCTCCATTATCTCCCAGTCTTCCAAGCTCATGTTTGTTGCTTCCATGACACAATCCATTCATCTCATCCTCTGCTACCCTCTTTCTCTTTTACCTTCAAACTTTCCTACCACCAGGATCTTTTCCAGTGACTCCTGTTTTCTCATTATGTGGCCAAACTACTTAAGCTTCAGCTTCAGTATTTGACATTTCAGTGAATTGTTTGAGTTAATTTCTTTAAATATTGACTCATTTGATCTCTTTGCTGTCCTTGAGTCCACCTTCTTCATTTTATAGATGAAATACTGAAGTCAAGGGAGGTACAGTTCTTTGCTCAAGGTCACACAAGTAGTGAGTGGCATTTACTATATGCCAAGGTTCTCCTACTCCAAATCTAGGGCTCTTTCCATTGCATGACCAGCCTGTGCTGATGAAACATTGATAGCATGGAAAATGACAGCAGCAATGTTTCTGCTTTCTCCTACTCTGGACAAGTCACTCAGGAGTATTATTGCCTTTTGGGGGTACCACATTTTAGAAAGAGCACCAACAAACAAGTATTCGTGGAGGAGAGCAGCTAGGATTGTGGAGCTATGACATCTGAGAACAGGCTGAAGGAAAGGAGACATTTAACTTGCAGAGCAGAGCAGACTTGGGGGTGGGGGTGGGGCACATATAATCACTCTTTAAGTATATGAAGGATTCTTAAGTATTACTCTTGCTTTTCTTGAACTCAACAGGGAGATGTAGGATTAATGGATATCTTTTGAATGGGTATAGTTCAATTAGTAAAAGTGGAATTGCTAGGGTAAGGTAGTGAGCTCCCCATCCCCGAAGGTCTTCAAGTGGATCCTGGGTGATCAGTTGTTCAGAGCTGTTGTAGAAAGGGTTCTTGCTCAGACAGGGCTTGAAGGTCTGAGGTCCCTTCCCATTCTGACGGTCTGTGACTGTTCTATTTACTAAACCATGATGTTTGGGGCAGGCCCTAAAGGGAGGAATGGGCAGAATTGAGCTCCCCAGTCTCAGTATGAGCCTCTTTTTGTTAATGTTACTATCAAATGATGAACGTGGAAGTTAAGAAATTTGGTTGGTGGTTTCATAGATGAAGTCTTCACTTTTAGAAAGTTCTGTCTACAGAGTATACTTTCATAAAACTTTGGGGAAAAAGAAATCTTGAAAATACAGCATTTGGTCACCAGGTGGAGCACTCCACCATCGTTCAAGGCAAAGCTGGAGAATTGAAACGCTGTCAGACCACTAAGAGCCATCCAGATCCCTTGAAATCCACTCAAACCCTTCCATTTCCTGGAGGAGACATTCCAGTTTGTAGAGGGACCCTCAGGGGCTGACACCATCTAACCAATCAGGGAAGAAACTTGTAGTCTGTCCGTGTGAAACCTCCCTTTTCAAGCCCCTTTCCCTGTTCCTTGGATGACCTCTGTTGTGTGTGTGTTGGGGGAAGACGGCCTCATTAAAATAATAGGTCACACTAATTAGATGTGAAGAACCAGGGGCTCATTTAAGCCTCCAATAGGTGTTTGTATCTTGTGTTTTGTTAATAAAAATGAATCTAGTGGGACCTTGGCAGCGCCAACAAAGCAAAATAATATCAGGAGACACAGATACCTATATTATATATATTTCCCCCCTTTCTGTTGGGGAAGGGGCGGGTGCTTCCCAGGGCCCTCTCCCTATGGTTTGGTAACTTTGCCTCTTACTAGTTGTAC
Source organism: Potorous gilbertii (assembly GCA_028658325.1). NCBI lineage: Eukaryota > Metazoa > Chordata > Mammalia > Diprotodontia > Potoroidae > Potorous > Potorous gilbertii. The sequence continues at coordinate 420,039,347 of CM053769.1, forward strand.
AAAATACTTCACAAGACCTCAGTTTCCTCACCTGTAAAAGGAGAAAATTGGACCCAATGATCTCTCTTTTGAAGCTGCTTTCTTTTTATCTGCTTGGTAAGGTTTGTCCTGAAGCGAGGTAAATCCTGATAAAGTCACAAAACTTCAGAGTTGGAAAGTACTGATTAACAAAGCTTTTTGCAAATTTCTGCTTCTAATGGATCTCAGTGATGGAGAACTCAGAAATGTTTCAGACGGGAAACCAAGGTAAATGAGAAAAGCGTGAAAACTTGGAATCTTAGGATTTCAGATTTGGAAGGCACCTCCGTGGTCACCTAGTCCAAGCTGAACAGCACAGGGGTGACCATATAATTCCTCTGCTTGGGTACTTTGTACGTTAGGGCTGGGCCCTGGCGTATGTTTGGAGGGAAGATCTAGGCTGGGTTGGCTGCTGTTTGCTTGGGACGTTGGGTGTTGTATCATTCTAGGCTCTCAGGGTGAGAGCACCTGCAAGCTTCCAGTACTCCCAAAGTGGTCTGATCCAGGGCTGAATCCAGCCCTTATCAGCCAATGGAGAGTCTATGATTTGTTATGATATTTACTAAATCCTGCTGTTTCAGCAAAACCCTAAAGAGAGCAAAGGGGCAGAACTGTAGACTTTTGGTCTGGGATTCATTCCTTGGTTACTTTTCTGCAGGCTCTGCCAGATGCTTTAAGTGAGACCCAGCCTTTAGGTCAGAGCCACACCCCTGCTGCTGGCTTCTGAATTTCCTCCTTTCTTGATGCCCGGCCCAGTGCCTCCCAGTCTGGGGAAGCCACTGAAATGCCACAGGTCCCTTTCACCATTATTGAATATGAGGGCATTATTCACAGAGACCTAAGAGACCCTTCGACCTCTGAGATACCTTTTCATACTGCCTATCTCTGACTATGATGGTAGATATTCACTTAGATCATGCTGAATAAAATGATGGACTTTAAAAAAAAATCAGTTTAAAAAACCCAAGGCTTTATTGATACCTTCCTTGTGTTCATTTTTCACATTCACTTCTCAATGTATTCACTTCCCATTCCTTACTCAAAGAGAGAAAATACCAGCAAAACTAACCAAGGTATCTACTATTTTTGATTGTAGATGCAGTCTTCCACACCCTTAGCTCTGTACTCTTACAATGAAGGAGTTACATTTTTTCAGCTCGTCTCTACAGACAAGTTTTGTTGTTACAATTCTGCACCACTTTCCCCTTTTTCCATTTCCATTGTTGTAATTTTTACGTATATTTTTGTTTTCCTGGTTCTGCTTACTTCACTCAGCACTAAGGTTTGTTTTCCCACACTTCCTTTGATCCTTCATATTCTTTTTTTTTCTTTTTTTTTTGCTGTGGTATATAAAATTTCTTTATCATAATATGTGAAGTAACTTCTTAATCAATCGGTACTAACTTGTTTCCGGTTCTTTTGCTGCCATTAAAACCCTGATATGGCTCTTGGTCTTACATATTTGTATCACTTCATGATTAATCTTGGATATTAGAACCTTATTAGAGATATTTGATGAAAAGATTTTTCTACACAGTTGATGATTTCCCTTTTCTTTTTTCATTCTAACTGCACTGATTCTATTTAAGGAAAAACTTATTTTTAACTCCCCAGGAGACTGTCTCTTTCTAGTTTTTTCCTCTCTGTCCCCTTTCCCGCCACCCCGCTCCCTCTTCCTGCCCACCAGAATAATATGGTTTTGTTACCTTCTGTTTCCTTGATTGCTATATTTGTTTACTTTTCTTGTATTTTTGTTGTTGGGGTGTTTAGAGCAAATAATTCATCCAATATGTTTTTCTTTCTAGAATGCTTCAAATACCTCTGTTTTATTGGATGTACATGTTTTCCACCTTTTTTTTTTTATAGATGATCAAACTCAGGTTTGCAGGGTACATTGCTTGAGTTCCTTTGCTTTTTGGAACACTTTATTACATTTCCTTCTGTGGTCTTTGGTAATACAGAAAATAGTCTTGTGTTATTTGAAATTTTTCCTTTGTATTAGAAGGTTTGTTGTTGTTGTTTGGTCATTTTTTAGTTGTGTCTGACTATGACCCTATTTGGGGTTATTTTGGCAAAGATACTGGAATGATTTGCCATATCTTTCTCAGCTCATTTTATAGATGAGGAAACTGAGGCAAACAGGGTTAAGTGACTTGTCAGAGTCAAACAGCTAATACGTGTCTGAGTCCACATTTGAAGTCAGAAAGATGAATCTTCCTGACTCCAGCCCTGGACTTCTATCCACTGTGCCACCTTGCCACCCATATTTGAAAGTATTTCTCTTGATTGTTTGCAGAATTTGTTGTTGTCATTTAAACAGTTAAATTTAACCACAGTGTATCTTGGACACTATTGAATAGGATTTTTTTTTTTCTTCTGTGGGTGATCTGTGAATTCCTTTGATTAGCATTTTGTTTTCTGTGTTCATAAGTTCTGGGTAGCCATTATCTACAGATGTTAAGGACACTCGTCTTCCTTCTTCAACAAGTTCAGTACCTGCTGTCTCACAGCCTTTCTGAACTCCCCAGCTCCTGCCCTCATATGTAATGATACTCCTTCAAACACCCTAATTGTTCAGTATCTCAACCTATTTACTTCCTATGATCAACTCTTCCATCCTACTGCAGCCACACACAAAGATGGTTATTCCCTTGATATTGCCATCTCACAGAAATGCACCACCTCCATGTTCAAGATCTTTTGTCTGCCTATAATCTATTGACTTGCTATATCTCCCTCTGCTTTCCCATTTCAAAACCTATTCTTACTCCACACTAGGACCTCCAATCCCTTGACTCTTCAGTTTTTCCCCAGGCCATCATCTCTATACTAGCTACTCTTCTTTCCCCATCTTGACTATATGGTAAGCCTGTTTAACTATTTACTGTTTTCTTCTCTTGAGTCCTCAGGCCCCTTATCATATTGTCAAGACTGGGCAGATGTGGGGTGAAAGAGAGGAATCCAGGATGCCACAGAGGTTTACAAGCTTGGCTGATGTGGGGAGATTATGGCAACCCTGACAGAAAAAGGGAAGCTGAAAAAAGGAGAGAGCTTCAGAAGAAAGGTGATACTCTGTTTAGGAGAGACATCTTGAGTTTGAGATGTCTGTGGGACATCCAGTTTGAGATTCAATCCAGGTACAGATTCAAGATTGCAGCTCAAGAGAATGTTTACTTCTGGATAAATAGATCTGAGAACCATTTACATAAATGTGATAATTGAATCCACCAAAATTAATGAGATTTGCAATGGAGATAGTATAGAGAAAAAAGATCTAGGATAGAGCTTTTGGGAACACCTGCACTTAAGTGATTCTAATTTGAATGAGTATGTAGCAAAGGAGACTGAGAAAGAGAGTGATTAGACTTATTATTTATCCTTCATTCTTAAAGAGGACCTCGACATCAGGGAGGTGATGCCATGACATACAAGTGAACTGGATTTAAGTAAAGGAGGGCTGTGCAAAGTCAGTAGCATCGCTTTCTTTTTTGGAGCCATCTGGGTCCAGTGGCAAGATACAGACTGGATACAAGATACAACTGGAGATGGCCCAGGATGCAGAGGGAGACCTTGGCTTTTTTAAACTAAGGTCTTTAATAGGTCTCAGTTTGTCTGAGGTAAGAAATGAGGCCTCTTTACGTGGTAACAAAAAAAAAAAAAAAAAGAAAAAAGAAAAAAAATCAATCTGGGAGGGGAAGCCCCTCAGAGTTTCTGACCGAAAACAAAAACAATTGCTATTTACATTCACCCTGAACAAATCAGAGCCCAAACAATGACCAAGTGAGGCTTGGCCTGAGGTGGAAAGATGGCTAATCAAAGGCAGAGTAATTACAGTTTAAGACATGGTCCTTAAGAAAAAAGTTTACATTTCTTTGGGCAGAGGAAGGGCATGTTTCTCAAATAAAAGGAGGGAGGAAGGGAGGAAGGAAGGAAGGAGGGAGGGAAAGAAAAAAGGAAGGAAGAAGGAAGGAAGGAAGGAGGGAGGGAAGGAAGGAGGGAAGAAAGAAAGAAAGAAAGGCAAGGAGAAGGGCCACTTTTTTTTTTTTTTTTAAGGAGAAACAGGTATGAAAGAGAAGAGAGTGAGGGAAGGCATCTGAGGGAAATGAAATAAACCTGAAAGGAGAAGAGGGAGATCCTGATCAATTACCTTAATTTTTTCAGTGAAGTATGAGACCATGTCCTTAGTTAAGAGGATAGGGGTAGGAGATGCCATCAGAGACTTAGGAAGGATGAAAAGGTTTGGAATAGTCACTTTGGTGAGTCAGATACCAAATCACATAGGGATGTGCAAGATGATTTTCTTGCTGCAGTGAAGATCCACTTAAAATGATGCAAACTAAATGTGTAATTAGACCAAGTCAACCTGTATGCATAATTTTTTGTCAGCTCTGTTTCATTTTGTTGATTTCTGTGTTAGGTTTATACGGTTCTGACAAGGGGAAACTTAAAATCTCCTACAGCAATTTTACTATGACCTATTTCTTTTTGCAATTCAGTTAAATTTTTTCTTTATGAGTTTTCATACCATGCCATTTTGTGCAGATACTTTAAGTAATAATACTATATAGAGTACCTTTAAGCATAATGTAATTTTTTTTTCATCTTACATTACAAGCTTTCATTTTTACTTTGCCTTATAATTATGACTCCTATTTTTTTTAACTGTTTCATGCATAGTCAATTTTTTTCCCATTTTTTCCAGCCGAGATGTCCCATCGTGGGTTGAGAAGTAGCTTTGCCATCAGGGTGATCTCTGTTCCCAACTCTGCATCTGAACTATATTGACTATATGACTCTGGTCAAGTCACAACCTCTCAATGCCCTCAAGCAACTCTGTAAGTATAGGAAAAGTTGCCACCCTGCATCAGTACAGAAAATTTCTGTACTGGTTGATCCTTTCTCTAATTATTACCTATCTAGACCTACTGGCTATTCAAGCCTGCATCATTGCCTTAACCATTTAGTGTGTTCTATAGTTATCCCTTCCAGGGGCTTAAGGGGGTTTAGCGATGCAGCACCCCTACCATATGTAAAAGCAGAGGATACTTTTTGGCACTCCCTTTGTGCCAGAGAAGGTCTCATCATCATCATCATCATCTTCTTCTTCTTCATGTAAAGTGTGCTTTTTGTTCTCCCATTCATCTGCTAGTTTCTCTAGAAACTAGTTTCTTTTGTTTATGAATTGCTGAATCCATTCACATTTAAAGTTATGATTCTTAGATTTGTCTCTGTTTATTTCTTTTGTATTGATTTTTGTCCACTTCCTTTTAAAGTACTTTGTCTCTGAAAGTTAGTTTTGCTTTTACTACTCTGATGCAAGCTTATTCCCAAAGGCTCTTTCTCCATTCAAGTTTACCCCATGTTTCTTAACTTAAATTGCTAATTTCTTTTTTCTGTTTATTTGTTTATCTTTCTCTTTTGACATTCTTTCCCCTTGCTTAGTTAAATTAAAACCTTCCCTTTCCCTTTATTCCTTTCTTCTAAATTATATTTTTTTTTGCAGTACCTAATAATTTATTTTCTCCCAGATTGTTTTTCTGCTTAGTTTATATTGCCCGAGATAAAGGAGGAATCTTAATAAGAAGGATTAAAGTATATTTAGCAAGGATAAACTTTGGGAAAATTCTAGCTGTCTTGAGGTGAAATAAGTTTTCTATCCCCAGATAAAATAGAAGGTAGTTGTTTCTTTGTCAGTATATATCTTCATGAAAACACTAGAGTCTGGGATGCTATTGAGGAGATTTCCATACAGGAATAGCTTGGACTAGATATCTGCTAAGATCCCTTACAACCAAGAATCTATGATTCTACTAAATATTACTAGAGGTTAGGGCTTAGGTGACAAAGTAAAGCAGTTGAGGCAGTGTCCTACTGGTACAGAATTATGGGATGTTCGAGTTAGAAGGGACCTGAGATATCATGTACTAGTCTAATTCCTTCTTTTATAGATGGATACACTGCAGTCCTATGTGTTGTCAACCTGGCAAGGTTGTGCAGTCTTACTGAGTGTAGGAGAATTGGCTCTTGTATTCAAGGATAGGTGACCTAGCGTGTCTCTGAGGTCCCTTCCAACTCTGAGACTCAGTGGCCTTGTCTCATCTTACTTTCTTCTAGCTATTTCTTAAAAGGCACATAGTAGGTGCTCAGTAAAGTCTGTTGAATGAAAGAAGGCATGTTGGAAGCAGCCAGGGTCACTTACTGGATGTTTTTAAAAATGACAACCCTAGAATCCCACTGGAATGAGAACCACCGACAGGTTTGTCAACAGACAAAGCTCTATGAGAATGGCTAAACCAGGAGTAGACCATAGTCCTGCCCTTGAAAGCATCTTTGTGATTAGTGACACTTGCTATGTAGGATAAAGGCTGCATAGGATATGAACTTGGGCTAATGATGTGCCTCATTCTCTTGGAGACCTGCTTCGATCAGGCCTTGCTGTTTAAAAAGCAAGTCAATTAACAGGGAACCCAGTGCTGACGTGGGATGTACCCCGTGACCTAGGCAGGTCCAGGTGGCTTCCCTGACTAAATAGCTATTACAGTCCTGAGCAGCTGTTCGCACATTCACTCATTAGGCTTCTTTTGGTTGTTCTGCATGAAAGGAAATCATTTGTTAGCTGAAGTAAGAGCCTCTGCCCGGTTGATGACTGTCATCATGGGCCCTGAGAGGAAATGTAAGTGTGCAGGGTTCATTCAAACTTGTGAAATTCAAACATATTATCTCTGACTGACTGGCAGCAGTGAGTGCAATAGAGCAAAGGGATCTTTTTTCAAATAAACAAATGATTATAGTTAACTGGAGAAGGATAAAACTGTCCCTAATTAAGGAACTTACTCATTGTTTTTGCCATGCCTGGAGTTGGTCTTTATATATATTACAGAGAAAAATCTGTTTCTTTTATGGCAGGTATTTCCATAGAGTGTTAGAGCTCGAAGGGAATGTAGAGATCAAGTAATCCCTCCCTCCTCCCTTAATTGCATAGATGAGGAAACTGAGGTGAAATGACTTAGCAAGTTCATATAGCTAGTAAGTAGGAGAGCCAGAATTCAAGGGTAGAATCTCTGACTCCCAATCCCACTTTCTCTTTTCTCCAATTAATTAAAAATAGTAATTAAATGTGGAGTCTGTGAAAGGTACAGTGGGAGGATAAGACATGTATGGGACAAGAGATTGAATGATACAAAAGAAAAATGCAAATTATCAACAACTACATGTAAGGAAGCTTTAACTCACTAATAATAAGAAAAATGAAAATTCAAAGAACCCTGAGGTTTCACCTCACACATATCAGATTGCACAACTGACAAAATATAAAGATGGTAAATGTTGGAGGAGATGTGGAAAGATGGGCACACTTTTCTATTATTGATAGAACTATGAACTGGTCCAACTACTCAGGAAAACAATATGGAACTCTTCTAGAAAATTCTTGAAATGGTACATACCCTTTGACCTATAGTGATAGCACTAATGGAAATATATACCAAGAAGGTGAAATGTTCTATGCATACAAAAATATTTATGGTAGCATTTTTCATGTCAGCAAAAAACTGGTAGTGAAGTAGATGCCCACAAATCAGGGAATATCTGAATAAATTATGGCAAAGGAATGTAAAAGATTATTGTACATAAGAAACAATGACTATAAGGTATTCCATGAACATCTATAAGCAGATGACTTCCAGTTTTATGAAATCTGCCCCTTTCTCTGCTGAGCTCTGATCTCTGTATCACCATTACCCACTGAATATTTTGAGTTGGATATCACATTATATCAAACACAACATGTCCAAAACAATATTCATTATCTTTCCCTACTCACCCCATAACCATCTCAAATTCTAGTCTTAGAATTATGGGAATCTTTTTCTAAGCCTAATGTAGTGCGTGATAAGTCTCATTTCAAATGAAAGAATGAAAAAAAAATAGGACAATTTTAGCATCCTCCGTTAGAAGGAATTGGAAAATTGGATGATTGTTATTTTCAAGTGATCACCTTGGCTTACCTTATTAACAATAAAGCTTGTGTGCTAGCTGGTAGGGTCCTCAGAGATGGGGATATATTTCTCTTATATTCCCCGACCATGCCAAAACACAGAACTCCCAGGCATTAGCATCATCAGCTTCTGCAAAGTTTGACTGCATAACACCAGCCTTAATGATGGTCCAAAGATGATATTACTGTGACTTAATTTTCTCTGTCCATAACTATCTGCTCCTTAGACTTCTTACTTCAAGGCTTAGAAATGAGGTTCCTTGGACATAAGAACATATGTGTCTGGAGCACCATAATCTGAACCCCTCATCTTATTTTCTCCTCTACAATTGCCTTTTATATAATGAACTAAGCAAGTTGCCCAACACCTCAGGTAAAAATCATCAGCTGATGGTGGTAGAAGATGTCTTATAGACACTCATGGAGTGAAATTTGCTTACTTTATAAAAGGCAGAAACTGACACCTAGAGAGGCATCAGGGTTACACATGAAGTCAGTGTCAGAGCTAGGATCAGAACACAGGTCTCTTGACTACCAATCAGTACTCTTTCCTCTCAGTGAAGTCTTCTGACACTGTCACCTTTGATTTTTTTTAGTGAATAGTTCCAAGTTCTTTAATGTTTCCACATAAATACTTTTCATATCCTCTCCTTACTTGCCTATTCCCATACCCCTGAACTCACAGTTTACATGGAACAAGTTCAATCCTGGGTGCTGCCACCAAGAGGTGCTCTTTACCTCCAACTGGAGTTAATCCCAGAAAATCTCTAAAATAAATCTTAAATTAGTTACGTAGTTAATAGACAACACGTGCAGTATGACTGTTGTATATGGGACAATTACTCTACATAAGATGCTAACAACTCACAGCAATTCATGAATAAGTATAAACACTCAAGTAGCCTAATGCCTCTCCCAGAAAAGTAACTGAATTCAAGGTCATTATTGGGGAAACTCTAGTAAGTCCTACTTTCTTGAAAAGTCCCACAAAAATATCCCCAAGACTTTAGCCTATTACTTTGTGGCTAAATTTCCCCAAGAGATAATTGATATCTTTATTAAGCAGCTACTTATTGACCACCTACTATTTGCTAAATCCAGGGTTATCTCTCTTCAGAGAGACAGAACAACACAATACTGTCCAACCATGGCACAGGTGACTTTGCAGAGTAATGAGTACCCTATCACTGGATATATTCCAACAAGGGCTGGAAGACCTTCAGTCATGTAGGAATTATTCCTGTACTGGGAGAGAGGTTCAGAGATGCATGATTCTACTTCTCAGGTCCCTAGAGATGCCTAGATTTTATAACTCATACACCTTGTTCTCCAGCTTATGAACTAATTGGTAAGTCAAGGCATGAGTGCAAATAGCTAAATTACTAAACCATGGGAAATTCAACAATTTTAATTAAATTCAATTCAATAGTTGAGTGGCAGCCATGGAACAATATCTAAAGAGCCAGTCTCAAAGCCTGAATGATAAGGGTTCAAATCTCACCTCTGACTTAAATTGGTCATGGGCAAATATTTCTTGGGCAGATATCTTAACCTCTCAATGCTTAGGCAACTCTCTAAGACTATAAGTTTTAGATAATGTTCTGACTGGCATTGGTTAAAGGGAGTTTTATCACTTAGGAGAAATCAATGAAATCACAGGGCCAGTCTCTATTCCTATCAATTCAAAAAATATTCATTAAGCACAGGCCTCCTTCTCTCAAAACAAAGTCAGGTGCAAGTCATGTCATCATTTCTCTGATGTCATGGTCCTCTTTGGAGACAAAGGATGAACACAACCTGGGAGTAGACTGAGCTGTCTAAATGGGGACCCAGCTGGCTGGGTAACTCAGCTCATCTTCTCTTTCAACCTAATCCTCTCCCTTTCCTTCTCCTCTCCAAAAGGTAAATTTTGATGGTCAGAAGCTGCCCAGTTAACTTTGAGTACATTGGCTAGATTCCTCCCCTTCTCTTCCCCTCTCCTCCCCTCCCCTTTCCTTCCCTCCCTTCACCTCCCATCCCCTTCCCTCTCCTCCACTTCCTTCCCCTTCC
>CM053769.1:420049909-420089101 GCA_028658325.1 Potorous gilbertii
CGCTCCCGCCCGGGTTACCTTTGCAGTCGGTTCTTCAGGGCTCTCTGCAACGGAAATCTCCTTCACCGTGTTGCTGCGTGGCCTCCACTGCTCCAGAATTTGTCAGGAGTTCTTTTTACAGGAAATCTATGGGCTGTGGGTTCGGACCTAGCATAGGTGAGTCTTTCTACTCCGCCATCTTGGCTCCGCCCCCTAATTTTCCTTCCCTCCCTTTCTATCTGCTTCCCTTCTTTTCCCTTCCTTCTTTCTTGCTTGTCTCCCCTAAAATCTTAGACCCAGTGCACTCTGAAACCCATGGATTGAACCACAATGTGTCCCTGCCCAATCTCCATTCAGTGGCTGTTTTTGAACCTTCCTATCTTAGAGTGAATGTTGATAGTAAGAGTTTTCCTCAAAACAACAACCCTGAGGCTCCTGCCCCTCCCATCGTGATTTATCTATTTATTTTTTCTTTTTCTATTAAAGGGGCCATCATCCTATTTTTTAAAGAGACATATTTGCTGAATGGGCATTACCTCACTTTAAAGTCAAGGTCTCCTATTGCATCCTGGGCCACCTCCAATAATCCTGATGAGTATCTGGTCACTGGATCCAGATGGCTCAGGAGGAGAAAGTGAGGCTGGTGACCTTGCACAGTCTTCCCTCATTCAAATCAAAGTCAAGTGCAAGTCATGTCATCATTTCTTTGACGTCATGATCCTCTTTGAAAATGAAGGATGAACACAACAACAATAACAACTAGCTCTAGGTGAAGTTCATCTAGGTGGTGCAGTGGATAGAACATCAAGCCTAGATCAGGAAGACTCATCTTCCTGAGTTCAAATCCAGTCTCAGATCCAGTTTCCTTTGTTACCCTGGGCAAGTCACTTAACCCTGCTTGCCTCAGTTTCCTCATCTCTAAAATGAGCTGGAGAAGGAATGGCAAACCTCTCCTATATCTTTACCAGAAAAATCCCAGGGTCATGAAGTCAGACACAACTAAACGACAACACCAAAAGTGCTAGCTACTGGAGGTATTAAGACAAAAATGAAACAGTTCCTGTCCTTGAGGAGCTAGCTGTGTTATACTGGGGAAGATAGTATGTACAAACACTAGCACACACTGTGCCGAATAAATATAAGACAATTTTGGAGGAAGGGAACTTTCAGTGGGGAGGGCAGAGGGAAGGAGGTGATTAGGAAAGGCTTCACATGAAAGGTTGATATTGGCAAATTGAGTTATGGTTATATCTTTTCCATTGTCAGCAGTTAATGTAGTCACAGAAAGCAGGGGCTAAATAACAAAGGTAATGACATATTAATGACTCCTGACTCCTCCCACAGCCCCTACAAAGGACACAAGGGTTGCAGGTGAAGAGGGAGAGAATTTCAAGCTTGGGGGAAAGACATGCAAAAGAAAGTGTAAGGAACAACAAGGAAGTCAGTTTGGCTGGATCATAAAGTGCATGAAGAAAAGTAATATATAATAAGTCTAGAAAGACAGGTTGGGGCTAGATTATGCAGGGATTTAAATGCCAAAGTTTAGATTAGATCAGATCCCAGAGCTTTTAAGGAATCACTGGAGATTATTGTGAGGGCGAGTGATACTGTCAAATCTGTGTGTAGAAGAAATGCTTTTGGCAACTGTGTGAGGGATAGGCTGGAATAGGCAGAGACTCAGGAATAAACACAAAAGATATTGTGGAGGTAGAATTACTAACTGGTTGGATATGTGGGGTAAATGAGAGCCAGAAATTGTGAAACCAAGTACCTGGAAGGATGGTGTCAGCTTTACCAAAAAAAAAAAAAGTTCAGAAGAGAGTTGAATTTGTCAAGAAAGATAAAGAGCTCTTTTTCAACATGTAGAATTTAAGATATTTGCATGTTATCCAGTCTGGTGGCAACTGGTGACATTGGACTAGAGCTCAGGAGAAAGAACGAGGCTGGATATGTATGTTCGGTAGTTATTTACACAGAAATGATAAACCCTTGGGAGTTCTTGAAGAAGAGGGTCTTGGGCAAATCCTTGGGCACAGTCATAGTTAGAGGGATAACGATCAAGTAAAAGAGACTGAAAATCTTTGGTCAGATTCATAGGAGGAGAACCAAGAGAAATAATTACAATGAAAACTCAGAGCAGAGAGTGTCCAGGAAGAGAGGAGCGTCAACAGTGTCAAATGTAACATAAAATCAAGAATACTGAGGATTGAGAAAAGGTCATCAGATTCGGTGATTAAGAGATCATTGGTAACTTTCGGCTGAATGATGAGGTCAGGAACAAGATTTCCAAGAGTAGAAAAATTAGGAAGAAGAGAGGAAATAGGAACAATGATTGTAGTCGTTTCTCCCATCTAGAAGTTTGGTTGAGAAATGAAGAAGAGATATAGTATAGTATCTTGAGGATATGGAAGAATCTAGTGAATGTGTTTTTGTTTTCCTTTTCTGACATGATTGTAGGTAGCCAGGAAGGAACTCTTAGGGATAACTTGAAGATGAGAAAGAATGAATGATTGTGGGGCAAACTCTTGGATAAAGGATCACAGGGAGCAGCCCTTTTCTTTTTCCTCCCCAACAATCAAAGCTGGAGATATGGTCAGTTCAACACCCAAGTATCCCATGCTTAACCTAGCACCAAGGTAGCAAGTGCCCAAAGCAGGGCCCAGGGACAACCCACCCCAACCACAATAGGAAACACAGCTAGATCAATGCCTGAGCAGCTTAGGATCCAGCAGCTTAGGTCAGAGGCAAAGAAGGAGTTCCAGTAATAGAAAGGAACAGGTCAATACTTGAGTCTTGCTGGAGATCTTTCAGTTCAATAAATGACATTTGGTTAAGGCCACTCAGAGTCACAGAAAGAGATAGCAACAATTCCAGATGAAGGTCTGTGCAGAGAAGAGGAGACAGAAAAGGGATCAAGGCCAGAACCTAACTTAAGACACCAGGAGACTGAGGCAAAATCCAGAATTGGCAAGTAGGCCAATTCTTTACGAATCAGGAAATAAGCAAGGAATTACTATACCACTCAAGAAAATACATGAAAAGAGATTCTTCCCCAACCACTTAACTCCAATCTAGAAACTGAAACTTGCAATATGAGTGAACAGAAGAAAAGACCAAGCACAAAGAAAATTCCTTGGATTAAGTAAGATCCAAGAGGAAAACTCAGAAGAGAGTAATTCCCAAGTAGAACCTCAGAGAAAAACTAATGGAGTGCCTAGAGGAAAATGAAGTAAGAGATAGAAAAAGTGACATTAAATGCAATGAGTGTTAAGGAGAAAAGAAAGGGAATGAAGAGTAGTAGGTTATAACAGAAGATGGTAAACCTTACTTAGGAACTGGACTCCCTGAATATTAGAATGGGTCAAACAAATTAACAACCCCATGAGACAATAAGAAATGTTAAAACAATGGGAAAAAAAACAGAAAAAAATATAAGGAATGCACTATGAAAAATAACTTTTCAGGAAACCTGTCAAGGAGAGATAACCTAAGATTCATCAGACTAATTGAAAATAATGAACAATGACAGCAACAATGACAAAAGGTCTGGATGCTACAATTCAAAATATTTTAGAACACAGCTGCCTGCATCTATCAGAACCAGAGGGTGGAGGCAGCTGGGTGGCATAACGAGCACTAGAGTAAAGAAGACGAGTTCAAATCCAGCCCCAGACAATGTGTGACCTTGGACAAGTAATTTAACCCTGATTGCTTCTTCCATCCAACAAAACAAAACCAAAGAACCAGAACCAGAAGGCAAAGTGAAAACTGAAGGAATCCACTGATTACCTTCTAAAAGAACTCCCAAAATGAAAACTCTAAGGATTATTATAGCCAAAATCCAGAGGTTAGTGACCAAAGAAAAAAAATGCTAAAAGAAACTAGAAAGAAAGAGGTCAAGTACCAAGGAACCACAGGTAGGATTATGCAACCTTTAGCAGATGTGAATTTGGGTGGAGGAGACCTTAAAGTTCATTTTTCCTCTTACTTTATGGATGAGAAAATCAAGGTCTTGGTGATTAAATTTAGTAGCCCTAGAGTTAATGCTCTTTCACTGTATTCAACTGTCTTTAACCTGGTTGTCAACATTCACACATTTCATACAGACATATAAACATTGTATCTACACTATGAAAAAAATGATTATTAAATAACCAGGTATTGGGGAGATCCCATCCTAGATCTCCATTTTTTTTTCTATTTTTTATGTTTATTTATTTATTATTTCGTTTTCACCATTCATTTCCACAAAATTTTGAGTTCCATATTTTCTCCCCATCTCTCCCCTCTCCCCACCCCAAAATACCATCCATTCTGATTACCCCTTCTCTCAATCTGCCCTCCTTTCTATCACATGCCTCCCTTCCCTTATCCCCATCTTCTCTTTTCTTGTAGGGTAAGATAGATTTCTATACCCCATTACCTGTATTTCTTATTTCCCAGTTATATGCAAAAACAATTCTCAACATTGGTTCCTAAAACTTTGAGTTCCAACTTCTCTCCCTTCCTCCCTCCCCACCCATCCCCACTGAGAAGGCAAGTAATTCAATATAGGCTATATATGTGTAGTTTTGCAAATGACTTCCCTAATAGTCATGTTGTATAAAATTAACTGTATTCCCTCCATCCTATCCTGCCCCCCATTTATTCTATTCTCTCTTTTGACCTTGTCCCTCCCCAAAAATGTTTACTTCTAATTACTCCCTCCTTCCATTTGCCCTCCCTTCTATCATTCCCCCATCCCATTTATTCCCTTCTCCCCTACTTTCCTATAATGTAATATAGATTTTTATACCAAATTGAGTGAGCATGTAATTCCCTCCTTAAGTCAAATATGGTGAGAGTAAACTTCAGTTTTTCCCTCTCACCTTCTCCCTTTACTCCTCCATGGAAAAAGCTTTTTCTTGCCTCTTTCATGGGAGATAATTTGCCCCATTTCATTTCTCCCTTTCTCCTCCCAATATATTCCTCTATCACCTCTGAATTTTATTTTTTAGTTATCATCCCTTCTTATCAGTTCACCCTGTGCTCTCTATCTCTCTCTCTGTCTCTTTCTCTCTCTCTCTCTCTGTGTGTGTGTGTGTGTGTGTATAATCCCTCCAACTACCCAAATACTGAGAAAAGTTTCAAGAATTACAAATATTATCTTTCCATGTAGGAATGTGAACAGTTCAACTTTAGGAAGTCCCTTATGATTTTTCTTTCTTGTTTACCTTTTCATGCTTCTCTTGATTCTTGTGTTTGAAAGTAAAATTTTTTATTCAGTTCTTATCTTTTCATCAAGAATGCTTGAAAGTCCTCTATTTCATTGAATTATCATGTTTTTCCCTTGAAGTATTATACTCAGTTTTTCTGGGTAGGTGATTCTTGGTTTTAAACCCAGTTCCTTTGACTTCTGGAATATCATATTCCAGGCCCTTTAATCCCTTAATATAGAAGGTGCTAGATCTTGTGTTATCCTGATTGTATTTCCACAATACTCGAATTGTTTCTTTCTAACTGCTTGCAATATTTTCTCCTTGATGTGAGAACTCTGGAATTTGGCCACAGTGTTCCTAGGAGTTTCTCTTTTTGGATCTCTTTCAGGAGGTGGTTGATGGATTCTTTCAATATTTATTTTGCCTTCTGGTTCTAGAATATCAGGGCAGTTTTCCTTCATAATTTTGTGAAAGATGATGTCTAGGCTCTTTTTTTGATCATGGCTTTCAGGTAGTCCAATAATTTTTAAATTGTCTCTCCTGGAGCTATTTTCCAGGTCAGTTGTTTTTCCAATGAGATATTTTGTATTGTTCTCTATTTTTTGTTTTTTTGGTTTTGTTTTGTAATTTCTTGGAATCTCATAAAGTCATTAGCTTCCATCTGTTCCATTCTAATTTTGAAAGAACTATTTTCTTCAGTGAACTTTTGAACCTCCTTTTTCATTTGGCTAATTCTGCTTTTTAAAGAATTCTTATCCTCATTGGCTTTTTGGACCTCTTTTTTTCAATTCAGTTAGCCTATTTTTCAGGGTATTATTTTCTTCAGCATTTTTTTTGGTCTCCTTTAGCAAGCTGTTAACTTGCTTTTCACGATTTTCTTGCATCACTCTCATTTCTCTTCTCAATTTTTCCTCCACCTCTTTTACTTGATTTTCAAAATCCTTTTTGAGCTCTTTCATGACCTGAGACCACTGCATATTTGTTTTTGTAGGTTTTGGATGCAGAAGCCTTGACTTTTAGGTCATTCTCTGATGGTATGCATTGTTCTTCCTCCTCCAAAAGGATAGAAGAAAATACTTGTTCACCAGGAAAGTAGCCTTCTATAGTCTTATTTTTTTCCCCTTTTGGGGGCATTTTCCCAGCCAGTTACTTGAATTTTGAGTTCTTTGTCAAGAGGAGGGTATCCTTTGGGGACCTGTAAGTTCTCAGTTCCTCCAAGGTGGCACAATCAGGGGAGAGGAGTTGACTTCTTTCCTGACCTACACTCTGGTCTGGGAGCAACCAGAAGCACTCTGTTCTGCCCAAGATCTGCCAGCAGGTTCCTTCTCTAGAGTTACCGCCTGCTCCACCATTAGCACTGTTCTGCAACCCAGGAGAGCCACTCAGGGCTGAGATCCAGATCAGCCACTTAATTCCCCTGAGTCTTTAAGCACAGAACTCCAAAAATGGATACTGCCACTGTAGTGGCTGCTGCTGGCGGATCCAGACCATGTTCTCTTCGCAGCCAGGTAAAAGAGCTTTCTCACTGACCTTTGAAGCTGTCTTTGATGTTTGTGGGTTGAGCAATTTGAGAACTGCTCCTGCTGGTGGTGCTCTGAAGCCTGTTCTGGGTTCTGTCCCTGCCACGCCCAGTGTGATAGACCTTTCCTGTTGACCTTCAAAGCTGTCTTGGGCTGAAAAAAAATCTCTTTTGCTCTGTTGGTTTGTGATTTTTGCTGCTCCAGAATTTGTTTAGAGTCATTTTTACAGGTATTTTATAGTTTGCGGAGAGGAGCTTCTACAGGTCTGTCTTTCTACTCCACCATCTTGGCTCCACTCCCTCAGATCTTCATTCTTTACTAGACCAAGCAGGCATTTGATAGACATAGCTTATAATGAGATTGGATTAACTTTATTTTCAATCTTGTTCAGGCCCCACTCAGAGGGGGAAGCCCTTTGTGTTCTACTCAGGTTTGGGTAGGGATAGATCCTTAGACTGGCCAAATCTATTAATCCTAGATTGGCCAAAGCCTGGAGTGATTTGGAAGTAAATGAAATGATCCAAGTCACATTTCCTTACCCCCTCATTAGAATAGGTCCACCTCTTATTATAATATTAATTCTCTCATTACTTGTTAACCCATCAGAGTTCATTGCAGCCCTCAGGAACATCCACTCTTCCAAGGATATATAAGCATTGAGTGGGTTCCACGAGGGATCTTTGATGTTGGAGAGTGCCACTGACCCCTTTTATTAATTATTGTTAGCATGATTTAAAAAATGATTGATTTTCCAGAAATGATGTGTCTTGACACTTTCATACATCATAATTGGTTTTCATAAAAACTTTCAGAAATAAAAGAATACTAGTGATGAAGATCCCAAGATGTAAAGCTGAGCAGATCACCCGAGAGAGGTGGAAAGGTGAATTGGACAGCTATTAACGAGAAAAGTTTCCACCAGCAGTCACAGAGTGAGGAGTAACAAAGTGTCAGTGCAGGAGGAAAAAAAGAAATCAGATGTTTCTTCCGGGGATTAAAAGTGAGCACAAAATTGCCAGTACTTAGGAGAAAAAGGCTGTTGTTGAATCTCTCTTTTTTAACCTAAGCCTCTTTTTCTTGGCCTGCTGTGTTCAGATGCAGCCCACTTAGTGCCTAGAAACCTAACAAAGCCTGGATTGGTGGTGGCACAGAGAGATTTCTCTCCCATGTAGAATTTTAACTGTGAAAAGACACAAAGATTGGTTTCTTCAGAATCCTTAATTGAGAACATCAAAGAAAGGCAATTAAAGTTTTACTTCTGCCCTCCTCCTACTCTCCAGAAGCCCTTCAGGAGTTTTTATCCCTTTAGGAGGCTGATTGGGGTATCTTGCTGCTGAACAAGTTTTCCCCCTTCATTCTCATACATCTCACGTGATTTGATTAGACCAATTACTTTGCACCCAGGTTTAGTCAGAAAGGCTGTATGATATAATGGGCAGAGCATAGGACGAGGAATCAGAGCACTTGGGTTAGAATTCTGGCTCTGATACTCACTGTCTGAGTCATTTAACTTCTCAGTCCCTCAGTGTACTCATCTGTAAAATGGAGCTAACAACACCTGTCTTATCTACCATCTTTGTATTATAGGATATGATTAAGGAAACAAATTTACTATAAAGGAATATAAAAAGCCTCTATAAACTATAAAGTCCAATATACATGTAGTGGAATACTTTTATCTAAACAACCCCTTTCTTATTTTTCCTTAATTACAGCACAAATAGACTCAGCTTTCAAGGTCCTCTCTAGTTTGTATATAAAACATCAAGTTGATTCCTCAGTATCCTCTTACCTTCCTGCCTGACTCTGGTTATTCTAAGTAATATCCGTCAACTCCCAAATTTATCTTAATTCTACACATTTCAATATCCAGTGGTTCTGTTGACTGTGAGTTCCCATACTCCAGATCTATTTTAGAAAAACAGTGCGTTGTAATAAGAATAACAACTCATATTTATAGAGCAATTTTATAATATGATTTCCCCACAATTACCTTCTCTTTGTTGCTTTAAATTACTTTAACATGGGACAAAAGCCTCTTTCCCTGGGACCACCACTTTAGGAAAGGCCCCAGCCCTGATTTACTTCATTCATATCTAAACTAGTCCCCTTCTCCTCATTTTATCCATTGTCCCCATGGATACCTTTCCTTCCCCCTCCCTCTTTCCAGTTCCCGTAGATGTATTGTCTTCCCCTATTAGGATATGCAACTTGAGATTTTATCTTGCTTGCTTGGATAGCATTGCTGTCCAATTGGATAGCATTAGATAGAACCTGGAACAGATAATGCTTAAGGAATGTTTTATCTGTTGAATATGTCATAGAGAAAGAAATCTAAAATGAAGATCCTCCTGGGAGAAAAAGTACCTTTGACTTAATTAACACAAAGGTGGAAATTAGCACAAAGGTGACTCAGAGATTAGATTTAATTGGAAGTGAGGGGATGGGGAGAGAAAGCATAAGAACATTCAGGCTGTTGAAGACTTTAAAGACCATTTAGCTCAATCAGCCTATTAAAATTTTTTTCCTCAGTGAATAAAAATTTTTCCTCTTCATTTCACCCCCACATCTTCTTGAAGAAGCAAAAACAAAAATCTTATAACAAATATCCATAGACAAACAAAATTAATTCCCTACTGGCCATATCCAAAAAAGTCTCAACATATGCCCTGAGTCCATTATCTCTCTGTCAGGAAGTAGGGGAATATTTTTCATCATGGGTCCTTTGGAATCATGGTTTATCATTACCCTGATCAGAATGCTTAAGTCAAAGTTGTTTGTCTTAATAATAGTTGTTACTGTATAAACTATTCTTGTGGCTCTGTTCACTCTCTCAGTTCATACAAGTCTTCCCAGGTTTCTCTGAAACTATTCCCTTTTATTTCTTATAAATATCCTGTTATAGCCACATATCATAATTTGTTCAGTCATTCCCAAGTTGATTAGCTCTTCCTTGGTTTCCATTTCTTTGCTTTCATAAAAAGAGCTGCTACAAATATTTTTGTACACGAGTCCTTGATCTTTCCTTGATGTTAGATCAAAGGGTATGCACAGTTTAATAGCTTTTAGGATATAATTTCAAATGATTTTCCAAAATGGCTGAATGAGTGATAGTTGCACTAATAATGCATTAACATACCTCTCCAACACTTGTCATTTTCCCTTTTTTTTTGTTACCTTTGCCAATCTGATAGGTATGAGGTAGAACTTTAAAATCCCTTTAATTTGCATTCTTAATTATTAGTGATCTGAACAATCTTTTTGCAAATATGTCTACAAATGACTTGGATTTTTTCCCTTAAGATTTCCTCTTCCTTTGATCATTTATCAAAGGGGAATGGATCTTATTCTTTTAAATTTGAATTAATTTCTTATATGTCTTGGAAATGAGACTCTCATCAAAGACTTTTGCCCAGGTATGTTTCTCTTCTCATTTTAATTTCTTTACCTTTCTTTGTGCAAAATATTTTTGATGTTGATGTAATAACAATTATTCATTTCATTTTGTGTTCCTCTTCTTCCTTTCTTCCTCTAATTTGTTAATTGTTACCCTTTATATTTTCCTCAATCTTCCCATTGGAAGAGAGAAGGAAACTGAGACCCAGAAAGGAAAAAGCATTTTCCCCAAGATCACATGGCAAGTAAGGGAAAGAGTCAGGACCTGAATAAGATTTTCCTACCTCTAGGTCCAGTGTTTTTTCCTCTGTCTTTTGTGGACTTCAATCAGGCCTTAGGTGTCTTAGGACTGGGTCCCCACATGAGAGGCAATAATAGAGGAGGAAAAAAGACCCAGAGTCTGAGGCAAATAATTTAAATCATAGTTTTAAAAGTTCCAATTAAGAGTTCAGCATTCATATGTCTCATTATCTTCTTAATACCATATAGATAGAAATAATTTAAAACCCAACCCTCCTGATTTAGACTTGTTGATCCAGACTATTGTGAGAAAAGTACTTCTATAGGCACTTAATAAATATTTATTGATTGATTACAATCCGCTTAGGCAAGGCACTGGGAGGCGAAGTTTGAGTGGTTTAAAGCCCAGAAGACCAAATTCAAGGAGTAAATAATCATTTAGATTAGCAATAATTTAGATTAGGTTGCAAAAACACTTCCTACAATAGTCTAAGAAATCATGCTAGTATTTTTATCCCTACTTTATAGATGGAGAAATTGAGCCTCTGAGAGGTTAAATGAGTTGGCTTTAATCACATAGTAATGAAATATTCAAAGCCGGATTCAAATGGAGATCCATTGACCTCATTGGTATAGGACTCTGGCCATTCTGCTTCTAGCTCTTATACTATTCCATTTGACTGAACAAGCATTTTAAAATCAGTCAGGTACTATACTAGGTCTGAGGATAGAGAGACAAAAATGAAGCAATTCCTGCTCTCAGGGACTTTGCAGCCTACTGGATAGTGAGTGGGTAGGAGAAGAAGATAAAGACTGCACACAGACACATAAATATGAAATAAATAAAAAGTAGGATCTTTTTTCTGTCTGTCTCTCTCCTAAACAAAAAAATCACATGCCTATTATTATGATAAGCAATAGAAGCAAAAAATTGAGGCAGAGCAGAACTTCTCCCAGTTTGCCTTTTCTCAAAACATTAGTGGCATTGACAATTATTTAGGTTTTATGAGAAATAAGGCATGCAACTGGTTCCTTAGCCGCTAGATGTCTCTTTAGGTCTTTGCTCTTAACCTTTTCCCAGACGTTTTGTTTTATCAGTTTCTTCCCCTGCTTCTCTCTCCCCCACCACATCTGCCTCCTGCCCCCTGCTCCCTGCCCTCAACATTTAGCTATGTTTTTATGGAGCCTCTATTTCCTTTTCTGCATATTATACCAGGTCTTAACAGACTGAATATGAAAATGAAGTTGTTGATGAAAATGTGATGTTGTGTCTGGTGAAGTGGTAGGGTAGTAACTGGGACAAAAATTCTTCTTTCCTATAGCTTTTTTTTGGGGGCGGGGAGCAGTAATGGTCCTTCCTCTTTAAATATCAAGACCTTTTCCTTTGGCCTTATTGAGTCAAGTATATGCCAGTACTCATCCTTCCACGTCACTTAGGGATCTATGTTCGGGGGGAAAATAAGATGCTGTAGAAAGTATGTTAGATTTGGAGTCAGAAGAACTGCATGTCATTTTTGAGTTGTATGACCTTGAGTAAGTCTCCTCTTTGGGCCATAGTTTCCTCATCTTTAAAATGAAGGGATTGGACTAGATGGTTTTACTTACAGTTGTTGGGAATCTCTTATTGAGGAAGAAATGCCATGTATGCCCAAGCACAGCAAGGAAAGTGGTTCTATCAATGCTGAATTCCTTGGTAGGCCATAGCTCCAGATCAATATAATGACACTCATATATACTCTGCCTACTTGGGAGAGAGGTTGAGGAGGGACTGGGAGAGCTGAGCAGCAAAATCCTTAACTGATGGTTAGGAAGGAAATGGGACAATACAATAGCAGAAGGAAATAAGTGATTTTGAAGGATAGGTCTATGAATAATAAAGTATAAAAGTATGAGTAAGGTAGTCCCTCAAGTAGTTTGCCTTGTAGATGACATTCCCTAGGGGAGACCTTCTGAGTGGGTGGTATTTGTCCCTAGTGAGATGTTATCATGGACGCAGCATCCATTCACATTCAGCTTCATAGGTGTGTTCTTCCGATGTTTCTGGGAAATACCCTGGGAGCCTACTGAGTCAGGGCATTTTTATACAGATAAGTGCCATGAGTGGAAATATCAAAAATATAATGGTATAGTGGATAAATCTGTTGGGATATGGCTCTGAGGTCTAGAATTGATGTTTCCCCAGGAACTGCGTACTAGGATATTTATAGTTGACTTCAGAGCTAGTGCAGTAAAGACTGACTGACCAAGGTAGAAGTAACAGAGCGGGCAGGGGATAGTGCCAAGGATAGGAGAGAAAGAAGTAAAAGGAGAAAAATAGCAGCAGTGGAGAGAGATATCCTTCGTTCTTGAAATGGAACACTGAAGAGGAGAACTTTACAGTCTCATAGTCTGTGAGTATAAACTGAACCATGGTACAAATTAAGGACAGGGTGGCTTGGATAGACCATATCTGGGAGGTTAAGGCTGGAAGAGAAACAAGTGACTGGAGATGCTCAGTTTGTGATAACCAATGAATCTTACTGGTCTAGGAAGCATAATAGAAGATTTTAAGATGCAAATCATTAGCAAGTTTACTATTTGTTTTTGTCATTCAAGTGTTTTAGTGTTATATGACTCTGTGACCACATTTGGATTTTGTTGGCGAAGATACTGGAGTAGTTTTCCATTTTCTTCTCTAACTCATTTTACAGATGAGTAAACTGAAACAAATAGGGTTAAGTGACTTGCCCAGGGTCATACAGCTATTAAGTGTCTGAGGTCGTATTTAAACTCAGGAAGCTGAGTCTTCCTGAGTTTAGGCCTGGTACTCCATCCACTCTGCCATCTAGCTGCCCTAAGTAAACCATATTGGGGGACTTCATTTACCAAAATGGCAGAGTGAGGAAGGAATCTTCTGAAACCCTCCTAAATTCATCTCCAAAAAGCTAGAAAATGGCCTCAGAATTGGTCTAAGAGCACGGAAGCAGCTTATCAGTAAGGCAGTAAGCTGCAGCAACCAGTCTCACAGCAGGGGACCTGCACCAAGCCTGGGGCAATCCACCAGAAAGGTCCTACCCTCCTGCAAACCAGCATCCCCCAGGCAAGTGAGCATTGTGCAGAGAAGTGAAGCCCCACCCCCACCCCCAGCATAAGCCACCAGTATCTTTTGCCAAGAAAACCCCTAATGGGGTCATGATGAGTTGGACATCACTGAAACAACTGAACAACCCAAAGAAAGATAAGGAAACAAGGGTAGATGAACAATTTATTTGGGTAGAAAGTGACCAATGCTTATTGACTTCTGCTATTAATCTACATTTCTCTTCTTCAATGGAATGAGCACGCTGCAAACCCCAGAGAATTTAAGCAGCTAATAGGAGTTGCTTCAGTCTGGAGAGGAAGGAACAAGAGGATGTCTCGCCTGCTCTAGCTCTCCATTCTCAGAAGTCTCTGTTCATGCTTCTGCTGGTCCAGAAGCAGCAGCAGTAGTAGCCTAGGCTGGTCAAAGTATGAGAAAGACAGAGGAAAGGAATGCATGTCAGGGAACCTGGCACTTCGTTTGAGTCCTGCTGGCTTCAAGATGGAGAATAAACTCACAGATACTTGAACTCACCACATCATTCTTTGCAGCTCCTCTTTGCCAGTAACCTTCTTCTGCCCCTCTCCCTGCCCCCTGTACTGCCAGGAGTCCAAGTTAAAAAAAAATGCAACCAACTGGTGGGTTCTGGGAAATCATGTTTGAGTTTCTCCTTATCTCCACAGCAACACAGATGATACACTTTATTTTCAAGGATGTCATGCCACAGACATGTGCTGTTCAGGGAATGCTTTAATATTTTAATTCCACTCATTCAGGATTTAGAATAGTTCACATTTTGGACTAGAGTTGATCTTTACGTAATGTAGCACAACCCCCACCCCAAACTGGAGTATCTTTTTTTTTCCCTAAACCAAAGAGTAGTAAACCAAATGTGATAGGGAGGGTAGGAAGGAAATGTTTTATCTATCTAAGAAAGCAGTGTTCCAAAGTATTTTCTGTAACTACAAAAACTTATATGATAGACCTCTTTAAAATTTGTACATCACTTTACATGCTTTATGCAACCATTTACTTACATAAAAACAATAAGCTAATTTATTAATTAAAGCAGACTGAAAAAACTCTACTTTGGCAAGATTTTGTTGGCCTTAATTAATGTTACTATGAGTACTACAAATGAACCATTCTATATTTCTTCATAAATAATAGAAATTGTAAATCTTGTCTTTTTATCATTAACAATCATCAACAAACACAATCATTTCAATATTAAAAACAAGAAAAATGAAGATTATGTATGAAATGAAAAATGTGTTCCATACAGTTTTTTAAAGTTGTATTTTAATTTTACCCAAGAAATAGCAAATATTCCCTATTTGCATACCCTTTTGAACTTTTTTTTGGTTTTCTTCTGTATATTTGTTTTATTTTGTACAGATAAATGGGTCTGTCTGACTCAAAGTCTCTCCCCACTACAATCCATGCTCCATGCAACCACCAAAGTGATTTTCCCAAAGTTCGTCTGACTATAACACCCTTCTATTCAATAATTCAGTGATTTAAACACTAAATCCTCTATCTAATATCCAAGCTCCTGCATAACCTAGCCCCCTCCTACCTTTCTGGTCTTCTTACATTTTACTCCTCAACGCATAGTCTTTGACCCAGTAACACTGGCCTTCTTTTGACTCCAAGAAATAGATACAGCACCTCTCTTCTCTGGACATTTTCTCTGGCTGTCCCTCACATCAGGAATGTTCTGCCTCCTCAGCTCCACTTATTGACTTCCTTGGCTTCCTTTCAGTCCCAACTAAAATCCATCTTTTACAGGAAGATGTTTTGAATCCCTCCTTAATTCTAGTGCCTTCTCTCTGTTAGTTATTTCCTATTATCCTGTATGTAGCTTTCTTGTATATATTTGTTTGCATGTTGTATCCACCATTAGATTGCCCTTGAGGTCAAGGTTTGTCTATTGACTCTTTTTGTAGCCTCAGTGCCCAGTACAGTGCCTGGCATATAGTAAGTACTTAATAAATGTTTGTTGATTGATTTATTTTAATGATTTAATGATGATTTTCCTTTCTCCCTCTCTTCAGTCTTTCCTCCCTCTCTCCCTTCCTTTTTCTCTTCTTTTTTCTTCCTTCCTTCCTTCCTTCCTTTTTTTCTTTCTATCTATCCACATGCTACTTGATGACTCTCAGTCATCATGTCATCATTAATCTATGCTAGAATAGAGCTATATGTCAGAAAGTTCCATATCCTATTACCAAGTCTCTGAAGTAGATAATCCCCTGATTAGAGTGTATGCCAAAAACATTGCCAAAGAAAAATTTTAGTGATTTCTTGAAGTGCAGCTGCTTGCCTTCCTTTTGTTTTCCTCCATAAACCAGAATCTGATAATTTAATTGAGGGAATATTCTAGGGATGAATGCATAGAAAGGGGGTAGTATGTTTAATATGTCCTAATCTAATAGATATTTTCTCTATAGTGCCATGGGCACCATAGTGAAAAATGTATAAATTTCATAATCCTCATTTACATACATTAGAGGAAACATTATAAAGGTAGAAGAGAGAAAGCAGAATCCAAATTCAAATTGTGTCTAAAAAAGTTTTAAAATATTACTTAAGCTATATCAAAAGTGGTATGGTGATGTCTTCCTGGTTTAAAAGAGTTCATTCGATGATTCATTAATTCATTCAAAAAGCATTTATTAAGTCCCTACCATATTTAAGACTTTGATCCAGTTGCTAGGGATAGAGACCAAAATTTATCAGTTTCCACCCTCAAGTCACTTACATTCTCCCAAGTGAGTAAGTTTTTTTTTTTTAATGTAAAACATTTCCACATTATTCATTTTGTACAAGACAAAAGAAAAAAATGAAAGAAAGTGAAGAATAGCATGCTTCAGTTTGTATTCAAACAATATCAACTCTGTCTCTGTAGGCAGATAGTTTGCTTCATCATTAGTGCTTTGGGTTTGTCTTGGATCATTGTATTGCTGAGGGCAGCTAAGTCATTCACAATTCTTCATCATACTGTTACTGTGTACAATGTTCTCCTGATTCTATTCATTTCACTATGTATCAGTTCATGTAAGCTTTTCTAGGTTTTCTGAAATCATCCTGCATGTCTTTTCTTATATTAGTATTCCATTACAATCATATATTACATCTTGTTTAGCCATTGGCCAATTAATGGGCATCTTTTTCATTTCTAATCCTTAGCCACCACAAAAAAGAACTGCTACAAGTATTTTTGTACAAATAGGCCCTTTTCCCTTTTTATCTGATGTCTTTAGGATATGGACTTAGCAGTGGTGTTGCTAGATCAGAGGATATGGATAGTTTGATTGCTCTTTGGGCATGGTTCCAAATTGTTCTCCACAATGGTTGAGTCAGTACCCAGCTGCACCAACAGTGCATTAGTGTCCTAGTTTTCCCACATCCCCTTAAACATACAACATTTTTTTGGTCATATTAACCCCTCATAGTTGTGAGATTGTACCTCAAAGTTATTTTATTTTGCATTCTTTCTGATCAATATTTAGAGCATTTTTTATATGACTCTATAGTCATATAGCTTTGATTTCTTTGAAAACTGCCTGTTCATATCCTTTGACTATTTATAAATTGAGGAATGACTTGTATTTTTATAAATTTGAAAAATGACAGAGATACTGGTTGCAAAAATTTCACCCAGTTTTCTGCTCTCCTTATAATTTTGGTTGCATTGATTTTGTTTGTGTAAAAACTTTTAAATTTTATATAATCAAAATGATCTATTTTACATTTTGTAGTCCTCTCTATATCTTCTTTGGTCCTACATTCTTCCCTTATCCATAAATCTGACAGATAAAGTATTCCATGATCTCTGATTTTGCTTATGTTATCACCCTTTATGTATAAATCATGTACCCACTTTAATCTTATCTTGGTATACAGTGTGAAATGTTGGTTGATACCTGGTTTCTGCCATATTATTTTCCAGTTTTCCCAGAAGTTTTTGTTAAATATTGAGTTTTTGTTGCAAAAGCTTGGGCCTTTGAGTTGATCATATACTACATTAATATGATTATTTACTATAATGTAATTTATACCTAATCTATTCTACTGATCCACTACTCTATTTCTTAGCCAGATTGTTTTGATAATTACCACTTTATTGTACTGTTTGAGATCTAGTATGGCTAGACCATTTTCTTTCTCACTTTTTTTTCATTGATTCCTTTGATATCCTTGAGTTTTTGCTCTTCCAGATGAATTTTGTTAGTATTTTTTTCTAGCTCTATAAAATGATTTTTTGATACTTTTGTATGGCATTAAATAAATAGATCAATTTAGGTGTAATTGTTATTTTTTTATATTGGCTCAGCTTACACATGAGCAATTAATATTTTTTCAATTGTTTAGATCTGACTTTATTTGTGCAAAAAGTGTTTTATAGTTGTGTTCATATAGTTCCTGGGATTTTCTTGGCAGGTAGACTCCCTGCTGCTATATTTTTTATAGTTATTTTAAATGGAATTTCTCTTTCGATTTCTTGCAACTAGACTTTGTTGGTACTATGCAAAAATGCTGATGATTTATGTGGATTTATTTTGTACTCTGCAGCTTTGCAAAAGTTGTTAATAATTTCAAATAGTTTTTAGTTGGTTCTCTAGGATTTTCTTAGTGTAACATCATATCATCTGCTAGAGTGATAGTTTGATTACCTATTCTAAGTCCTTTAATATCCTTTTCTTCTCTTGTTGTTATAACTAACATTCCTAGTATAATATTAAATAACAGTAGTGATAAAAGGCATCCTTGATTCATCCCTAATTGTATTGGGAAGGCTTCTAAGTTTATTCCCATTACAGATAATGCCTACTGATGGTTTCAGATAAATATTACTTATCATTTTAAGGTAAGCTCCATTTATTCCTATGCTCTCTAGTGTTTTTAATAGGAATGAATGCTGCATTTTGTCAAAGGCTTTTTCTGTATCTATTGACATAATCCTATGATTTTTGTTGGCTTATAGTTTTCTTTCTCTGTTTTGGCTTTTTTTTTTTTTTTTGGTTTAGGTATCAGCTCCATATTTGTGTCATAAAATGAATTTGGTAGTACTCCACCTATCTTTCCACATAGTTTATTGTATTGGGACAAATTGTTCTTTAAATTTGCTTGCCAATACATCTGGTCCTGGAGATATTTTCTTAGGGAGTCCACTGATGGCTTGTTCAATTTTCTTTATCTTTTATTTTTTCTTCTGTTAATTTGAGTAATTTATATTTTTGTAGATATTCTTCTATTTCATTTAGATTGCCAAATTTATTGGCATATAATTGGACAAAAGAGCTCCTAACAATTGTCTTAATTTCCTCTTCATTAGCAATAAATTCATCCCTTTCATTTTTTGGTACCAGTAATTTCGTTTTCTTCTTTCCTTTTTAAAATCAAATTAACCAATGCATTTTCTATTTTATTGGTTTTTTAAAAGTAAAAATAAAATCACCTTTTAGTTTGGTTTTCTTACTTTCAATTTTGTTAATCTCTCCTTTGCTTTTCAGGATTTCCAATTTGATGTTTAATTGGGGATTTTTAATTTGTTATCTTTCTAGTTGTTTTTAGTTGCATGTCCAATTCATTGATCTTATTTTTCTCTCTTTTATCGATGCAAGCAATTAGAGATATACATTCTCCCCTAATTACCACTTGGGCTGCATCCCATAATGTTTGGTGTATTGTTTTATTATTGTCACTTTCTTTAATGAAATTATTGTTTCTATGATTTGTTCTTTGACCCACTTGTTTTTTAGGATGAGATTATTAATTTCCAATTAATTTTTAATCTCCTTTTCTATTGTCCATTATTTAATGTAATTTTTATTGCATTATGATCCAAAAAACATCAGTTTACCATTTCTGCTTTTTTTTTGCCTTTTGTTGTGAGATTTTTCATGTCCTAAAACCCCTCTGTGTGTGTGTGTGTGTGTGTGTGTGTGTGTGTGTGTGTGTGTGTGCATGTGTAGGTAGCATACTTCTGGAAAAAAGGCATATTCTTTTCTATTCTCATTCAATTTTCTCCACAGATCTCTCATATCTAACTTTTCCAGAATCTTATTCACCTCCTTAACTTCTTGGTTTTTTTTCTGTTTTTTGGGGGTTAGATTTATCTAGTTCTGAGAAGGGAAAGTTGAGGTCCCATACTAGTATAATTTTATTATCTATTTCTTCCTGTAACTTATTCAGCTTCTCCTTCAAAAATTTAGATGCTATGCCATTTGGTGGATATATATTGAGTATTGATATGACTTTATTATCTATCAGTTTTCAGCAAGATATAGTTTCCTTATTTATCTTTTTTAATTAGATCTGTTTTTGCTTTTTGTTTGTCTGAGAGCATGATTGTAACCCCTGCTTTCTTTGCTTCAGCTGAAGCATAATAGATTCTGCTCTAGCCTCTTACCTTTAGTACGTCTGTGTGTCTCTCTGCTTCAAGTATGTTTCTTGTAAGCAGCATATTGTATACTTTTAGTTTTTAATCCATTCTGCTCTCCTCTTCCATTTTATTGTGAGTTTATCCCATTTACATTTATAGTTATAGTAACTAATTGTGTATTTCCCTCCTTACTATTTTTCACTCGTTTATCCCCCCTTACTCCTCCACCCTTTTTCTCCTCACAAGTGTTTTACTTCTGACCACCATTTTCCCCAATATACCCTCCCCTTTATCAGTCCTGTTCTATTATCCCCTTGTACTTCCTTATATGGTAAGATAGATTTCTATATTCAGTTGAGTGTATGTTATTATTCCCTTTTTATGTATGCATATTATTCCCTTTTTGAGTCAATTTTTAATGAGAATAATGGCAAAGTTTAAGCTTTGCCATTTCCTGCCTCATCTTCCCCTCCATTATAATAGGTCTTTTGTGCTTCTTTTATGTGAGATAATGTACTCTATTCAATCTCCTCCCTCCCTAGTGCAATTTTCTTTCTCACCCCTCTACTTTATTTTATTTTTTGAAGGGGTATCATCCTATCAAAATCACCTTATATACAAAGCTTCTGGCCACATATACTTCTAACTATTCTTGTAGTAATAAAGTTAAGAGTTACAAATATTATCTTGTCATATGGAAATACAAAAAGTTTAATTTTATTGAATTTCTTTAGTGCCCTCTTTCTTGTTTCCTTTTTACCATTTTTTTGAGTGATTTTATAGAAGTAATCCTTTACTTAAAACACTCTGAAGTTTTATTTAAGACTTCTTTATTGAGAATCTGGGTCCCTGTAGAAGCAGGCTCCCTGACAAATCCAGGATGGCTTGCTAGCACAGGTTCTTAGATCTGATTTTTTGAAAAGAAAGCAATTTTTGAGGGGTCCACAATCTTCTTTAGTTACATATAGCAGCAGAGAAAATACAAGCAGAGAAATAAAGAACAACAGGCAGGACTTCTGTCTGACCATAAGCAATACATACATCACAGATCAACAGACAGATCCAACTGTCTGACCATTACATACATATACAGTCAGCAGAGAGAGAAAGAAGTACCAACGTCTGGGTTTTCTAAGCTGGGGGGCTTCTTAATGGCTACCTAGAGTCTCATCTGGTCGTATCACATGGACATTCTTTCAATGAGTGAGTCAAAAAGCAACCCCTCACCTCAGAGTATATATACACTTTTCAGAGCTGGAGGGCATCATGACCCTCTTGACCCTCATGACTTCATTAGAAGTTAACAAAAGGTATGGACAGTCCTACAAAACAAGTCTCTTCTAATCAAACTTCCCTTAATAGGCTCCACCTGAGGCCTATTAAAGGACCAGGAAGATCTTTAACTCTCATTAACACTGCAGTCCCCAGTGGAAATAATGAAGCAGAATTTAGCCTCCTCACCTTGGCATTAGGATACCCTATGACTTGAACCCAATCCATATGAACCCAGGATTCAGGCCTATTTGAGACATCACTGTCTCTTCCTCCCTTCTTGGGTTACAAGTCTTACCTTGACCCATCTACCCCAATACAACATTAACTCCTCCAGGACAGGAATTACTCAGTTTCATGGTTTTATCCTTAGCACCTAATACAATGCCTGGCAAATAATAATCTCTTACTAAATGCTTGTAGATTAATAGTTGTTGATTTGTAGAATGTCAGATCTGGAAAGGACCATAGAAACTGTTTAGTTTAATCTGTATCTAAATAAGAATCCTACCTATAATATCTTCAACAAATGATCATCCAGCTTAAGTTTGAAGACCTCAAATGATAGGGAACTGACTACCTTTGAGATGGGCCATTCCACTTTGGAGTAGTTCTGACTACCCTAACTAAGAAGTTTTTCTTCACTTGAGGCCCAAGTTTCTATTCTCTGAGACCAAGTAGAACAAGGATAATCCTATCTTCCACATCCCATATAACATAATTATACATCATATGCTATATTATATATAGTATATATCATATAATCATGTTTTCCACATCAGATATAAAGTAGTTATATTCTTTTCATCCCCATCATGTTTTCTCTTTTGTAGGTTAAAATTCAAACCCTCCTTCACTTTCTTCCCATCTTTGTTTCTGACCTTTTCTGGATTTCAGAACCATGTTCCCTCTACTACTGACTTATCCTGGAACTTCCCTCAATGCTTAGGGCATTTTTGCCCTGAAATGGTCTACTACCCACTGCAGCCCACTGACCATGGATTATCCCTCTAAAAAGTCCTCCCTACCCCAACTTTCTCATTGGTAAGTTCCTCTCAAACCTTCCATTTTGTGGAGGGGTCAAGGCTGTCTTATTTCCATTCTACTTCTGATTTTGCAACTTCTTCTAGACTTCAGAACTATCCACACCGCCCATCCCGGCCCCTACCAGCCTCTTCACCCCTAGGTTTCATCACACTTTTCAGCTCCTTTTTTGTGAACTGCTTTTCCTCACTAGAATGTATACTCTTTGAGGAACTAGCTTTCTTTTCGTTTGTACTTGTATCCCAAGCACTTAGCACAGGGCTTGAAACATCGTAAGCAAATTAAATGTCTGTTTCCTTTCTTCCTTTAGACTGCCTTACAGAGATGAATTTCATGAACCTCCAAATGATAGGAGAATTGAATAGAACTTATTACCAGATGAAGAATATTTTATCCTGCTTCTAATTCTTGGGTTTTAATCACAATCATAACTATATGTTATTCCTTAAAACCAGTGACAACCTTTGTCAGTCAAATCTTGTTGCCCCATACCTCTTCATAATCAACTTTAATATTAAATGACCTGTCATTTCATCAGTGTGAGAATTTCTTCCTTGCTTTATTGAAAAACCAAAAACAAACCCCAACAATTTACTAGTGGTCAATCATCTAGGGAGGAGATTCTCTAAGATTAGCTAGCCTGATTCCAAGATGAAAGACAGAGTCTATCTCACATTCTGTGCTCAGGTCTGTCCTTTCCAGGATGGTAGGAATTGCTGGAGCTTGTCCTCTGCTGACACAAGCTGCTATAACCCAGGATTCATTTCCCATTGTGATGTGGCATCACAAGGGTGCTTAAGCATTACAAGGGTGCTTAAGTGAAATTCTTGCTGTTAAGCCACTAATATCGTTTTCTAATCAGGGCTGCTATTTGAGAAAAAAATAATCTTTTTCTATGATTTAGAAATGACATAACTGAGAATATTGGCATATTTGAGATGAAATAATAATGGATGGGGAGAAATATACTATTATTACATCTTCTCATATAAGCCTCCAAAATCACTCTATCAGATGTGAAATTAAGCTTCATCTTGACAAAAAAATATCTGGTACTTCTCCCAGTATTCATGCCATGTTTTAAAAAAGATTATTTTAAATTTATCACCAAATAAGTTCATGTTTTTTACCAGAGTCTTGATGAATCCAACTTCTCTCTAACCAAAAAAAGGTTAATTTTATTGAATAACAGTAATTTTATTGATTACACTTCAATAAACTTGTGAAGAAACTTATAGGAATTTAGATCCTATACCACTTGAACCATATACATAGAAACATAGGTTTAGAGCTGTGAGACCTCAAAGGCCATCTAATACA
This sequence comes from Potorous gilbertii, assembly GCA_028658325.1. Lineage (NCBI taxonomy): Eukaryota > Metazoa > Chordata > Mammalia > Diprotodontia > Potoroidae > Potorous > Potorous gilbertii. The sequence continues at coordinate 420,073,325 of CM053769.1, forward strand.
ATTCTGTTATTTTATTTTTAAAATAAATTTATTTATTTTACATCTATTTATAATCTATCCCTTCCACTATTGCCTCATCGCACACCAAAAACTCTATGGAGTGAAGTGGATAGAGAGTTGGGTCTAGAGTCAGCAAGAGCTGAGTTCAAATCCAGCCTCAGATCTTTACTAAGTGTGTGACCTTAGGTAAGTCACTTGACTTCTGTCTGCCTCAGTTTCCTCAGCTACACAATGAGATAATAGCACCTATCTCCCCAGAATTGTTGCAACAATCAAAAGAGATATTTGTGAAGCACTGAGCATAGTGGTTGGTACGTAGAAGGCATTTAATAAGTGTTTATTCCTATCCCCTTCCTCTGAAAAATAAAACCTTCATCATAAACACACATAGTCCAGTAAAAAACAAATGCCCAGATTGTCCATGTCTGAAAATGTATGTTTCTCTCTACATTTTAATTTTATCACCCCTCTGGCAGGAGGTAAGGGACGTGTTTCATTTTCATTCTTTTGGAATCATGTTTATTATCACATTGGTGAAAGTTCAAAAGTTTTTCAGAGTTGTGTTCCTCTATAATGTTGTTGTCATTGAATAAACCATTCTCTTTCTTCTCATTTTACAATAATTCATAGAAGTCTTTCCACTTTCCTCTGAAGCTATTTCATTATTTCTATGGCATAATAATATCCTATTACATTCACATACAATAATTTGTTTAGTCATTCTCTAGTAGTAGAATGACACCTCCTTAGTATCCAATTTGGGGTTACTATGAACAAAAGCCACTATAGATATTTTGTACATTTTTGTACATCTACATATTTTTGCACATGTATTTTTGTACCCTTTTTCCTCTTTTTGTGATCTCTTTGTTATACAATCCTAGTAGTGATATTGCTGGATCAAAGAGTTTATGCAGTTTAGAAACTTTTTGAACACAGATTAAAATTGCTCTATGGAATGGCTTGACTAGTTCACAGGTCTGCCAGTGGTCAGGAATGGGACTGTTTTTCCACAGCCCTGCCAATATTTTTCATTTTTGTCTTTTGTCATATTTTCTAGTCTGATCAGAATGAGGTGGAACCTCACAGTTGTTTTAATTTTCTAGTGATTTAGAATATTTTTACATGTATTTCTTTTCTTTTGAAAACTATTGATATCATTTGTCCATTTATCTAGTGGAGTAATATCTTTTAGTTTTACACATTTGAATTAGTTCCTTAAATATCTAGGACATGAGGTATTTAATTGAGAAATTTGTTGCAAGGATTTTCCCCTATTATCTGCTTTTTTCCTAGTTTTAACTACAGTAGATTTGTTTGTGTAAAACTTTTAAAGTTTTATATAGCCCGAAGTGTTCATTTTATCCCCTCTGTTGCTTAATTATGAATTCTTCCACTATCCATATATCTGAAAGGTAATTTTTTCCTTTCTCCTCTAAATTATTTATGACATGACCTTTTATATCTAGATCAAGTATCCTTTTCAAGTTTATCTTGGTATGCAGAATGAGATGTTGAGCTAAGTCCTGTCAGACTGCTTTCCAATTTTCCCACTAGTTTTTGTCAAAAGTCCTTCCATACAGTGACTGAAGTTTGGGGGCTTATTGAACACTATGATGCTTAGTTCCTTTGCAATTCCCACCCCTAAATTGACTTCTCTCCCTCTCACTCCTTTTTCCCTCCCCTTTCTATTCCTCCTCTCTCTCCCTCTCCATAAACTCCAACCCCCCACCAAATTTTCACACTGAACCTCCTTCCCCTCAGGACTTTGAGCTCTGCTCTTGGAATGACTTTTGGCTTTGTAAAAATAGGTGAGTTTTCATCTTATGCTTCCCTAAATCAGGCCTCTATATATTTTTCCAGCTACCATTTCCAGACTATGACACCATGGGTATGCATACTTCTCTCATTGTTTTCAGATTCTCTCTACTCTTTGAAATAATATTTTATTTCACTCTCAATTGCATGTTAAAACAATTTTTTAACATTTTAAAAAAAATTTTTGAGTTCCAAACTCTGTCTCTCCCTCTCTCCCTGCCCCTCCCTGAGATGGTAAGCAATACAATATAGGTTATTCATGTGCAATCCTGTAAAACATTTTGATATTAGCCATTTTGTATAAGACTTGAACAAAAATAACAAACAAAAGAAAGAAAGGAAACAAGGAAGGAAGAAAGGAGGAAGGAAAAAAAAGGAAGAAAGATGAAAGAAAGAAAAGTGAAAAATAGCGTGCTTCAGCCTGTATTCTTAATGTTAATTCTTTCTCTGAAGGTGGTTATGTGTTATCATTTCTTTATTTGAATGTAAACTTCTTGGGGACAGAGATATTTACATATTCTCATATACTCACTGCTTAACACAGAGCCTGGCACATAGTAAGCACTTAATATATCATCTATCTATCTATCTGTCTGTCTGTTCGTCCGTTTATCTGTCATTCCAGGTCATGGATACTCTTATTGACTCCACTGTCCCCATCCCACAGGAAACTCCACTTTTCTCATATTGGGTAGTTTATAACCCATTACTTAGGCAATATAGCAGTAGCAAAGAACAAAGATCTTTTACTTAAAATAGTAAGCATTGTGATAGCAAGGAAATGTATTAGCATCCCTCTCAACATCTGTGCTCCACAATCTCCATTTCATCTTCTCTCAACCCTTCTGAACATTAGAGATCAGACATGAGTTGAGCTGCAGGAGCAGAAAGGGGAAAACTCACTGTTAAAATAGTACAGTATAATTATCTCTTCTCAAACCACAGAAGCAAGGTATTATGCCAGTTGTTTACATACATTGAGAGGGCATGATGAATTTGACTAGGGAGCCAGAACATCCCTGTAGCTCTTTTCCATGCTGTAGTCATCCAAATAAGATAATTTGTGATGTCCTTAGCACAGTGTCCAGCCCAAAGTAGGTAGTTAATAAATGCTTATTTCCTTCCTTTTTTTGTAGTGGTGGGAAGGAATCTCGGAAAGTACTCTCTTTCTTCCTGCTCATGACTCATAATTTTCCTAACCTCAGAGGAAGGGAAGAAGGGAAGACCCTCTCACCCCCTTGACCTTATTCATACATACACATGCATGCATTTATATAAATGCATACATGTGCACATATGAAGTATACAACATAGCATGCAATGACGTATTTATATACACTATATCAATATATATGCATATATTGATATATGATTACAATATCTACACTTATACATATATATTTATATGCACATGCTTACATATATCTTGCATACTTACATAATATCTTAGATATCAAGTTATTATCAGAGATTCTTGATATAAAGTCTTTTCCCCTCAATCAACAACTTTTCTCTTTAACCTAATTGCATTGTTTGTTCATGCTCGTCAATTTCACAAAACTTGAAATATTCCTTTTATCATTTGTTCTCTCTGTCTCTTGACTGCTTAAGAATTCTCCCCCAGATATAGTTGTGAGAATATCTGATGTGATTTTCTTCTTTAAAAAAAGTGATGTGACATCTTCCATTCAGGTTTGAGCTTATTGTGTTATGTGGTGTAAGAACTTGGTCTACACTTAATTTCTATCCAACAGCTTTCTAAGCTTTTGAAGTGGTTCTTATAAAATAGAGAGTTCTTCCCAAGTATTTTATGCTCATGGATTTATCAAATATGACTCAACCACTTTTCTGGTTTTGTGGTTGTTCAGTTGTTTTAGTTGTGCCCGACTGTTCATGACCCCATTTGGGTTTGTTTTTGACAAAGATATTGGAGTGGTTTGCCATTTCCTTCCCAAATTCATATATATTTTTTTGATTGAGGCCAACAGGATTAAGTAAGTAATTTGCACAGAATGGTAAAGAGTGAAGTGAGCAAGACCAAGAGAACACTGTATACAGTAATAGTAATATTGTTTTAAGAATGACTTTGAGCAACTGTCTATTATAAATACACTAATTAAAAATAAAAGATGTGTGAAGGAAGATACTATCTGCATCCAGAGAAAGAACAGATAAGTAGAAATATGCATAGAACAATTGAACATATACATATGTACATATAACCTATTTGTGTCTAATGGTAGCTATTTTTAGGGAAGGAAAAAAAGAAATTTACCTGATAACTATATTTTATATTTAAAAGGAATAGCATGTTGTACATAACAGATGTGTAGCTTCATGTGAAACCATCTTTTTGGTTATACACTGTTATGGAAATACTTATTTTATTCCATTAATTAAAAATAAAATAAATTTAAAAGCAGAAGATATAGCACTGAAGAGTGAAGTATAGAGCAAGGTAAAGTATATATAAAAAGCTTGTTCAGAAGTTCCCCAAACTAAAGTGGCTCAGTTATTATTGAGGATATCATTATTTCATCTCCATTTAAGTCACTATCTTTTTCTTGTGTTCCCTGAATTAACATTTTTGTTGTATAAATATGCCCTATCATATAGTATATACATATAATGACATGTGAAAACAATTTGTATTCTTTATTATTTTCATTTAGAAGTCAATACAAGTCATTCAGCTCTCAGTTGCCCACCAGCTTCTTCAATTTTTATTCATTTTTGTTTATCTGTTAGATTTGTCTAGCCCTAAGAAAGGAAAATTAAAATCTCCTATAATTATTGAATTAATATTATCATTCTTCAAATCAGTTAGCATTTCTTCTGTGAATTTAAATGTTATTCTAGTTTATATTTTTATGTTTAATTCATTAATCAGTCAATCAAGAAGTATTTACTGTGTTAACCATATGCTAGACTTTGTGCTAAGTGCTAGGGATAAAAAGTAAAGGAAAACTCAAGGATTGTGCACTCTAATGGAGATGACATATTTATTGGCATGTACAATACAATTACAAAGCATATACAAGGTAACTTTGGGTGGAAAGGCACTAGCAGTTTGGTATACCAGAAAGACTTTCTCTAGTAGGGCAAGGTCTCTGAATGCTGGGATCACAGAAGTAGAGCATTACAGACATGGGGTGCAGCCAGTGCAAAAGCATGGAGATGGACGAATGGGAGTATCATTTGTAATAAACAGCTAGGTCAGTTTGTCTAGGCTGAGGTGTGCGTGGCGGTAGGAAGGAAATAGGTTTTGAAGAGCTTTGAATGCAAGCACAGAGCAACTTATTTGATCCTAGAGGAAATAGGGAGTCACTGGAGTATATCGAGTATGGCTATAATACAGTCAAATGGGCAATTTGAGAAAATGACTTTATTGGTTATGTGGGGAATGAATTGGAATGAGGATAGTCTTGAGGGAGAAAGATCAAATACGAAGATATTGCCATAAACCAGGCAACAGGATTTGAAGATGGCCATGTGAATGGAGAGAAGATAAAAGTGATAGTGTGGAGATAGAAATGACAAGATTTAGAGATTGATTTGGTATGAGGACTGAGCAAGAGTGAGAACTTCAATGTTTCAAATTTAGATTACTTGAAGGATGGTGGTTCCTTCAAGAGTAATAAGGAAGTTTGGAAGAAAGGTGGATTTGGGGAGTGGGGTGAGTTCTCTTTCAAACAAGTAGGTTTTGAGTTGCCTTAGGGGAATTTGGTTTGAAAGGTCCTACACAATTAATGAGGTGGAACTCGGTAGTGATGGATATTGTAGATTTTGGGAATCATTGTTATTGATTGAGATGATAACTGAAGGTATGGGAGCTGATGAAGTAAAGAAAGTGAGGGTACGGGGAATAAAGAGGACTTTCAGAACCTTGGATTGTATGCACAGTTAATAAAAGAACAGTTAGGTAAAAAGAGAACCAAGAATCAGCATAGTCACAAAAACCCAGGGAGGAGAGATTGTCTAGGACAGGAATGGGAAATCTGCAGCCTCAAGGTCACATGTAGCCCTCTAGGTCTTCAAGTGTGGCCCTTTGACGGAATCCAAGCATCACAGAACAAATTCCCTTAATAAAAGGATTTATTCTTTAAAACTTGAACTCAGTCAAAAGATTGCACCTAAGGACATCAAAGTTCCACATGTGGCTTTAAGTCCACAGGTTCTCCACCTTTTATCTAGGAGGACAGGTTAATCAGCAGTATCAAAGGCTGCCAAGAGGTCAAAAAGGATAAAGATCAAGCAAAAAACCCATTAGATTTGTCAATTAAGAGACCACTAGTAAATTTGATGAGGGCGATTTTAATTGAATGATTATGTTAAAAGCCAAGTTGTGGAGGATTTAGAACAGATTTAGTAATGACTGATTTAGAATTGATTAGTTCATTGTCTCTGGTAACATTAAACATAATAAAGTTTTTCTGTCTTTCTCTATTGATAGTTTGAATATTTATTTTGCTTTTGTTTATTTTCAATGCTTCTGATACCTACCTTTTGGGATGTGACTCAGTCAGGTGGTCTGTCAGTCTACTAGCATTTATTAAATGCTTAGGATGTGCTAGGTACTGGGTTATGTGCTCATTTGTAATGAATTTTCCTCCTAATACCTGAGGGTATCCCTGGCCTACATTATCACTCCCTTTCTTACCCAAGAAAGAGGGGTACAACAAGCAACTTGCATAAATCATATCAATATTAATACAATTTTCCAATCAACAAATCATTAGTCCCTAAAACCTTAGAATGCTAATATCCACTCAGCATTCTAGTCACAATTTTGTAACCCCTAAATTCTACCACCTTTCACTTTTCTTTCAGTTCCCTTATTTCCTTTGCCCCATCCTTAAAAGTCCAAAAGAATTTACTTGTTTATCCCATATCCCAGGGTTTTCAAAAACTCTGGTATCACAAGAACTGGATTTGATCCTTGGAGTCTAATCCAAAGAAGGGTAATTTTTTTTCCCTTTGGTTTACTGCTTCTAATTGAGATTTCTCCAGGAAAAGTTCCTGATTCACTCAGGACAAATGTTTCCCTAAATGTAGCTAAAAGTTTCCCAGTTAACATAAAGCACTCAAGGTACTAAATGCATATCAGGCACAGGAGAGTCTTTATTTTACTCTGCAAAAAATGCAGAAAATGCAAAGGAGTCACAGGTGCCCATAAACAGATAGATGCAGAAAACACATGTAACCCCAGATTCAATAACCCATCCCACAGAGACTATGGATGCTGTTATTATATCTTTAAGAGGGAATGGAATATTGGGGAGTTGTGGTTTAACTGTCATCTGTGAGGAGTCTGTGAAAAGACTGAGAGTTTTAACTGTCATTTGGGAGACTATTAACTCTCATGGATGGAGAGACTTTCTGAGTACCAAGATAAAGGACTAAGAATATTTCCTGAGATTGTGTGAGGTGCTGAGAGAAAGGACTAAGGGAACTTCTTTCTTATGGGTCTGAGTGAATTAACTCTTATCTTGCAAAAAAAAAAATCATTTTAGGAGAGAACCCTTGAGAAGAGACTTTACTGACATCCTGAGAGAGTTGAATTGTTGGACTATGGTCTGTGGAGGAGTTAATAATTGTGATTGATTGTTAGAATGACTTCTTGATCATTCTCAGTGTGATATATTGTTGAAAGGTTTAAATGTATTGTTTGTTAGAACAATTGTTTGTTATTGTTAATAAACTATATAGCCAGCAACATTTATGTTCATTTAAGCCCATGAGATCAGGTTGAAGGGGAAGAGAGAGACAGATAAAAACTGAGAGGTGGGAGAGACATATACACAGAAATTATGGTTTTCTATTAATTTATGATTTCCTTATATTTTTATGGGTTGCCTTAGGACCTGGAATGAAAATTAATGAGTTAAAGTGTCAAGGCTATGTTTTTCTGTGATTGTTGCCTAACATAATGTACACCATAGCCTACTCTTCTACATTTAAGCTAAAAATAGTGTCATGATTTGCTGCACAAACACACATAGAGAGCTGCCTTGTGCACTGAGGGGTTAAGGGATTTGCCCAGTCTGTATCAGAGGTGGTACTTGAATTGGCATCTTCCTGGGTCCCAAGCTGGCTCTCCATCTCCAATGTCAACCTGACTCTTGGCTATATAAAAGCACTTAGACATCAGTTCTCCCTGATAATCTGGTGAAATTCTTCTCTCCCATAAGGTCATAAATAAACAGTCCTTTCCAGACTCAGTGTCACTTTGAGGTTTATCCTTCCCTTGGAGAGTAAATATAGTTTGGGGGCTACTGACCAAAGAAGCCCCTTCCCATTGAAATTTCATTGAATAACTCAGTGGCTTTATTCTCTAAGTATGGGGCTGTGCAGAAGCCATGGAAGCTACCCTTTTCTTTTCCAAGGCCATATGGTTTCAGGAAACCTGCCCTCTCCAGAGTATGAGCCTTTGGACTTTGAAACTTGGGAATTCTTTCCTTGAAACAATTCTCAAAGTTGGTTCTGCGCAGAAAATCTTCTTTCTCTGGCTTGAAGGCCAGATATTAGAATCATGCTGCTTGGGGAACTCAAAATCTCCCTCCTCCACTCAGGAGTTGGAGGTCTGTAAATATTTCCCAGGAACTATCCTTTGAATGAAGAGTCTGCAAACATCCGTCTCTGATACATGCTTCTGCAGAAACTGTATTTGCCCCAGTTTCTACCATATCTTAGAATGGAGAAATTCACTATCAGGTCTCTGAACTTTGAAAAAAATAATAAAAAAAAATTCTTGTTCTCAGAAATAAAACAGGAAGGCAGAAGGAAGCTAGGAAATTGAGATCCAGGAACTCTCAGACCACTTGGGCAAGAAGATGTAGCTCATTATGGTGCTTCTGATTGGAGTGGCTCTTTATCTAAGTTCCTATGGAGGGATGGGAAAGGAAAACTGTCCCTCCTCCCTCCTTGTGGTATTTCAGAACAGAATATGTAAGGGCGTGCCTTATTTATACTTTAGCAAAGTGGAAGGTCATAAGAGGGCAAAGAAAAAAAGACCCTTTAAGCATTTTCACCTTATAGGTTTTTGATGCTTTGAATAGCTCAATTGTATGTGAAAACACCATAGAGATAAAATAGAGATAATGAACTTGCTCCCTAGACATAACCTACCTCATCTCCTTTTCCACCAACAACTTGTACAGTACAAGAAGAATTTTGGAAATGCAGAAAATAGTCACCATAAATGAGGATGAAAGCCCTCACTAAGAGAACCCATTCTAAATCTTGATGAATAGTCAAATCAGAGTCTATACCTCTCTCACCCCCTTCCTGGGGGATAACAAACCTCAGATTTGAGGCTCTGAGGGAGTAGAAGTAGTGAAGCTTTCTGCTAGGCTAAGGGCGTCTTCCCTTTCTGAAGAGCAAAGAAGCACACAGCTCCTTAACCAAAGAGCATAGCAACCTTCCTGCTAAACCCATGGCTAGAGCTGGTGGAGCTTACAACTGCTCATCACAGAGTAAGCTCAGGGAGTTCAGTGGATTAACCCATTCAGATTAGACAGAGCCTTCTGTGAGAAGCCAGTCTAGTCCATCCTGACAACATCCATGCCCTGTGAGGATCCAGTCCCCCTAGTGAGTGACTTCCCTGGCAGAAGATCTAGCAGAGTTGTTGGGCTCTGTGAAAAAAGCCTAGTTAAGCCAGTAGTCCAGCTAAGATGCCATGTCCCTAGGAAGTCAGCCCAGCCTAGAAGCAGTGACTCACTTATCAGTTAAGCCACACCTTAGAGTGAACTTTGGAAGGATTTTCTCAAGAGAGATCTTGTAGTTCTGGAGTGGTGAGTTGCCTTGGCCACAGGTATTGTCTGACTATCATTGTAGTTAATCTACTTAAGTTTAGGTCCTGTACTCCCCACCTCCACAGATACTCTATGGATTTGTGTAAGAATACACTTCAGGCTTGGGAGGGAGGGGAGCAGTGCTTTGTAACTACCTAGACGATTTGAGTAAATGTCTTTTCTCTAGAGCCAGTAGTGGAATTTTAAGGGGAAGTATACCCATGTGGGATTGTCCTATGAGCTAAAGTGTTAGGAATAGTCACCCACAACCAGAGGACGTTGTCACCCCTTCTAGGAACCCAATTTGTCAGTGCTAGTATGAATTGAAGGACTGAAGGTGTACTATAGGAAAAAGAATAAAGATAGAAGAGGAATAAGAAAGAGTAAGAAAACTTGTCTCATAGCTCCCTTTTAATAAATCGTGTTCCTCTGATAAGAGACTATTCCTCTGGGTCTCAGTCAACCGAGTTTCCTATATTCTTTTAGCAAAGTACCAGTAGACATGCATTTCCTGGGAAGGTGGCCCTTAGTTGCTTCCAAAAGCCGTTGATGTATAAGCTAATCAAGGTGATGGAGGAGGCAATAAGTTAATCAGGGTCCCCCTCTCTCTCCTGTACTTGCACCAATGCTTCACTGGATCTACGATCCTATCACTGTGGGTTTGATGGTAAGTTTACAATGCATTCATGCCTGCTCACTCTGTGTCACTCCTGCCTACGTCCTATAAATCTTACACAAAATTTCCATTGACCTCGCTGGGGACCTTCCTCTAATTCTCCTGATATTGCAGGGCTACATTGAGCACAGGGCACATTTGTCCACTGGCTATCCCTGGCATTTACTATATAATCAGTTTGACTTTTTTTCCAGGCATATGTTTTGCTGAACACACACACACACACACACACACACGCACGCACACACACACTCATACACTGGTGTTTCTTTGCAGTTCTTTGTGAGTAGTTTACTATGGTTTATGTCCAACATTTGCCTCTTCATTCCCTATTGTGTGACCCATATCTTTAATTCATCAAACACTGTAGTATTCCATTATTTGAGACCATATTGTATTTCTTAAAGAATATAGTATTAAAAAAGATGAAGCTTTGTTTTGGTGAAAAGTTTGGGTTCATTAAAGTCATTAGACGATTTTTCAAAACTAGCCAATTGTGGTGGTTCTGTTCAATTCTCATCTCAGCTCACTGTCTAACCCCAGTGTCTGTTCAAGATATATGGACCAAGTCTATGAGATGTCCACACAATTACAGGCCAGTCATTCCATTGGTCCTTTCAGCTCCCTTTCAAACTTGTTACTACTCCATGCCAGTTGCCTTGCCTGACTGCCTTGGGAGGAGAGTCTTTGAAGGGGTCAGCCATTCTGGTCTGCTATAAATTCACCTTGTTTGGTTTGCCGCTCTGGGACTGTCTCTGTTTCCCACTTGGTAGCTACACATTGCTACCTGAGACCTGGAACAACTCCAGTCTGAAATTGTCTCAATGTTTAATGAGTTGCTGCCTGGAAACTCCATAATGTGAGAAGGTCTAGTTTCATAGTTCACTCTCTACTACCAGCCTGATTTACATCCATACTGGCTACCTATTGCCCCTGGAGTTGATGATAACCTGCTGAACTAAGCCCTTGGTGATCAGCACACTCCTTCATCTCCAACTCAATTATTTTGATGCCCTACCTTGGTCCTTGTGCAAACCAATACCCCATGGCCTGTTCTCTTGTTTTAACCCCCTTCCTTCACTCTTCTCCCTGTCCCAACATCCCACTCAAGAACTACCCTTTCCTTACACTGTGCTTTCTGTAATGGCTATTCAGTAGATAACAAACTTGATTTTTACTCTTTCTGTCCTCTTCTATTCACTGATACCTGGCTACCTGATGACAAGTCTACCCTGGTCATTCTTTCTAGCACTTTTCTTCATACCCCATGAATCACTAGTTATAGTAGGAGAGCCAGAATACCCCTTTTACTCCATTGCCACTTCCAGACTCCTGTACCCCCACTCAGTAAACTCACCTCCTCTGAGGTCCATCAGTCTATATTTTACACCCAATCAAGACTCTAGTAGTTATCTACTGACCTTCAGGATTCTACCCTTCCTTTCTTGAAGAGTTCAATGACTAGCTCACCATCTTTCTGTCCTACTCAATTCCTGTCTTAATATTAGGGAATTTCAACATGCACATTAATACTCATCAAATACCCTATCTTCCCTGTTTCTCAATTTCCCATAACATTTCCACTCCTCTCAACTACACACAGAAATAGTTACCCCTTGATCTTGCCATCCCTCACCAAGTTTTCACTTCTATATTCCTGAACCCTGATATTCTTTTTTTTTGTAATACAGGTGGGGGACCTGTGGCCTTGATGCCACCTGTGGTCTTCTAGATCCTTAAGTTAAATTTTAAAATTTGGATTCAGTCAAAAGGCCACACTTAAGGATCTAGATGACCACAGGTGGCCTCAAGGCTGCAGGTTCCCTACGCCATTATTTTCTCTCTGCTTTACAGTACATAAATCTATTCTTCATCCTCATGGTGATCTCTAATCCCTTTACCCATCAGCTTTTTTCTAGGCCATCATCCATGTACTGGGTATACTTTCTTTTCTTTCCCATCTTGATCCCTTGGTGAGTCAATTCAATTTCATACCATCTGTTTAATTCTTTTTCTCCTTATCCTATTGCCAGTCTTTTCTTATCAGTCACCAGATTTGTACACATTCCACTATCCACTGCCTTTACTTCTATTCATGTGATGTGGAATGAAGCTGGAGACAATCATCTAGTCATGTTGATTGGTTCCAGTATAAATTTATGTTACATAATGCCAACTGGGCCCTCACTGGGCAGGGCAATCTTTTATACTTCTCTAATCACTTCAGTATCCTATTCTCTGAAGCAGTTTTTCCCAATCCTTCCATCCTTTCTCAAACTTCCCATGGTTTCCCAGGCCCCCATCCTCTTAGCTGAGAAACTTGGCCCATATGACACTGAAAAGTTTCAGGCCATTCACCAAGAGCTCCCTCTTCTCCCCTTCTCTTTTCACATCACTCAGATTCCTTCAGCTATTATCTTCCCTTCCACTCCTGTCTCTCAGGAAGAGGCAGCCCTTCTTCTTGCATCTACATGCACAAATGATCCCACTGACTTCTCTAGCAGATTGCTCCTTCTATCATTCTCACTCTTATTTTTCTTTAATATCTCCCTTTCTACTGGCTACTTCCCTATTACCTAAAAAACAGTTCATGTCTCCCCTATCCTTCAAAACCCCTCACATTCCCCTTACCCCTTATCCATCCCTGCCAGCTATTATCCTTCATTGCTCTTCCCTTTCATGATTAAACTCTTTGGAAAAATTATCTGCAATCAGTACCTCCACTCCTTTACCTTCCTTCTCCTAACTTGTTGCATCTGGTATCAGATCTCATCATTCAACTGAGACTGTTGTCCAAAGCTTAATCCTCAAATTTCTTGACCTCTCTGCAGTTGACAATCCTATTCTCCTTGGTATATTCTTCTTTTTAGATTTTCATGACATTACTCTCTCTTGGTTTTCCTCTTACCTAACTATTCCTTCCTAGAATCCCTAAATAGATATTCATTTGGGTTACGTTTGCTAAGCACGGATATCCCTCAAAGCTCTGTCCTGGGCCTTTTTGGTTTTTTTTCTCTAGATACTGTTTCACTTGGTAATCTCATTAGCTCCCATGGATTCAACCATCATTTCCATGCTAATGATTCCCATAGCTATTTATCCATTCCCAACTGCCTATTGATGTGCAAAATTGCATGTCCCATTGACATCTTAAATTTAACACATCCCAAACTGAATTTATCATCTTCCCTCACCCACACACTTCCTTTTTCCTAATTCTCCTTTTCTTTTAAGGGAATAACCATCTTCCCAGTCATCCTAACTGGTGAACTAGACATCATCCTTGGTTCCTTGCTATGCCTCATCCTTGTCCCTGTGCCTATATACAAAATGTTGCCATATCGTGTAGCTTCCACCTTCACAATATCTCAAGTATATGCCCCTTTTCTCCTCTGACACTATCATAAACCCTGGTACAAGGCCATTATCAGCTCACACCTGGATTATTGCAAATACCAGAGTATCCCTAACCTCTTCTCTCCCTACTCCAGATCATCACCCAGTCAGCCATCAAAAGTGAACTTGTTTAAGATCATGTCTGACCATCTTCCCCTCTCCCCACCACCCCATTCAATAATCTTCAGGAGCTCCCTATCACCTCCAGGATTACATATACAACTTCATTTGTCTTTTAAATCCTTTATAATCTGGCCTTCTCCTACCCTTCCAGGGTTCTTACTTCTTACTCCCCCCCACCATGTACTCTTTAATTCAGTGACACTGATCTTAATGTCTTAAGCAAGACACTCTGTCTCCTTATTTCATGCATTTTATTTAAAAAAAATTAAAAATGTAATTTTATTTATGTCTTCTGCTTCTTAGATCATCACAATTATCCCCAGTATCCCCCTCCTCCTCCCAGAAATTCATCTCATGTAATAAGTAGTATTTTTTCTTTTTTAAAATTAATTAATTTATTTGTTTTAAGTTTTCTACAATCACATCCAATATATCTTAGATTTTCCCCCCTCCCTTCCCCCCCTTCCTTTCCACCCTCCCCAAAATGGCATGCAATCTTATGTAGGTTCTATAATACATTCTTATTAAATACATTTTCATCTTTTCTCATATTGCATAGAAGAATTAAAATGAATGGAAGAAACCATGAAAACAAAACAAAACATAACAGAAAAGAAAATGGTCAGCTTCCTTCTGTGATCCAGTTCCATAATTCTTTCTTGGGATGTGAAAGGCATTTTGCCTCAAGTTCATTGGGAATTTTTTAGGTCTTTGCATTGCTGTGGAGGGCTAAGCCTATCAAAAACAGTCCTTGGACACTGTGACTGTTACTGTGTACAAAATTCTGGTTCCTGGCTCTGCTCCTTTGACTCAGCATCAGTTCATATATGTCCTTCCAGGCCTCTTTGAAGTCTTCCTGTTCATCATGTCTTACAGCACAATAGTATTCCTTTGCATTCATATACCACAACTTGTTCAGCCATTCCTCAATTGATGGGCATCCCCTTGATTTCCATTTCTTGGCCACCACAAAGAGAGCTGCTATAAATATTTTTGTACAAATAAAATATTTTTATGATCTCTTTGGAATACAGTGCTAGAAGTGATATTGCTGGATCAAAGGGAATGCAAATTTTTGTAGCCTTTGGGCATAGTTCCAAATTGCTCTCCAGAATGGTTGGATCTACTCACAGCTCCACCAACAGTGAATTAGTGTTCCAACTCTCCCAAAACTTCTCCAACATTTATCATATTCCTGTTTTGTCATGTTAGCAAATTTGATAGGTGTGATATGGTACCTCAGAGTTGTTTTGATTTGCATCTCTCTAATCAATAGTGATTTAGAACACTTTTTCATATACTTATAGATAGCTGTAATTTCTTCCTCTGAAAACTCCCTGTTCATATCCTTTGACCATTTGTCAACTAGGGAATGATCTGTATTTTTGTACATTTGACTCAGTTCTCTATATATTTTAAAAATGAGGCCTTTATCACAGACACTAGTTGCAATAATTCTTTCCCAGTTTTCTTCTTCCCTCCTAATCTTGGTTGCATTGGGTTTGTTTGTGCAAAAACTTTTCAATTTAATGTAATCAAAATTTTCCATTTTGCACTTTATAATGTTCTCTATCTCTTGTTTAGTGAAAAATTACTCCATTCTCCATAAATCTGACAAACACATTATTCCCGGCTTCCCAGATTTTTTTAAATTTATTTATTATATACATTTATTTATTTAACTTTTTACATTCATTTTCACACAATTTTGGATTCCAAATTTTCTCCCCATTTGTCCCCTCTCCCCACCCCAATACACCAAGCATTCTAATTTCCCCTATCACCAATCTGCCCTCTCTTCTATTATCCCTCCCTTCTCTTGTCTCCATCTTCTCTTTTGTCCTGTAGGGTCAGATAACTTTCTATTCCCCATTACCTGTATTTCTTATTTCCTAGTAGCAAGAACAATTCTCAACAGTTTTTCCTAAAACTTTAAGTTCCAGCTTCTCCCCATCCCTCCCTCCCCACCCA
>CM053769.1:420089601-420157256 GCA_028658325.1 Potorous gilbertii
GCCTAGATCTGCCCAGCTAGTGCTTGGGGTCTGAGATTCAAATGCTGCTCCCCAGCCTCAGGGCTTTTGGCGGCAGGCCTGACTGCTCTTCAATGGGAGCTTACCTGCTAGTTCTCAGGTGGGGGCAGGGCTGCCTGTCAGGCTCAGTTCCCTCAGGGGGTTTATGCAGAGAACTTTTGTAATGGAGCTGGGGTGGAGCTCCTGCCTGCTCTGGGAGTCTCTGGCTGAGCTGCCTCTGCCTCTGCTCCGGCCACCATCTCCCAGGGGGTCCGAGTCTCGGAGATACCTGCTCCCCTCTCAGCCCATCTCTCTCACTGACATGTGTGTCTGTGGGTGGAGGGACCTTCGCAGCTGCTGGAGATTCAGGTCCCTGACGCCTGCTTGGGTCTGCTCGCTCCTCTCAGTGCGGTGCGGCCAGGGCAGGGAGGGGAACGCTCCACAGGGCAGGGCTCCGCTCCTGTCCGGGGTACATTTGTGGTCGGTTTTTCAGGGCTCTCTGAGACGGAAATCTCCTTCACTGTGTTTCTGCGCGGCTTCCACTGTTCCAGAATTTGTCAGGAGTTCTTTTTAGAGGGAATCCATGGGCTGTGGGTTCGGAGCTAGCAAATGTGAGTCTTTCTACTCCACCATCTTGGCTCCGCCCCCATAATGTATTATTCTTGTGATAAGTTGCTGTATTCTTTTTGCTAGTATCTTATTTAAAATTTTTAAATCTATATTTATTAGAGAAATTAGTTTATAATTTTCTTTCTCTGTTTTAGCTCTTCCTGGTTTAGGTATCAGAATCATATTTGTATCATAAAAAGAATTTGGTAGGATTTCTTCTTCACCAATTTTCCCAAATAGTCTGTATAGTATTGGAATTAACTGTTCTTTAACTGTTTGATAGAATTCACCAGGCCCTGGAGATATTTACTTAGGGAGTTCATTGATGGCTTGTTCAATTTCTTTTTCTGAGATGGGGTTATTTCAGCATTCAACTTCTTCCATTAATCTGGGCAATTTATTTTTTTTTTAAATATTCATTCATCTCATTTAGATTGTCAAATTTTTGAGCATACAGTTGGGTAAAGTACCATCTAATTATTGTTTTAGTTTCCTCCTCGTTGGAGGTGAGTTTACTCTTTTAATTTTTGATTTTGGTAATTTGGTTTACATTTTTTAAAAAAAAAATCAAATTGACTAAAAGCTTGTCAGTTTTATTGGTTTTTTTCATAAAGCCAAGTGTTTTATTTATTAATTCAATAGTTTTCTTAATATCAATTTATTAATCTCTCCTTTGAGTTTTGATATTTCTAATTTGGTATTTACTTAGTAATTTTCAATTTGTTCTTTTTCTAGCTTTTTCTAGCTTTTTTTGCCCAATTCATTGGCCACCTCTTTCTCTATTTTATTCATGTAGGCCTTCAATGATATAAAACTTCCCCTATGTACTGCTTTTGCAATATCCCATAAATTTTGGTAGGTTGTCTCATTATTGTCATTCTTTTGAATGAAATTATTGATTGTTTCTATAATTTGTTGTTTAACCCACTCATTCTTTAGGATTAGGTTATTTAGTTTCCATTTAATTTTTGATTTATCTTTCCATGGCCTTTTGTTACATATAATTTTCATTGCATTATGATCTGAGAAGGATGCATTGACTATCTCTGCCTTTCTGTCATGAATTGTGAGGTTTTTATGCCCTAGTACATGGTCAATTTTTGTATACATGCCATGTACCACTGAGAAAAAGGTATATTCCATTTTATCCCCATTCAATTTTCTCCAGAGATCTATCATATCTACCTTACCCATGTTTCTTGTAACAACATATTGTTGGATTATGGCTTTTATTCCATGCTGCTATCTACCTTCATTTTATGGGAGAGTTCACCCCATTCACATTCACAGCTATGATTAGTAATTTTGTCTTTTCCTCCATCCTTTCCCCTCATTTATGCTTCTAGTTCTCCTTTCTCCCTTCCTCTCCACAAAAGTTTTAATTTTTGACCTCCATCTCCTTTAGTCTTCCATCCCTTCTTTCAGCCCCCTCCCTTTAACTCCCTTTTTTCCTTACTACTTCTTCCCTCCCTTTTAGCCTCCCCTCTCTTTTCTTTCCCCTTTCCTCTCATGCTGCCTATAGAACTAGATTTCAATACTTAACTGAATTTGTTGTTTCCTCCTTGAACCAAGTCAGATGAGAGTAAATCTCAAACAGTGCTCATCTCCCTAACCTCTTTCCCTCTACGGTAATATGTTTTGGTGCCTCTTCCTTTGGTGTAATTTATCTTTTTCCGTCTCCTCCTTTTCACCTCTCCTGTTACAGTCCCTTTGCACCCTTAAGTCACATTTTTATCCTCACATCATTTACTTTATACCCACTTCCTTTATCTATGTATATCCTTTTTATATATCATAATAAATAAATAATTCTCAAGAGTAACAATATCTTCTTCCCTTAGAGGGAGGTAGACAGTTTGCCCAGATTGAATAACAAGGATTTTTTCCCCTTGTTTTCCTTTTTATGCCTCTTTGGAGACTTGTGTTTAAAGATCAAATTTTCTACTGAGCTCTGGCCTTTTCATCAGGAAGGTCTGGAAATCTCTTATTTCACTGAGTGTCCATCTCCTTGCCTGAAATATTATGCTCAATTTTGGTGGATAATTGATCCTTGTGTGTAATCCCAGCTCTTTTTCCTTATGGGTATCATATTCCAATCTCTCCAGTCTTTTAATGTAGAAGCTGCAAGGTCCTTTGTGATCCTGACTGTAGCTCCTTGATATTTGAATTGTTTCTTTTTGGCTGTCTGTAGTATTTTCTCCTTCACTTGATAATTCTGGAATTTGCCAATGATATTCCTTGGGTGTTTTTAGTTTGGGATTCCTTTAAGGAGGTGAACAGTGGATTCTTTCAATGATTATTTTGCCCTCTGGATCTAGGACCTCTGGGCAGTTTTCCTTGGAAGATATTGTCCAGATTCTTTTTTTCATCATGAATTTCTGGTAGATCAATAATTCTTAGATGTTCTCCCCTGGATCTATTTTCCAGGTCAGTTGTTTTTCCAGTGAGGTAGTTTACATTTTCTTCTATTTTATTATTTTTTAGATTCTGTTTAACTGATTCTTGATGTCTCATAGAGCCATTAACTTCTCCTTGCCCAATTCTAATTTTTAAAAAATTGTTTTCTTCAGTTAACTTTTGCATCTTCTTTTCCATTTGTCTAATTGTTCCTTTTAAGGAGTTATTCTCTCCAGCTAGTTTTTTGGGCTTCTTTTTTCATTTGTTCAGTTTTCCCAATTAGATTTTGTACTTCCTTTTCCATTAGTCCAATTTTCCTTTTAAATTCTTCCATGATTTCTTTGTTCATATTTTAAAAACCATTGGCCAACTTTTCTTCTACTTCCCTAATTTGATTTTTAAAATCCTTCTTGAGCTCTTCCAAAAATGCTCTTTGTGCTTGAGACTAGTTCATAGTTCTTTCTGAAGTTTTAGATAGGAGTATAGTCTCGATGCTGACCTCTTTGGGATTTGTATTTTGGTCCTTGTTACCATAGAAAGATTCTGTGTTCTTATCTTTTCTGGTTTGTTTCTTGCTCATGATGCTTACCCCTTTCCTGGCTTTTAAAGTGGATCTCTGCTTCTGGGGAACAGGGGGAATTTGTCTCATCATTCTTGTGCTTTGAACTTGAGGCTTTATGTATTGTGGCCTCTGGTTCTTTCAGCTAGAAGCTAGAACGCTGTGGCTTACCTGGTGTTGAGCTGGCTGGTGTCCCAAAGCAGAAGCCAGATGAAGTCTTTCTGGGTTTCCCTGGAGTTACCCTGTACCTACCTGGGTTAAGTGTGGGGGAAGGGTGGTGCGGCCATAGGAGGTCTCCTCTCCTGAGCACAGGTAGGCTCAGTGGTTGGTGAACCCCTTTTGCACTAGTGTCTTCCCGATTCTGCTGGTTGTGCTTAAGCAGTCCTGTGGTCCTGGTGCTGATGATTACAGACTCGATCCCCCCTGGGGCTCACAATCTCCTCCTGGTTTGCTGAGGTGGGGCTGTTTGGAATAGCTGGTTCTGCACTGGTCCCCTTCAGTCACAGCAAGAGGGAGCCCCCTTTGTGATTTTTCTAGTCTCAAGGATTAAGAGACTGTTTACCCCTTTGGCTGAACTCACCGTTCCTGAATTTTTTCTGGGGAAATGTTCTCTGGGCCTTTCAAGGTCAATAAAGTGAAGGGTAGAATATTTACTGATTACTCTACCATCTTGGCTTCTAGCAGTTTAAGTAGGTGACTTACAGACATTTGATCTTTGGGCTGATAGACTCAGGAATGGTCACTGCAGTTACCTGAGGTTCTGCAGTTTTCTCTTAGTTCTACTGGATGCTCGTCTTGGGATGATATGTTTGAGATTCCACAGTGTTGCTGCTGCTTCGGAACACCCGGGGTTTCCTCCTCAGCTTTGCTATGATGGGGTCTGCCAGTAGTATTTTTTAAAAGAAGAAAAACAAGTCACATTGATGGATACTTTGAAAAAAAATCTGAAAACATTCTCACCTCCATGAAGGGGATAGATTGGGCTTGTCTTTTCATATCTCTTCATTTGAAATATGCTTGATCTATATAAATTTGTTGTATTTACTTTTGTTTTTTTGTTATATCATTGTTCTTCCCATTTACATTGTTATAGTAATTGTACATATTGTTTTCTTGAATCTGCTTACTTTATTCTTTATTAGTTTATGTGTCTTTCTATATTTCCTTGTTTTAAAAACAATTGTTTTTTATTTTTAATTTATAGAATAAAACAGGCATTTCCACAACATAGTATATTAAAAAAAATATTCATCTCACACACTTCTTATAATCGACTATTAACATCCCATTATTTTCATGTACCACAATGTGTTTTGCCATTCCCCAATCAATGGACTTGTAGTTTGTTTCCAATTTTTTGCTATCACAAATGTGTTATTATAAATATTTCAGGGTATATGAGGGTTTTCTTCTTCTTATAGATTTTTTTTTTACTTTTAAGCCCAGTATTGGGACTCTGTGCATTTTCAATGACCGACCTTCATGCTTGGAAAACTTTCCCTTCTCATCTTTGCCTCCTGTCTTCCTTGACTTCTTTCAAGCCACAACTAGAATCCTTCTTTCTGAATGAAGTTTTTCCAGGTTCCCCTTCACAATGAGAATGCAACATCACTGCGATTTTATATACATATATATATACACACACACAGATATATGTATATACGTATACGTGTGTGTATAGTTATGCATATATTTCATTTGTACGTAATTGTTCTCATGTTTTCTCTACCATTAAACTATGAACTTCTTGAGAGCAATTTTTGCCTTTCTTTGTATTCTCAGTCCTTGGAATAGTTCTCATACATAGCAAGAGCTTATAAATGATTCTTGTATGAACAGCTCATTCAACTTTCCCTTCTCTTAAATCTTCACTCAGGTCATTTCTCAATATACATCCCTCCACATTCACTGTCATATGTATCTTGCTAGCAGATTGAACTATGATTGTAAAGTGCCTTCTAGCTTTTAGATTCTAGAATTTTGCCATCAGAAACTCACTAAGAAAGTGAGGGACCCAGGAGTGTTTGCAGAAGAGTGAGAGACCCAGGGTATTCTGGGGGAATTATGAATCTTGGGCTCTCCCAGGGGGAATAAAGAATGCAGTTCTTATAGTCTGAGGTTTTTTTTTTTTTAAATGCTGTTCGATCATCTTCCCAGCCAAATACTTGACTTTTTAACTCTTTGTCAAGGTAGGACTCTGCTTCCAGTGGGGATGGATATGGATGTGGGTGTACTGTCCTAGGCTTCAGGAGTTTTGTGTCAGCTGCTGGCTCTCCCACCATCTGTGGGCCCAGAGCACCAGAAGCAGTCCCTGCTGCTGCTGCCACCACTGCCACCTGCCCTGATCTGTGTTGTTCTTTCCCCAAGGTCCCACAAAGTTTTTTCACTGACTTTCTATGTTATCTTTGGTATTTGTGGGTTGAAGAGCTTGGAAACTGCTACCAGTGATACAGCTGCCAGTGATTCAGTACCCTGAGGCCTGGTCTGGCCCTGTCTGGCCCATGCTGGACTGTGCTCCTCTCCCAGGCTGGAGAGATATATACTCTTCCTGTCGACCTTACAGCTTGTCTTGGGTTGAAGATTTGTTTTACTCTGTCATTTTGTGGATTCTGAAGTTGAGTCACTTTTTACAGGTTTTTGGAGGGGTTTGGGGGAGAGCTCAAGCAAGTCCCTGCTTTTAGTCTACCATCTTGGCTCTGTCCCCTGCAGTTTTTCCCCCTTGAAGAATTAAGGATTCACAAGTGACGGAGGGGAGTAAGGGTCCTAGGAATGATGCCAGGGGTGTGCATGACCCAGAATCTTCCTTAAGTAGTAGAGGACCCAGGTTGGATCTCACCTACGAATGTTCAGATCAGGGATAAACCATGCTGTAATTCTACTCTTAACATTTTTATCCAGGTGAGATCAAGTTATTATGAGCATAAGAGCCACCTTTGAGAGAATCACAGATTCATAGCATTTCACACTGGGAATGACTTTAGAGATCAGATGAGATTTGAGCTTCCTTTAGAATCATTCAAGGAACTACCTTTGCCTACTTCTGGTGTTCATTTTGTGAGGTGCGACAGCGATGAGGAGCCCTAAGGAATGACTTTGACTCCCTGCACCGCTCCTCTGGGTTCTAGCATCCATCATCTTTTCAATCCTTTGCTGAAACATTGCTATCACTTTTTAGTATGGTTCCAAATGGATCTGGTTTTAACTACTTTCAGTGTAAAAGTAGGGAAAGTAAAGTCTGAGCGTTTAGAACAGAGTGGGCCCTTTGAGATCAACAGGTTCATACTCTTGACCCCCAACTCTAATTTTAAAAGAGGGAAACTGGGGGCTAGATAGATGAAGTGATTTTCTTTTTGTACAGGGAGTTCATCCTAGGCTTTGGATTTGAATCTAGGTCCAGACCCAAATCCAGTGTTTTTTCCTTTGTTTCTTGGTACATAGGTAGCTCAAGCACTAGCTTCGTATCATAGGAATTTTGCTTTTAATGATAATTCTGACTAATCCATGAATGCAATTTTTTTGCTGCATTAGACAACTCCAGCTTTGCTCTCTTCATAGAACTTCCTCTCAGACACATTAAACATTCAAAATATGGTAAATGTTTTGTCATTATTATATGTGTGAATATGGAAAGGATCCATGATTTTTGTGGATACAGGGAACTCCTTGACTGGGAACTTCCTCCATCAACAGATTATGAACTGTCCATGACTTCATGGATATAGTAAGGAGTTAAGACACATAGAGGTTAAATAATTTGCTATGGTCACACAGATAGTAAGTCTCATATATGGGATATGAACTCAAGTCTTCCTGACTTAAAGCCCAGTGTTCTATCCACTGTACCACACTGCCTCTATGCAATTATAATTGCTCAAAGGAAAAAAGAAAGCAAAGCAAAACCTCACTGTTTCACAACTGAGGTATGTTTGAAATATATTTTATTGCTTTTCCTTTTGTCTTAGAAAGAATATGAAAACTGCATGCAATTCTAATTATTTCAGACATTTAAAAAGCATACGATAACTTCATGACGTAATACATGATACTGGAAGAACATGATACACAGTTTGCTTAGAGTATATTTACAAAAGGAAAGGTAGTTTTGTTACTTTATTTTAAAAAAAGAGAGAGTACTATTAACCATGGAAGCATTACATTCACAATGACAGAAATTGTGTATATATTTCTGGTCTGGGGGGGGGTCACATTCTTTGTATGTATATGTACTTGTGTGCTTGTGCACACATACATACATGTGTGTACATATATGTATGTATAAAATTTCCTTGAAGGATTTTTACTAAGAAAACTAGCAAACTCTATTGTTCTTGAAGCACAAAATACTTGAGATTGGAGAAGTGTACCTTTCATATCCCCTCATGATGGGAGAAGAATCCAGCATCCTCCTTAGACATGAATTTAGCTTGGGATTATCCCCCACGTCTAATATGTGTAAAAATTAACTGGGGGAATTACGTACATTTCCCTGGCAATCAGCTTTTATTTCAGCAAAGAACACATATATGCAAGAGTGATGCTCATTCAGTTCTGCCAACTGTGTGGGCCCTTATTGCATAGACACACAATAACACATTATCATGGCAGGCACACTGTATACAGTGTGCCTTCTCTCCTCTGAGGAAAGACACCATGAAATCAGAAGTGGAAATCTTCCTAGGGCTACAAATAACAGAGCACTACTATGGAATACCACCACATGGATTATTTGTTCAGCTAATGAGCTTATAAAGCTCAGTGGCAATCATAGTGATGGATGAATGAATACGAAAAGACATTTTTAAAAAATGAAAGGCATGGATTTTCCCAAATTCAGTAAAAAGCAGACAGTTGTGAGCTCTGAAATAAATGCAAGAGACAGTTAGGACACTTGGAAGCCTTTTGCAAACAGCTATAAAATGTAAAAACTGACCCTTGATAAAAAGTGCTTTTTGTAACAATATATAATTTGTGTCTTATGTCTGTGAGAAAGAAAGGTTTTTCTGTAGAGTCCTTTGTTCAAGTCTTCCAAAAATTTCTGACTTTTTCATTAGGATTTTCTTGTCTTACTCTTCATAGACCCTGAAAAGGAAAAACAGGTATAAGTCTCTCAATGCACTGACTTTGACCATTAGATGGAGTAAGGCAAAGCCCCATGAGTCCTCCAGGGGTGATTTCTGTTACAGAACAGTGAAAGATGCAGTTTCAGGAGTGGGCTCTTTCTCTTCTTTCCTGGTATTCAAATAGCCTAGTTCATTAAGTCTTCTTGCTGATGCATGAGGTATGGTTGTAAAGGTCTGTTGTTTTAACAAACATGCTAGAACTGTGACCTGAAAGGGAACTTTAGATCCCAAGTGTCTAGCATTGTCTTAGCACTAGTAGGCACTTAATAAATGCTTGCTAACTGATCAATTAATTAATTAGTCTTATAGGTTTTGCAGTCCCCCACCCTCCCATTTCACAGAACAGGAAACTGAGGTCTAGAGAAAGAAAAGGACTTATCTAAATGAATACTGTCCTTTACAAAGTAGTCCTCTTGGGAACCTAGTCACATATTTTAATGGTGCTGTAGCAAAATGCTCAGGCTTGAGGCACAAAGAGTCATCAAACCTGGTGACACATTTTTTTTTAAATTGCATTAATGGGCTAAACCTCCTTCCTTTGAAAGTAAATTCGATTATTGGAAGGAGACAAGCTACATGAATAAGATGTGTGAGGGCTCTTGGAAATAGTGGTTTGAATCATAGATGAGGTGAGTCTAGCTTCATTACTAAGACAGTACAATTGGGGATGTGCCCCAGCATCACCAAGTCAAGAGAGTAAAATTTTAACACATGCATGGTTTTAGAAACTACTGATTCAACACCTAGTTAGCAAGAATAATGAATTCATTCAAATAGGAGCTCCCATAACATGTAGGCATTTTAGCAGTGACCATCTGTGACTCACTATATTAACTATCTTCTCCCACTCAACTACATTTGTCTTAATTATTATTTGATCCTGGAGTCTTGCTTGCCTCAGGATCAGAATTACTAGCTATATAGAACCTACATAGAGGCCCACGGTGTATGGAAACAATAAATGGGCTCTGGAGCCAGATCCCAAAGGGGAATTAATACATGACCCAAGCAGTGAAAGTAACATAGGAATAAGTGTGTAGTCTTCCATGGAAATGACTCTGAAGATGACAGCACTCATGTGGAGGGCGGAGTTCTAGTCTGTTAGAGATTCAATCACACGATATTAGAGTCAGACCTCAAGAATAATCTAGGAGTAAAATGACATGGAACTTCTTCTATAGTCCTAAACAGTTGCTGTTATGGGAGCAAAATGGAGGGTAGAATTTACAAAAACCCCAGAATTGCTAGTGGGGCATCACCCTATAGAGATGGAGAAGAAGAGTGCATCATCCCTGAGAGTATTTTTTTTTTTAATAAACAAAAAGCTACAGCTTTCAGAAATTGGTAAAAATTTATAACAAAGTGAGGTTTGATGGTAAGAAAATAAGTAAGAAAATAATTTTAGTATTCAAATCATTTGTCTGTAAAGCTTTATTGATGAATCTTGAAATAATTTTAAATCTAATTGCCTTTTTCTTTTAATGAAGTGTCCTGCTTAATAGGGGGTGGGGAGGAAAGGAGGAGGAGGAGGAGGAGGAGAGAGAGAGAGAGAGAGAGAGAGAGAGAGAGAGAGAGAGAGAGAGAGAGAGAGAAGATACAGCAAATGCTCTGTAAATATTTTGGAAGTTCTAGGTTTCAGTTGTTTTTATTTATGGAGGAAGGAAGGAAAAACAACATTTCTTAAGCATTCTTATGTCCCAGGTCCTATGCTAAACACTTTCACAACTATTATCTTATTTGAGCCTTTCTACCACACTGGGAAGTTATGCTATGTCATCTTCACTTTACAGTTGAGGAAACTGAGGCAAAGAGAGGTTAAGTGAACTTACCCAGGGTCACACAGCTAGTAAGTATCTGAGTCTGGATTTGAACTCAGGTTTTTCTGACCATATTCAGGTTTCTGTTTCCTCAAAACTATGTGTGTGTGTGTGTGTGTGTGTGTGTGTGTGTGTGTGTGTGTATACACATATATATCTATAACATATATGCATGCATATATGCATATGTGCATTTATGCATCTATGTAAATGTGCATATATGATACACATGTACACATGTATTAATATGTACAATATACTTATTTATGTGTACACATGATTCCTATCCTTATCAACCTGCTCATAGGATCACATGATTGCATTGCATTGATTATGTACTTAAAGCTGGAATGTATCATAGTCCAACTTTCCCATTTTACTGCTGAGGAAACTGAGATTCCAAAGGTTATAGGAGATTTGCATAGAGTTAACACAGGCAGTAAGTGACAGGCCTGAGATTTGAACCAAGGCCCTTTGATTTTTGAGTCCGGCAGTCTTTCTGTGGCATCACATTGTATAAAGGAAATGACTAATTGCTTTAAACGTTGAATTTTTATCTTGGTGAATATCTATTAAGCTGTACCATAACATATTAATTTTGTAAGGACTCTTGGTCTTGGGGCAATCGATAGTCCTTAAGTATTCCTGCATGCCTACACAGGGCTAGGTGCACCTGCTTCTTTTCCTTGTACTGTTTTGGTTCCAGTTGACATCTCAGAAGATTGGAGGCACCACAATGCTATGCAAAAAGACCTAGGCTGAAGGTTGACATGCCTGGGTTCTGATTCCCTCAGTTAACTAGTTTCCCCATTTGTAAAATAAGGGAGTCAAATTAATGGTCTATACAGCTTAAATAAATTAGCAAATGAACTGAATTGAATTAATAAGATCTTTGAGAACTTGCATGATCTAGCTGGGCATCAGTATCAGAAAGACCTGAATTCAAGTACCCCTTCTGATAAATATTGGTTGTGTGATCTTGGGCAACTTACTGCACATCTCCACTTTTCCCAGGTGACCTTCTCTCAGTCTAAGTTGCTGCCATGCATGGAGAGTTTCCCCACCAAGAGTTACCTTTATTAATGATACCACAAATCTGGGTTACCCTTCCTTCCTCAAACAAAATCTTTTGCCCAGATGGTTAAGGAGTGAAGAACATGGAAGAAAACTTTACTAAAGACTTCAAAGCAATCAGAAACATTCTCAGCACTTCCTGCAGGTGACAGACAGGTTCATTTTGGCTTTTGTCAGAATTGTGAGGAAGACAAACCATTTTCAAGACTTCTGCTGGCTTATTTAGGGAAAAGTCCAGAAAAGAAAGTTTTATTCCCGTCAGATTTCCAGAAAATAAACTCATTGTCAGTATTTGCTATTTTGAGCTAATGAAGACTGGGCAGTTTTGAGAGAGAATATGTAGGCCCAGGTATTGGCAATGTGCTCAAGGCTGTCTTTGGGAGTGACCTTCTACACATAATGGGAGTACTCAGGCAGGTAGTCCCATAGAATTCATCAGGCCCCTGATCAGGCCTCTGGATCCCTATCGAAGGTGGGGGCAAAGTTGAGCATCGAGTGCTCCACTTCGCAGTTTCATGCAGGTGGCCAAGTATAAGTGCAAAGGAACATTTATTCCACATGTGTCCAGTACACCTGCTTTTTCCCTCCTTTCTGCTTCCCAGTTCCAGAATGACCCCTGCCATAGGTGAAGCAGACCCACGTGGGATGACTTGTGCTTAAGTACTGGAAAGGCACTTACCTCTTCTGTCTTAGTTTCCTCATTTGCAAAATGGGAATGCTAATACTTATTACCTGTATTTCACAGGGTTTCTGTGAGTCTCAAATGGAGCAAAGCATATAAAGTTCTTTGGAATCCTTGAAGTGCTACATACATGTCAATTACCTACTACGACCATGAGCCATGACATTATTGTCACTTCTGATTTCCAAAATCTCAGTTTTACAGATCACAGAACGATGCTGTCAGAATTAGAAGGAATCTGCTCTCTACTGAGTAAAGTTCAAGGTTCTTGGACTTTCTTGGTGTTTAAGGTTCTCTATAATCTAGCATCACCTTACCTTTCAGCCTTATCTTAAATTACTCTCATCCAAACACTCTCTGCTCCAGTCAAACTGGATCTGTCTTCATTTTCCAGCTTCTTTGCATTTGTTCATTTTATTTCTTATACCTGAATGTCCTGTTCCTCTTTTTAATCTGTTGAATACTAGAGCTGAATTAAGTCAATTAAAAGCTATGAATCTCAGTTTTCTCATTTATAAAAGAGGGAAAAGCATAGCTTATACCTCTGAGTTGTGGGGATCAAATGTAATAATGTATCTAAAATACATCGCTGAGGTTAAAGTACTCTATAAATATGATCCATTGTTATTTCCTATGAATCCAATAAAGACCAACTCAAATGCCACTACCTCTAGAAAAGACCTTTCTCTTTAGACTTTACATAGCACTTTGTCCTGCAACTTTCTAATGTGCTGATGTATGCAATTTTATTTTTGAGTCTTGTTCTACTAGACTGTGATCTCCAGGAAAGCAGAGACCCTGTTTAATTTAAATTTTATATCTCTCTCAGAACCAAGTCTGGTTCTGGTGTTTTTTTAAAAATTCTACCAAATGAATGAATCATCTAGTCCAATTCCCTCATTTTACAGATGAGGAAACTGAGGCCCAGATTCACTCAGGGTCACTGAGCTCTAAATGTAAAATTACTCTTTGCCTTACACAGGCCTTCTACTAGACAGACGCTTACCTGCGTTTCTCATTCCATGCATTGTACCACTTGATGAATCTCTTTGTGCTCTGGAGTTTGGGATGTAGGCAGTGTTCTTGTCCCCGGTACCGTGACATGCTCTTGGTAGTGATGCTGAAACAGAGTTTGGAAAAGCAGCCTATGTGAGAGGCAGTCCTCTGCACTCTGCCTCAGCACCTGCCTGAGGCAGTGGAGGTCAGCCTCTGGGGAAGGCTGAATAATGAGAGTTCATTCATTAGAAGGGGAGAGCTGGCTACCAGCCACTGTTCTTCCTTCAGTGGAGCGGGAGAGGAAATAGGCAAAGTTTTGCAGTGGGCAGGAGGCAGGCAGGGTAGGTCCAAGCTCTCCCTTCTAGTACAGTAAGGGGCATTGTGGGAACACCAAATACATGTGGAGGGGAAAGTTCTGCTCTGCCTCTCTACAACTTTAAAAAGTTTCAGTTCAGTCTAAATTGTTCTGTCAGCCATTTTGACTACAGAATTTTATTTCACCTTACACAAAGTACATGGTAGATGGGCTTTTTCATGTGAGATAGTGTACTGAAGGATGAGCTTTATGATGAGCTTTGTGGCAGCAAGGGTTTAGCTATAGCTTGTAAACTTCTCAAGTCTCAATGGAATCAGCCTGTAATGTGAAAGAGCCCTGAACCTGATTGGAAGACCTTTCTCCCCCATTCCCTTTATGCTCTCCTCTCTCCAGAAGCCTTTTGTCTGTGGCAGGTCTGTAAACTTGTAAACTTGCAGGAAAGTCTTTAGCCAAATCACTGGAAGGGACCTAATGATGATATTAGAGAATAAATACTCCTTGCAGTCTTCTCTCTCATATTCCCTACCTTATCCCATCCAGGTATTTTTGTATCTGCACTCTCTTCCCCTTTCAACCTCTACAGTGACTTGCTTGGTACCCTACTGAGAGACTTGGGGAAAGTCATAAAATCTAAGTAATACTGAGCCTGGGTGAGAATTTTTGAAGGACCCCAGATTACGCATCTCTAGCAGGATGGGGTTTGACTAGTCACCCAGTAAATGGTTAACATCCCATGGCTCTAGGTCCTAAGGGAAATCTCTGTCTTTGACCATGATAAGCAGCAAAGAGTTGGTCATATACAGGTGGGATGAACTTCAAGAAAATTCAGTATTGTTTATAAAAATTCAATCTGGTAGAAGAGAAAAAACAGAAATGACACATGTTAAAAAAATATCTTTTTGCTCCTCCAGAAGGTTCCTACTGGGAACCCCAGGGTTCATTAAGAAGGAGCATCCTGAAACATTTAAGATAGGACTCAGTTTATAGAACTCAATTTACCCATATTTTTTTAGTGCTGCCGCTTTTGCTGAAATGAAGAAAGGAGGTATCAATGCAGCAGAAATCACAACGGTAATCATAATTTTATAAAATGACTCCTATGAGCTAATCTTGCTCAAGATTCTGCTTCAGTTGGGGGCCCTGAAGGAAGGTTCTCTCAAATGTTGGGTTTGTGACTGGGAACCTAAACACCATTGTCTAGAATTGTGGCGATAACTATGTGTTCTTTTTTGAAGCTCAGAACTTCCAACTTGTATTCTCTGAGAAGTCCTTGGGGTTTATATTTGGCCTAGTGTCAACAGTGATGTTCTCCAGTGTTTGAAGGTGAGCTGAGGTGACATATTCGATTACATTTCAAACATTCCACCTGCTAAGAGAGGAGAAGGAGAAGTTGCTTCAAGTTGATCATGGCTTCCTTCGTCCCATCTGATCTCTGAGGAGCCAAGAAGTTTAATAGGATTATAGGTTTAGAGCTGAAAGGGACCCTAGAGGCCATTGAGTCCAACCCCCTCATTTTACAGATGGGGAAAATGAGGCTAAAATGACTAAGTGACTTGTCTAAGGTCACACAGACAGTATCTGAGACAGGATTTTACTTTAGTCATTAAGACTCCAAGCCCAGCCCTCTAACCATTGTGCTACATAGCTAATGCAGGCTTAGGGTCCATTTTACAGACTTAGATGAAAATCTGTAATTCTAGAAAACTGGAGGTTTGTAGTGGCACTGCAACTGTCACACCTATTAGCGGAGTGGCATCACTCTACTTCAGTTTCTGCATCAGTGAAATAGGGATAAAGTTAGCAACTGTAATATTTACCTTACTAAGTTTTTGTTTACTAGGATAATATTACATACAAACACACATGTACATACATGCACACACATATAAATATGTTTGTATAGACATATATAAGCACATATGCATGTTTATGTATAGGCATAGCTATATAGGTACATATATAGATACCCATATGATATGCACATATGTATTTGTGTGTATATATGTGTATATGGTTAATATAAGAGGTAGCAAGAAGGTAGGGGATAGAAAGCTGGCTCTGGAGTCAGGAAGACGTGTGTCCAAATGCCACCTCAGAAATATACTTTCTGTGTGGCTCTGGGCAAGTTACTCAAGTTCTTAGTGCCCCAAACCTCTCTCTGGTCTGAGATAATGTGTGGCCAAGAAGGTGCAAACCCATATTAGCAGAAAGAGTTTGCTCATATCAGTGAAATTACAGGTCTACCCACTATCCTGAGACATGGCTTTCCCTTATTCAGAGTATCACCCTATACTAAAGTAATATTTTACCATCTAAGACTAGGTGTTGTAGAAGTCAGTTCAAAGATCATACAAGAAATGAGGGTATTTCCCAGAATGCTTTCCATGGAATGAAATTTTTTTTTTTTGGTAGATTCTGGGAGCATGCTCTGGGAGGAAAAACTCAATTCCTTGAAGGCAGGGATTGGCTTTTTTTTGTCCTTGTATCCCCAGTACTCAGTATTTGTTATTAGTACACATCTGACTTATAGTTGTTTAACTTAATTGATTAGAATGAAAAAGACTTCAGCAGTTAGAAAACCATCCCTTGTTCAGATCAGAATTCATGCATTATTCTTTGGGCTGGTTATATCCAATGTGCAAGATATTTAGCCAAACTCAAAGATTATCTGCTTTAGGCCTGGGTTACTGGGAGCAAATGAGGAACAGATAGAGATCATAGGCATAAATGACAATGACAAAGCTAGACATGACCTTAGATATCATCCACTCCAACTCCCCAATTTTACAGATAAGAAGACTGAGCTCTAGAGGCAGATGGACTAAGTTAGCAAATAGCAGATTTGGACCCATGTTTTTTGACTCAAATGTAGTGTTCCTCCTATTATACCATAGAGATAATTGTCCGTATCTACAGAGCCTCAGCCCCAAGTTGTTGCCTAAACTAATTCCCTCTGATTTTGGAACTCATCTGAGTAAATTAGGATCCTGAAGCACAAAATAAGGAGTTCTTCGATCCCAACCATTTCAACGTAGTGGTGGAGAAATAAGAATTAAACGCTGCCACAGGCTTTCTGGATCGTATCAATCAATGAAATATTTATCAAACATCTGCTGAGTGCTCCACACTATGCTTAGGGAACAGAGAGAGATACAACAGAAGGCATCTGCCCTCAGTAAGCTCACAGCTTGGGGCAACAAGATTATTTTACATGAAGCAACAATGGATGTCCCAAGGCAGAACATGGTTAATGATGTTGAAAAGATAGCAAGTGCTGTAGGAGCAAGCTGAAAGGAAGTGGGGTCATGTGGATTGTTGAGATCAGGAAAATCTTGGCTGGAGTGGAAATCAGGGGACCTGAACTTCAATCCTAGCTCTTAGTCACCATGTGATCCTGGGCAAGTCTCATCCCCTCTACTGGCCTCGCATTCCCCTTCTGTGAAGTAAAGGATTGCTAAGGTTCGAGGTAGCATAGAGCTGCAGACCGTGGGTCAGTAAGACCAGAGTTCAAATCAAGCATCAGTCACTTAGTACCTGTGTGACCCTGCACAAGTCACTTAACCCTGTTTGCCTCAGTTTCCTCATCTGTAAAATGAGCTGGAGAAGGAAATGGCAAACCCCTCCAGTGCTTTTGCCAAGAATATCTCAAATGGGGCCATGAAAAGTAGGCTACAACTGAAATAACAGTAGTCACAAAGGTCCAGTTCTAAATTCAACGATCTTAACTTGAGCCCCAAAGGATGTGCAAAATTTGTACAGGTGGGGAGCATATTCCAGGCAAGTGGAAACAATATGAAGAGAGAGAGTAAGCAAGCACAAGTTTTGCTGAGGGGACAGTGATCAGATTATGCTGGCTGAGGTAAAGGAAGGGGAGGAGACAAAATTGGGTCAGTAGGAGGAGGACAAGATTATAGTAGTGGGACCAAAGGGACAGATCCGGAACAACTTGCATAGACACAAATACTGTGAATATTGAGTCCTGTCATTGAAATGAAAGCTACTCTGGACAGTTTCATCTATTCTGTTGAGAGTTTCATTCATCAGCAAACTGCTTTCTTCTTCATTAGCTAGTTTATATTCTCAAGTTGTTTCTTCTGTGTTTATCTTGAATCCCCATCCAAAGCTCGTACTCTGGGGGCAGGGACCTGGACTTTCACTCTTACTCCTTTTTGGTACTATGTATTTGGGTAGCTAATCACATCAAGTGTAGGGAATGATATGAGAAGACTCAGAAAAGAAACGACTACTTCTTTCATCTGAGTCACCCTTAACTCTCTAATTTCTTGTGGGCAGGGACTATGAGCACTGGATTTTAGGGTAGAAGACCTGGGTTTAAGTAAGGTATAGAACTGGATAGGATTTAGAACAGGAAGGGACCTTAGAGATTACTTATCATATCCTTCATTTTTCTCATGAGGAAGCTGAGTTTTGGGGAGTGATTTACCCAAGGTCACCCAGCTTCTAAGTGGCAGAGCTGGATTCAGACAAGGTCCTGGGACTCTACATCCAGAAATCTTTCACTTTAGCCATCCTCGCTCTGCTAGCTGTTTGACTCTGGGGCAATTTTCTTAGGCTTACTCTAGGAGTCATCGGTAAAATGAGGGGGTTGGATATGATGATCTCTAGACTTTGGCATTCTGCAATCCTATAATTTCTTTGACAATTCACAGTGTCTAGTGCAGTATCAGGTGCTCAGATATAAATACCTGTTGTATTTCTTTCTTGGCCCCTAATCCTAGCAATGAAACTATTCTAAGAATTTCTCTATCCTTGTTGCCTCTTTCCAAGTTTTATTTGGAAAAGCAACATAATAGGTTGGAATCTAGACTTGAGTTAGAAGATCTAGATTTGAATACTGGTTCAGGTACACTTTACTTTTCTGAGACTTAGTTTCCTCATCTGCAACTATAACAAAATTTGCACTATTCTCATCAAAAGACTTGTTATGAAGAACCTTTCAACTTTACAGAGCTTTGATCATACTTTGATCATAACCTCTATGACTTTATGACTGGCCTTTAAGAGAGGATGCTGCCAAACAATCCATTATCCAAAAGTTGGTCCCATGATGAGTCTTCCTAGCTTAGATTGGTCCTTGGAGGACAGACCCACAGTCAGTTCATTATTGGACTATACTTGAAATCTTTCCAGCATGACAGGATATGCTGGAGCTTGAGTTCCATGGGTCTGACCTTGGAGGAGCCAGGATTACCACTAGGAAGAAGCAAAGGAAAATGTTCACCCTAAGCATTAGAGACCTTCACAGGCCTGAGATTTGAAATCATTCAGGTTTGTAAGAATTCAATTCTCCCTAAATGAAATGTTTTTGGAAAATGCACTTATTCCCTTTCATGGGGAACTAGCCCCATGAGTGACCTGGAGAGGCATAACTAGACTTGCACTTGGTTCTCATAGCTTTTTCTGGAGGGCTCTGTCTCTGTTTTGACACTGACATTATTAACCATATTACAAGGCCCTTGACTTCTTTCTGACGTGAAGTACACTTAGCTCATTTCCCTCCCTGAATCTCTTCGAGGTATGTGAAAATCAGCTTGCTGCCATGCAGACTTAATTAATTGGAGTGGTAAGAGAATGTGTAAGGGTAGAAACTCTGATTGCTTAAATTTTTTGCTTCACTCAGGCTTAGACAGGAAACTTCTTTGCACCAAAACAATCTCTAGAATTTATTAGATCTCTTTCTTGACTAGTAAATAAAGTCTATTGAATATGATTCTTCGTTTAGGATTATAGCTTTTTTTTTTCCTGGGCTGCAGAGCCATTATTCTGATCAGCAACGATTTCTGTCAAGGTTATCCCTAAAAATTAGATTTTTTATATTAATTTCTTAATATAATTTATGTCACAATTTTCAGTTAAAAGGCGAGTACAGGAAAACACAACAAAATGACCTGGGAACATCTCATTATCCTCTAGAGTCCAGCTCATTCACTCATTTTTTCACTCATTCATCAAATATTTGTTTAGGGACTACTCTGAGCAAAGCATTGTTCATTGAGGGTTCTTTTAAACTGAGATTCTATTGCATCTAATGCTCCAACTTTAGCTTCTGAAGTATAAGTGAAAACACCAATTATGGTCTTTGGAAACTGATGACTCTGGGAATCAAGTAGACTAACATTTCCATTGAAAAGGTAGCAGCCCTTATAAGACTCTACCTTAAGTTGAATCCTTGGTTTTTGATTATATGCTACCACATTTGAAGAAAGGAAAGTCTTGTGTCCATTCCTCTTTTCCTCCAAGCTATTTAGTTCTTTGGTGTCAAGACAAAGCCCAGTTAGAAATTTTTCTGGGCATTTTCTTTGGGCTGGTATAGCAGTAAAGAGAAGGAGGTGGGGTGGGGAGAAACAGCCTAAGCAGGGAGATTTTTTGAGTTTTCCCCAAACTCACTAACACATTTCAAGTTGCAGGTTGTGAATATTGGTCTCAGGTAATGATCTCAGGAGCCCTTTGGGGCCCGTCAGGGACTAAAATAGGATCTGTTTCTGGGGTGAAAGAAGGGGTGATTGATCAGTGGCAAATATTTGAGTTCTACTTTGCCAAGGACTCCCTTCTTGGCCAAGAGTTGACTAATGGGGAAATAGTTGTTTTGGCCCCAAGTGGTTAATTTGAAAGAGAAGAGCAAGGAAACTTTGTGTTCTTTCAGTCTGCCCCAGTTTTTAAAATATTTTCAGCATTCTCAACATGCACGGAGATGGTTCTATTGAATGTTATCCTGAGCAAGGGATTTTGCCACAGGAGCTACAGATACATTCCTTAGGGAAGCACATATTTTGCAGCTGATTATTAGGAACCATTCTAAAAGTAAACTTGAATGACTTGTAGAAAATTGAATTCCTCTGAAGACATTTTCTGATATTAAAAAAGTCTTTGTGAAGCATGGGAAAATTTATAGCATTGAATGCAAAGTATAGTAAGCAGAACCAGGAAAACAATATTATACAATGGTTATAACAATGAAAATGGGTGGTGGTAGTGTTGGAAATAATAAAAAGTATCCCATGAAACTAAATACTCTGCAATTCTACAAATCAAGGTTGGTCCCAAAGAAGAAAGCCTCTTTTGGGGGGTGGGAGTGCGGGAAGAAAATACATGTCCTTACTTCCCTCTACTTTTTTTTCTCTTGTAGACTTGGGGGACTAAGTCTGTGGAACAATGAATAAACTATGAGATTACATTGATGGGTTTGTTAGTTTTGTAAAACTGTGAACTCTCATTCCTTTCCTTTCCTCTCTCTCTCTCTCTCTCTCTCTCTCTCTGTCTCTCTTTCATTCTTTATTAAATGTAATCATGGTCTGGGGAGAGGAGGAAGAATGATATATTTGGCAATGAAGGAGATATAAAGACAAGAACCTCAATCTTTTAAATATGTCTTCATAAATTAAACAAGAGCCTAAGAATGAATTTTCACAGTTTCTTTTAATTCTCATTCCAAATAGGTTCAAATACAGAACCTATTTGGTTTCAAGAAAAATAAACTTGTTAGTCTTTTTATTGGGAACTTATGTGTCTCTACTTAAGGATCAAATATTTTAACTTTTTCTCTTTCAAGGGCCTCATCCTGTCTCCAAAAATATTGTCATGATTGTGGGTCCCTTAGAAAATACAGTTTCTTTTAGCCTGGTGTTGTGGCTCGTTTGAAATGCTGGTGCTTAACACACTTGCCTACAGTTTGTGTTTGGACAAGAATGAAAAGGCACAAAACACGCTCTTACAACGATTCCAGACACACACAGAGCTTGGGCACTGGCTTAGACAGAAATGAGGACAAGATAAAGTTGCAAAGGTGAGACTCACATAACCACCTTCTCTTCACAGTGCGGGTACTTTGGTTTCATTTCCAGCTTCTTGACATCACTGTATCTTATCTTTGGTCCTTTCCTTGAGCATTTGCATTTTGACCCTGCAGGAGATTGTCAGGTAAGTTCGGGAGTTCCTTACCTGCA
Organism: Potorous gilbertii; assembly: GCA_028658325.1. Taxonomy (NCBI): domain Eukaryota; kingdom Metazoa; phylum Chordata; class Mammalia; order Diprotodontia; family Potoroidae; genus Potorous; species Potorous gilbertii. The sequence continues at coordinate 420,111,133 of CM053769.1, forward strand.
GCTTCTTATATAGAGCAGGCAGCCATCGAATCACCAAGTTCAAGTTTGCAAAGAAAGGGATGAACACATATTAGCCCACCTCCCTCCTTCTCCCCCTTTTTCGTTCTCTTTCTTCCCCAGATTCACAGTCCAGAGATTGTCTCTGGAACTGGTGAGAAGTTAAGGTACAAAATCCTTGGCCAAAGTCACACTTCGGAAGCCAACGTTTAAATAACCTGAAAATCACATTTTCACTTTTTCCTAAGCTTCCATATCTATTTAAACCCCCAAATGAATGCAGGGTAAGCTGGAGAGTCTATCAGGGCACACCGAATGTCCGTCCTTCCCACCCTTCCCACTGCCAAACCCAGTTTCTTCCATTAGATCCAAACTCTCGCTCTCCCCAAGCTCAGAGAGGGCCAGTCAGGACGTACGTGTGTGTGATGTGGTGTGGTGCGGTGGTGTGTGTGTATGGTGGTGTGTGTGTGTGTGTGTGTGTTTGTGTGTAGCATGGTGGTGTGTGTGTGTGTGTGTGTGGTGTGGTGCGATGGTGTGTGTGTGTGGTGTGGGGTGTGTGTGTGTGTGGTGTGTGTGTGTGTGTGTGTGTGTGTGTGTGGTGTGTGTGTGTGTGTGTGTGTGTGTGGTGTGGGGTGTGTGTGTGTGTGTGTGTGGTGTGTGTGTGTGTGTGTGTGTGTGGTGCGGTGGTGTGTGTGTGTGTGGTGTGGTGCTGTGGTGTGTGTGTGTGTGTGTGTGTGTGTGTGTGTGTGTGTGTGGTGCGGTGCGGTGGTGTAGTGTGTGTAGCCCAAACCGGGGGACTTTCAGCTCGCTCGCTGGACTTACCATCCACTCCGACGCAGCACAACACAAGGAGAAGCAGGAGCAGCAGTCCCGTCAAGAGCTTCATGACCAGAGCTCAGGTGTGTCTAGGGAGCTGGCAAAAGCTCGCGGCCCGCTCGGCTTCCTGGCAGCCGCTGGTCCCGGAGCGCTGGGGCAGTCAGCTCTGGGCAGAGCTGCGGGTCTCTCCTGCTCCTGCGCCCCGGTCACTTTCAGCTCCTGCGTATCCGCTCCGCGCGCTCTCGCTCGCTCTCAGTTCTCCCGAGCTCCGCTCTCCTCCTCTTTTAAAACAGCTCCCGCAGCCCTCACAGCGAACTCATTAATATGCAGAACAACTCTGACTCACTACAATTTCTCAACATAGTTGTGGGGGGGTGGGGGTGGAGGTGGGGGGAAGAAGAAGGGAGGAGACCTTCCCAGTCCTGTCTGATCACACAGACTGTGGGTCCAGCGTACAAACAGCCCCCGAATCATAGCATTTCTCAGTCACCTTCTTCCTTTGCGGGGTGGGGGGTGGCGCGGGGCGGGAGGAGTGGGGAGATCACAGCCTGGGGGATGACTATCGTTGTTTGGACGTGTGTCAAAGTGACCGCTGAGCTGGGGTTTCTTACACTGTCCGTGCTCGAAGCTGTTTGTACGTAACCACTTCTTTACAAGGCTCGGGAGTGGATCTGCCTGTGAGGGTTCCCGGGTCAGTGGACTCAGCTAGGCTGCTTCCCACAATGGGAAGCTTGAAGGGGAAGACAAACCAGCCTAACCTAAGTGGAGTGAGGGATCCAAGCCTGGCCTGGGCAAGAGGTGAGACTTCACCTGCTGAGAAATAAATGCCTGGGATTTTTAAAGTACTTAACTCCAGTTGACCCAGGTATGAGTCAAGTGCTTAGTCAATCTAGGGATAAATGAGGGAATGATTCCTCAAAATAGAGATTTGGCTCCAGGCTATAAAGGGTAGAAAGCTAGTGTGGTACAGTGGGAAGGAACAGTGTGGGACCTGGTCTCAGGAGCTGTCTTCAAATCCTCTCTATGCCTCTTTCTGATGGCGTGGTCTTCTTCACCACCCAAGGAGGAATACAATGCCTCTTTCTACCTGTGTGATATTAAGCCAGACACGTCATTTCTCTGTCTCAGTACTTCATCCATGAAGAGGGTAGGTGGACTAGGTAACTCTTAAGGTTCTAAACATGCTTGTACTTGACTTTTTTTTTAAATTGAAGTTTGATTTTCTGGCCAATTTACTTTTCTGGAGAGAAACTCCTTTAATTATCAATGGATTTTTTCTTGTTTTCTTGGGTTTGGTAGTTCACAGTTGCATGTTCCATTGTGAAGGTTCTGAGAACACCTCCTTTGCCTTTTTGCTGTCTCCTGGAGGAGTGGTGATCCTGAAGCTACTTTGTTGGAAGGAGGGACCCATCAGTTGAATACAGCTTGGGCCAGCAGAGTGGGTGAGAGAGAATCTGAGTCCGTGAAAGTTCAGACAGACAGGTGGAAGTCTAGGGGAACTGATGTTACCATAGCTTCCTCTATGAGTGAGGCAGTACCCTCATCTCTCTCCAGATACACAAGCCCAGCCATTCTAAGCAGGAACGTATCATAGAAGTACTAAGATAAGGTACTAGCTTTGGCTGAGGGTATTCAAGACTACTTTCTGGCTTGGTTCTTGGGAAACAAGCATGTTGAGTTTGCTGCTTGGAATCACAGAATTATAGATTTAAATATGCAAAGGATCTTAGAGGCCATCTAGTCCAATTCCATCATTTTACAGTTTAGCCAATCAAATTAACCAACTTGTACAGATAACAGAAGTTAGTGAATGGCAGAGCAGAAATTCAAACCAAAGTCCTTTGGCTCCAGACCTCAAACTCTATCCATCTATATCCAAAGGGTCATATAGAACACTAACGCTGCAAAGTACCTTTGAGCTTATTTAGGTCAATATCCCCATTTTACAGAGGAGGAAACTGAACCACAAAGAGAGGAAGGAACTTGCCAAAAGTTACACAGCAAATGAATTTCAGAGCCATGATTAGAAACAGAGCTTTAACTCCCGGACAGGTGTGCTGCTATTCCCTGCACACCTGTTGAGGAGAGGTATCTCAAAAAGCAAGAGTGAACTAAAGTATGTGTTTGGCCATTCTGATGAGCCTGAGATGGTTAATAATTTTTTATTAGTGACTTGGATAAAGTCAAGTTTATGGACAATTCTATGACGCTGGCAGTGATAGCCACACATATTAGGTGTCAGTGTGTGGGCCCCATAACATTTTAAAAAGCTAGAATGGTGGATTAAGTCTAACAAAATGCAATTTATCAAGATTAAATAACATGTCCTATATCTGGGAGCAAAATAAAAATGTCTTTTTTTTTTAAAGACAAGATGAGTGGGCATGATTACAAAGTCAAAGTCTGAGATGAGTGGGCATATTACTTATGGTCTTAGTGCAAACTCGTTGAGTTAATATTACAATGTAATTAGATGACAGTAAGATATAGTAGGAAAGAAACAGATATTTATTAAGTGCCTATTATGTACCAGACACCATGCTAATCATTTTACAAATATTCCTTTGAGGTAGGTGCTATCATTTTCCCTATTTTGCAATTGAGGAAACTGAGTCAGATAGCTTAAATGACACAGCTCAGTGTCTAAGCTGGTCCTTCTGACTCCAGGTATAGGGCTCTATAAACTACCTGGCTGGCTGTAAAAAGAATAGAAAGAACTCCAAACGTTCTTCCTGAACTTGATCTGATGGGGAATAAGTTTTAATTCTACTTATGCTACTTATTACTAGTGTGGCCTTGGGCAAATCAGTTATCTTCTCTAGACTTCAATTTTCTCATCTGTAAAGTGATGAGGTTGGACTCAATGACCACTGAACTTTCTTCCAGCTCTAGATCTAGGACCCTCTAATAGCACTTTCTTTGCAACAACCCAAGAAGTAGTACAGGTATTTTTATCTCCATATTACAGAAGAGGAAATAGAAGTTGTGAGAAGTTAAATGATTTGCCCCTTGTGTAACTACAAAGTACTGAAGGATTCAAGTCCAGCTTCCCTGATTCCATGCCCTCCCTCACTCAAAACAAAGTCAAGTGCAAGTCATGTCATCATTTCTCTGATGTCATGGTCTTCTTTGGCAACAAAGTTTGAAGGACCAACACAATCCCTGATTCCATGGCTACTTCTCTATCTACTGTGCAGCACAGCCTCTCTCTAGGAATCAGAATAGTTAACACAATCCAAGTTGTATTAAAAGGAACATAGGTTCTCAGCAGATTGGAGGAAATGATCCTGCTATATTTTGCTGGAGTTTACTTCTAAATGCCATGCTTTAGGAAGTTTATTGAAAGCTTAAATGTCTTGAGAAGATGGTATGGCAGCCAGATACTATGCCAATGGAGGCACAGGGGGAGGAAGCTGGACTGTCTTACCTGGGGAAGAAAAGACTTAGAGAGGAGCTTCATAACTCCCTTCCAAGTATTTGAGGTGTTGGTATGTGCAACAGATTCAATTTGTTCTGGTTGGCCACAGGGAACAGAATTCTGAACAGTATGTGAAAGTTTCAGGAAGGTGAATAGGTTCAGTCCAGTGGTAATTGTTGTCTTCTAAACAATTAGAACTGGATTAGATTGGATTGTCTATGATGGTAGTGATTCTCTCTCACTTTATGTTCTTGCCCCCTCTTTGTAAAAATTAAATTTTTATTTGTTTATCAATCATTTATCTTTTTTTCTCTCTCCCACAGTCTCCCTATCCTCTCCCTCCAACCCCCTTTGGATTTCAGAGTTGCTTTAAGGTGTGATTTCTAATCAGTATTGATTTGGAACATTTATTCATATGGTTACAAATACCTTGGATTTCTTCTTTTAAGACCTGCTTTTTCATACCCTTCAATTGTTTATGTAGTGAGGGAATAACTCTTACTCAGCCTTGTATATGGACCTTTATCAGAAAATTTACTCTAAAGATCCTTTCTCAGTTGCCTGTTTCCATTTTAATTTTAACTAAATTACATTAGTTTCAGTAAGTGAATAAACATTTATTAATCAATTACTATATGATCCTTTCTCAGTTACCTGTTTCCATTTTAATTTTAACTAAATTACATTAGTTTCAGTAAGTGAATAAACATTTATTAATCAATTACTATATATGAGACACTGTTGTGTTTGTCCTTTGTTTTTGAAGATCATAACATCAGAGAAATAATGGCATGACTTGTACTTGACTTTGTTTTGAGTGAGGGAAGGCTGTGCAAGCTCACCAGCCTCACTTTCTCCTCCTGAGCCATCTGGATCCAGTGACCAGATATCCATCGGGATGACTGGAGGTGGCCCAGGATGCAATGGGAGATCTTGACCTTTATAGGCTAGACTTTTTCACGTACTCACCTAGAGGCAGGTTATACCCATTGAGTGGATAGGGTGAGGCACTGTACTGGGAATACAAAGAAAGTTAAATGACAGTTCTTGCCCTCAAGAAGCTTATAATCTAATGGGAGAGACAACATACACATAATTAGGTATATGCAAGTTTTATTCAAGATGTATTGGATAGAATCAATAGAGAGAAGGTTTTAGAATGAGGAGGGATGAGGAAGGTTTCTTGTAAAAGGTAAGATTTTGCCTGGGACTTGAAGGATGCCAGGAGATAGTGGGAGAATTTTATGTATGTGGGATAGACAGTGAAAATGCCCAGAGATGGAGTATCTGAGACAAACAGCAAGGAAGCCAGTGTCATTTTATATAATCAAAATTATTCATTTTATCTTATGTGATCCTCTGAATTTCTTGTTTAGTCATAAACTTTTCCCTTATCCATAGCTCTGAAAGATAATTCCTTCCTCGCTTCTATAATTTATTTGCAATGTGACCTTTTGTGTGTGTGTGTGTGTGTGTGTGTGTATCTAAGTCATATATCATTTGACTATAGTATCTAGATCTAGGACCTTCTAATAGTACTTTCTTTGCAATAATAATAATAGTGCAGCTATTTTTATCTTCTTTTTACAGAAGAGGAAACAAGTTCTGAGAAGTTAAATGACTTGCCCCTTGCACAACTGCAAAGCACTGAAGGATTCAAGTCCTTCTGCTTTGATTTATACCTGGTTTCTTTCAGACTGCTTGCTTTTCAGTCTTTCTAGCTATTTTATTTGTCAAATAATGAGTATTCCTCTGCTTTAACTTAATCTCTCTCTCTCTCTCTCCCCCCAGCCTCTTGTCCTTCTCTCTTCTCCCATCCCCCCACCCCAACAATGCCACATTGTTTTAATGATTACTGCTTTATAGTATGGTTGGAGATCTGGTACTGATAGACCTCCTTCCTTCCCACCTTTTTACAATACTACCCTTGAGATTCTCAGCCTTTTGTTCTTCCATATGAATTTCATTACTATTTTTTCTAGATCTATAAAATATTCCTTTGGTAATGTTACAGCACTGAATAAGTAAATTTATTTATGTGGTATTGTCATCTCATTTTTATTATGTTGGCTCTATCCACCCATGGGCAATGAATATTTCTCCAATTATTTGGGTCTGTTTTTATTTCTGCAGAGTGTTTTCTATTTGGTTTTATATATTTCCTGTGTCATGGTAAAAGAGTCTCAAATATTTTGTATATTCTGTTGTTATTTTGAGTGTATTTTTTCTATCCTCTACTGCTGTGTTTTGTTAGTAACATAAAACAATACTGATTATTTATTTTACATCCTGGAATTTTGATGAATTTATTGTTTCAGTTATTTTTTTATTGACTCTCTAGGGTTTTCTAAGTACATTATATCAAAAGCCAAAGTAGTAATATTGTTTATCTAGACATCAATTTCTTTTTCTTGTGTTATTGCTTCAGTTAACATTTCTAGTACTATATCTAATAATAGTATTGACAATGGGAAGGGAAGGGGGTAAACATGTCTGTCTGTCTGTCTATCTCTCTATCTATCTGTCTGTCTGTCTATCTATCATCTATCTATCTATCTACCTGTCTGTCTGTCTGTCTGTCTATCTATCATCTATCTGTCTATCTATCTATCTATCTATCTGTCTGTCTCTCTATCATCTCTCTCTCTCTCTCTATCTCACCTACTATGTACCAGGCATTTTGCTAAGTGCTCTGTACAATTATTGTTTCGTTTGATCCACACAACAACCCTATGGAAGGTGGGCGCTGTTATTACCCTCATTTTATAGTTGAGAAAACTGAAGCAAAGAGGTTAAAGTAACTTACCCAAGATCATATAGTAAGTGTCTGAGACTGGATTTTAACACAAGTCTTTCTGATTTCAGGATCCATTGTACTGCCAGCTTCGAAGGCAACACAATGTGCAACTACTTTATTTCTGATCTTAGTAGAAGGATTGTATTTTATTCCCATTACATATAATTCTGGCTGTTGGTTTTAGTTGTGTACTATTTGCCACATTTATTTCCATGTTTTTAGTGGTTTATTTTTCAAAACAGAAATGCGTGTTGCATTTCATCAAAAGCTTTTTCTGAATCTATTGATGTAAGAAAGAACCTTTATTGTTTTCTTATTAATATGGATACTGTAATCCTGGTATAAAAGCAACAGGCTCATAGTGTGTTATCTTTGTGATATATTGCTGCAATCTTTTTGCCAATACTGTATTTAATTTTTTCCATCTCTATTTATTAGGGATGTTGTTTAACTTTCTCTCTGTGTTGTCTTTTCTAGACTTAGATATCAAGACCATATTTATATCATAGAAGGAGTTTGGTAGGTTTCCTTCATTTGATAGTTTTTGTAACATCGAATTAATTTTTCTTTGATTGTTTGATAGCGTTTACTTGTGACTCCGTCTGGTTCTGGATTTTTTTTCTTTGCAAATTTATTTATGTGTAGTTAGATTTATTTTTCTGAGACTGGATTTTTAAAGTTATCTATTTCTTATTATGTTAATCTGGGTACTTTATATTTGTATAAATTTCATTTATGTTATTTACATCGTTGGTTTTCTTGGCATATAGTTGGGCAAAATAGTTTCAAATAAAGACCCTTATTTCTTCATTCATTGTGAATTTTTTCTTTCATTTTTGATCCTGATAATTTGATTTTCCTCTTTCTTAAAAAAAAATCAAGTTATCTAATGCTTTATCTATATTGTGGTTTTTTTTTTTGAAGTCCTCAGCTCCTACTTTTATTTATTAATTCTGCTTTTTTTGGCTTTTAATTTTGTTGATCTTTCCTTTGAGTTCTAGGATTTTTACTTTGGTATTTAATTTGGGTTTTTATTTAATTTCTTTCTAGGTTTTTTTTTTAATTACTTGCATGCTCAACTTGTTAAATTCATCTTTATTTTCTTGATGAAAGTGTTTAGAGAAATAAAATTTTCTCTAAAGACTCCTGCATCTCACAAATTGTGGTATGTTATCCATATTGCTATTATCGTTAGTGAAATTATGGTGGCTATGTTTTGTTCTTTCACCCACCAGTTCTTTAGGATTAAGTTATTTAGTTGCCAGTCATTTTTGAATTCTTTTTTTCAATAGCCCTTTATTAAATTTTTTTATCACATCATATCCAGTAAAGAATATGTTTGTTATTATGACTCCTTATTTTGCATTTGTTTTGCATTTGTGATGTTTTTATTCCCAAGTACATGGTCAATTTTTGCAAAGTTACCATTTACAGCTGAAATATACACATTCCTTTCTATTCATTAATCATTAAAGACCTAACATATCTAATTTACCTAAGATTCTCTTCAGGTTCTTAATTTATTTATTTTTTGTTTAGATATGTCTAGATCTGAAAGAATTACACTGAGGTCCCTCATTATTATAGATTTACTATTTATTTCTCCCTTTAACTCAATTTTCTTTCAACTGCTTAGAAGCTTTATCAATTCTGTGCATACATGCCAAGTATTGATATTAATTTATTATTTATGGTACCTTTAAACAAAATGTTTCCTTTTTTAAGAAATTAATTCTATTTCTTTTGCCATGAATGAGATTGTGATTGCTACCTCTACTTTTTTGAGTTCAGTTAAAAGTTACTGTAGCTAAGTGGAGCAGTGGATAGAATGTTGGGCCAAAAGTCAAGAAGACACATCTTCCTGAGTTCAAATCTGGCTATAAATACTTATTAACTGTTTGGCCTGGGCAAGTAACTTAATCTTCTCTGCCTCAGTTTTCTTATCTGTAAAATGAGCTGGAGAAGAAAATGGCAAACCACTCCAGTATCTTTGCCAAGAAAACCTCAGATAGGCTCATGAAGAGTTGGACATGACTGAAAAATGGCTCCAGCCTTTTATTTTAATTCTGCAGGAGTCTTTACATCTCAAGAATGTTTTTTGTAAACAATATATTAATTCTGTTTTCTAATCCTTTCTTTGGTTTTCTATTTTGATAAAGAGGTTTTTGGATAAACCCCATTCACATTATCATTTGTGATCATCAATTCTATAGTTCCCGCTAGCCTTTTTCTTATTCCTTTTCATCTCTTCTCCAATTTCTCTTAATCATGGTTCTATACCTTTATTTCTTCTCTTTTATATTCATTTTTATTGATCTCCTTATATGAGTTTGGGTTTTTTTTCTTTATGACTAATCCTTTCCTGGGCCTACTCCCCTTTTCACTAATTCCTGCTCCCTCCTTTTGGTTTGAATATACTTCTATACCACACCGTTCTGTGTGTTTGTATGAATGTATGTTTTGTCCAATTCAAATGAAAATGAGGTTCGAGCAACACCTGCTTCCCCTATTCCTTCCTCATCTGATTCCAATTGGGCATACTGAATAAGTGTCATAAGTTCTCTTTTCTTTCCTCTCCTTGTCTTCTCTAGTGTATCTTCCCATCTCCTCCCTTTCTATCCTTTTAATATCATTGAAACATGATATTTTTTCTTGTTTAACTCTTCTGAGGGACATGTTATCCCTGCCCCTTTAAAAGGCAAATACTTCATCCTTATAAAGTTCTTTCTAACTATTTATTCATCTCTTTATATTTATCCTCTCTCCCATTTTGTATTTTAAAGTCTCTACTTAGTCCTTTTCTTTTCATCAGGAATTCTTGAAATCTATTTTATTGTAAGTCCATTGTTGCTTCTGGAATATTAGATTCAACCTCACTGTGTAAATTATTCTTGATTGTAAGTCTATATAATTTGTCTTTTGGAATATTGTATTCCATGTTCTTCACTTCTTTAGAGTGGTAGCTTATAAATCTTGTGTGATCCTGACTGTGGTTCATTGGTATTTTATTTCTTTCTCTTTGGTTACTTGCCAAATGATTTTTTCTTTGACCTGAAAATTCTAGCTTTTGGCTATGACATTCTTAGGAGTTTTAATTTTGGAATTCCTGGAAATGATCAGTGGATTCTTAGTATTTTCATATTTCTCCCTTGTTCTGATATGTCCAGGCAACTTTCTTTTTCTGATTCCTTCAAATATCATTTTCAGTTTCAGAGGTTGTTGTTGTTGTTTGTCCTTCATTTTTGAAGAGGACCATGACATCAGGGAGGTGATGCCATGACATGCAAATGAATTGAGTTTAAGTGAGGAAGAGCTGGGCAAAGTCCCTGGCCTCATTTTCTCCTCAGGAACCATCTGGATCCAGTGTCAAGACATAGATCAGGACCACTGGAGATGGCCCTGAATGTAGTGGGAGACCTTGACCTTTTTAAGCTACAGTCTATAACAGGTCTCAGTTTGCCTGAGGCAACACCCATTCAGTGATTAAGGGTAGGTAAGAAATGAGGCAGAGAATGACCTCTTTACCTAGTCCAAGAAAAAGAAAAAAAAAATCTGGGAAGGGAAGACCCTCAAGATTTCTGACCAAAACAGAAACAATTTACATTACTCCGAATCAACCAAGGCCCAAACAATGACCAAGTGGGGCGACCTGGAACCTACTGTTGGCCAAGAAGGGTCTTCTCTAGTCACTTTGATCTATATCTCAATGCTGGACTCAGATGACTCTGGAGAAGAAAGTAAGGGCTGGTAGCTTCACAGACCTTCCTCACTTAAGTCCAATTTACTTGCATGTCAAGACATCACCTCCTTGATATCATGGTTCTCTTTGAGAACAAAGGACAATACCAATAAAATCTTCTATTGGTCAATCAAGGAAAGCCAGAGTGATTTGGGTACCCCTACAACTTTTAAGGAAGACGTAGCTCTTTCAGTGTGGACGAGTTGGGAATATCTATTTTCTACATTTGTAATAAAGAGGAAGGATCACAGATAAAGTTTGAAACCTTTTGAAAGTCAAGGTCCCAAAGCAAATTTGTGAAAGAACTTGGAATCAGCCCCCGGTATTCTGCATCCTGGTTTTTAGTACTCATTCCCTTGTATTAATTATGCTGGACTCAAGGTTGGTTTTGCTAAGGTTCCTATAATGTACTGAGAGCTCTTAGGCAGATGATGATGATGACTGTTACCTATATTTCAAGATAACAGAACCAGAGAAAATGACTTTTAAATGATAATCCAGTTATTTATTAAGTACTTGTTACATGTGAGACCCTGTAAGATGCCATAAGTTATGATCTCTGTCCTCAAGAAGCTCATGGTATAGTAGGGAAGGTGAAATTTATATGCTAGGAAAGATAATCCAACATGTCACTATAAGTTGCATCCTAGAGCTGTTGGTTCCTATAGGATTTCAGAAAGGTATTCACAGAATATTTCCTGACACTGGGCCATGAAAGCTGGATAGGATATAGAAAGGCAGGGCAAGACATTAAGAGAAGAACTTTTTTCCATGACCAAAAAGTTCTCTATCTATTCTGTTTCTGAGACCCCTTGGAGGCAGCCCGTTGGTATTAGTCTGGAAACTTAATGTTCTGATACTCTAATTCTGAGTATATGTTACTGGTGCCAGTAGCTGCATTTTTTACAAGGGCATTTAGGACAGGCAGCCAGTGGGTTAACTCATAGCAATTACTTTCTAATGGTGATATTTTAAGTAGTGAGCCAGGACTCATTACTTAAATTGAAGACTTATTGAGTGACTCTAATCTTTCTATGTAGGAATTTCCCTCACACAAAGTGCCTATCCAAGGAAGCCAAATTTTCACTTAACCAGCCCCGTTGAGGAGTCACTTTCACTATTCAGTGAGGAAAGGATAGGTGGCGCAAGTGGACTGAGTGTTGACTTTGGAGTCAGCAAAACTTGATTTTGAATAATGCTTCAACTACTTTAGTAGCTGTGAGACCCTGAGCAAGTTACTTGACCCTTCTCAGACTCCGTTTCCTCATCTGTAAAATGGGAAAAATAATAATAGCTCCTATGTCACAGAGTTATTGTGGGGATCAAACTATATATATGTATGTATACATATATACACACACTTTTTTTTTTTTCTAAAGAAGGAGAGCCTTTCAAAACCATTTTTTAAAAATAGCTCATTCTACCTACCGGGATAAAACCAGTCAAAATTAGATATGAAGGCAAATTTTTCTAGCATCAGAAACTACAACACCCTATCTTAGTGACTAGCCATTGTTTCTCAGAATAACCAAATCCTCTGTGGTAAATGATTTAAAGTTGTAAAAGAATAGTTATAAACAGCTCCCCAGAGTTGAGGAACAGTGTCCAGGTTTTAAGTACATAATGAAATAATATCAAAAGCAAGGAGGGGCTATAGGAACAATAAATTCATGAATTGCGAAATGTATCCATTGTGAAAACCGTACTGAAGGGAAAACCAGATGTTGATGCTGAACTTTCCTAGAAGGTAGAGTCACAGAGTGAGATGGGAAACACAAGGGGAATTCTTAAAAATACCCTCCATTGCACTCACTTAACTCCTTTCTCAGGGAGCAGTGTGGTTGGTGAGAAGGACTGGGAAGCAGGAAACCTTGATTCGATTGTATCTCTACTACTAAACCACTGTAACCTCGAACATGTCCTCCTTAGTTCCTTAGTTTCTCCACTTGTAAGATGAGAGGGTTAGATTAGACCACTGGCTCATGTTTTTAGAGATGAAAGGACGTTAGGGGTCATTTAATGCAACCCCATTATTTTACAGGAAATTGAGTCTCAGAGGTAAAGTGACTTACCTAACATCATAGTGATAGTAAATGTGACAAATCTGGGATATAAACCAAGGTACTATGATCCATAAGGGTCCTTCCAGCTATTAAAAAAAGTAGAAATGCCTTCTATTTCAAGGAAGCTCTCTTGTTTGGATCCAAAGACTCAGACAATTTGATGAAAAGATACTTCATAGTAAGAAATGCCTCTTTTGTATGGCCAGGCAAATGAGTTCTGAGATGAGTTTAGAGTTCACTGTTCTCTGAAAAGAGAGAGGGAAAGGATATAGGATGTCTGGTTTTGACTGCACTAGGTAGGAATGACCCAATATCCCCAGCTTTCTCTGTTTGCAGGTTTGGGCAAGATGATGTCATCACTGCCCTCTATATAAACCAAAGCTTTCAGTAACTCTATCTTGGTCTACCTTATCTCTGGTCAATCAGAATGAGGCCCTTTTCTTTATAAATATGTCTGTGGCTTTCATCTAGAGGGCAGTCTGGTGCAGTGGAAAGAGGACAACATTTAGAATTGGAGTTTCTGTGCTCTGAAACTTGCTGTTAATTTATGGTGCTAAGATTTAGAGTTAAGAAAACTTAGAGGTTGTTTAGACAATTTCCTCCTCTGTAAAATGGATGTATCTGTTGAACTTACCTGATAGACTTGTAAAGATAAAATGAGATCATTTACACAGATTTATTGCAATATGGTCAGCTATATATATGTATATATACATACATGCATATATTTGAATTGAAGTTAAGAATAATCCAAAGGACGATGGATAGGGCCATAGTGAGGGTGAAAAGTCTGCAAAATATAAAATAAAAGAATGATAAGTGGTGTGATGAATGACATTAGAAAAAAATATGTGAAGAAAAAAATATGACTGGTAACACAACAAAAGCAAGAGACAACTGACAGATAGCCACATATTTCAGCAACATAAGAAGAATAAAAGGAAGGCTCCAGGGATATTGGATAACCCTCTGTCATGATTTGTGGGAAGACACGGACAAGAGTTGAATAATGGATGGGTTGGCGTTTGGATTGTTCAAGGGACTCCTCTCAAACAGACCTTTTGGAGTACTGGAATCTTTATGCCATTTGTATATATAATGTATAAGTGTATGTTTATACACACAATATAAAATGTGTATATTATATAGAAAAATAAATATTAATAATTCATATGTTTATATAAATATATGTACACATAATATATAGTATGATGTATATATTTTATAAAATAGATGAATATCCAGGCTTCATATGCATGTATACATGAATAAATGTGAATATAATGCATAGTAGGATGCCTATATTATATAGAAAACAGGTAAACATCAATCTTAAAGCATTGTATAGATACCAGACCCTATTCATCTACACAATCATTTTCCAGATGACAAAACTAAGGCTCAAACTTGCCCAAAGTGAAGCAGGACAGAAATGGCTGAGCCCAGATTTGAACCCAGATCTTAACCCAGATCTTCTACATTCTGTTTTCCTTCTACAAGTCACTTCTCCAGTCTGTCCCTGTGCCCCATAGGTATTACAAGGGGGATGTTTTGGATGATCTCTGAGGTTCCTTTCAATGCTAACACTATGGATCTGTGATTTTATGAGAAGTAGAGCCTTACAGATTCTTTTAAGGGGGTTTTTCTGTGAGGTTTATTTATGAATAGCTCTATCTCCATTTGGAGGAAAAGGAAAAGAAAACAATGAGGAAGATATAGAAAGAGGCTGCCTAAACTCTTTCAGCTCCAACATTCTGTGACTTTGAGAGTCTGGATCCAGAAGAGCCAAGGTGTCTATTAAGTGCTATCCCCTCACTTAGGTTTGTTTGCTCTGGGCTTGGGCACTTTAAAGGGGCCCAAGTGATGCCTAGTGCTGATTAAGAATTCCATTAAGAAAGGGAGACATCTTGGAGTATCTTGCAAAATTGCCTATTATTTTTATTTTATTAAGGCACCTGGCTTTTTAATCCTCAGTCCTTCTCAAAGGAGCAGGTTAACTAAATACAATGGGGGACAACAGAGACCTTTCAGGGAAGGAAACATAAAACTCAAATTTTTCTGGGTTTTGTGTCAGCCAAAGTCTCCTAACAATGAGAGCTGTCCAAAAGTAGACTGGCTTACCTCTCCAGGTATGGAGTCTTCCTTTTTGTCTGTTGAACTTGGATCTTGCTTCATGGAGTTTGTTTATTGCTTTGGAAAGCCCTGTGTTGGAAATACAACAGGCGATACCAGTCATGAAAAGGGATTAAATACATTTTTAAAGACATGAATCATTTTCTCTTGGAAAAGACAAGCTTTGTCCTTTTCAGAATTACTTGCGTAGGAAAGAGAATAAAACTATGTTTCCAGTAATAAGAACTCCTGAATGAATTACTATTTCAAATACAAATGTGATGTCAGCTCCTGGGGAGTCAACCTCAACCAGGGTATTGCAGAAATATCTGAGATCTTCCATATCCTAGAATTGGGTCTTTCTCTAAACAATGCAGTTTTGAACCACACTTGAGTTGTTCTGCCCCTCAGACTCATCATCTGGTGGCTATCCTTGCATATAGTACACACATTCTTAAAATAATAAGAGGAATAGGGACTGGACCTATAATTTTATTAGTGTAAGGAATTACCAGGTGAAGAAACTTTTTAGCGATAAGAATTCTGTACCTTCTCTGAAACTGAAGACTTAAGAGATTCTGTTTCCTAGGACACTAAATCACTTACTAGGATCACACAGCCTTGAAATCATATCTTCCTAGCTTGGAAACTGGCTCCCTATCCACCATCCCACCAACAACAATTTTGGATTGGGTCCTATGATTTCATACATGTAGGAAACTTCCTTCACTTAGCAACTCATCTATAATTTTTAATTTTAGATATTTTCCTGGGGACACTGGGAGGTTATTTCCCATGGTTATATGCCTATTGTGTGCCAGTAATAAGAAGCACAGGGCTTCATGATTCAGGTTGATTCTGGAACTACCCTGCCACATGCTGGCTTATATACATATCATATGGAGGTTAATTTTAGTTTGATTGAATCTGAGTCTGCTTCCATCATTTTGGAAACTCCCTGCACTAATGTAGGTCAAATTGTAATTTATAACCTTAGAATGTTGCCTGAAGGCACTGAGAGATTAAATGACTTGCCCACAGTTATACAGCCAGTATGTGTCAGATTTAGAATTTGAACTTTGATTTTCCTACCATCAAGCTCTATCCTTGATAAGAATAACAACTGGCCTTTTAGTTTACACTTCACATAGGTGATTTGATCCTCATAACAAAACAGAAATATAATATGGGGACAAAAGCAGGAGAAAGCATAAGCCCTTCACTCAAAGGGCTTACTGTTTGGTTGGTCTCATAATTTAATTATGTTCGATAGACTTTTATTAAGTCCATGCTGCTAAGTGCTTGGGGATATAGGGACAAAAATGAAAAATAATTCTTGCCCTCATGGAGCTTATATTTTACTGGGAGATACAATATATATATATACAGGTGAGAAATTTGAGAAGAGTGCTACTAACTAGGGAAATTAGCAAAGGCTCCTTATAGTAGCTTGTGCTTGAGTTAAGCCATCAAGGATGTAAAAGATTTGGAGAAATAGGGAGAGCATTCCAGGCCTGGAGTACAGCCTTTGTAAAAGTATGGAGGAAGGAGATAGAATGGCAAGTTCTGTGACTAGCGAGTAGGCTGAAACAAAGAAGGTGTGAAGATGAGTGCCAATATTCAGTCAACAAATATTTAAAATGTCTACTGTGTGCACTATACTATGCATTGGGGTATGCAAAGAAAAAAGAGAAGCAGTCCCTGCTTTCAAGGAATGTACATTCTATTGAGGGAGAAAAATATATAAATATAGAATATATACAAAATGTGTGGCAGTCACTTGGATCAGTGGATAGAGTGACAGGCCCAGAGTCAGGAAAACTCATCATCCTGAGTTCAAATCTGGTCTCAGATGTGAACTATATGACCATGGGCAAGTCATTTAGCCTTATTTATCTCAGTTTCCTCATCTGAAAAATGAACTGGAGTAGGAAATGGCTGACCACTCAAGTATCTTTGCCAAGAAAACCCCAAACAGGATTACAAAGAGTCAAGCATGATCAAAATGACTGAACAACAACCATAGAATATAAAAATAGAAACAAAATAGATATAAGGTAATGGGGAGAAGGAAAAGATTTATTGGCATATAGGGGATCAAGAAAGGCAGATGGTGTTTGTGCTGAGTTTTGAGGAATCAGAGGATTCTAAGAGAGAGAGGTGAGAAAGGATTATATTTCAGGTATGGTTGTGTAGATGCAACAGTAAGTCCAGTAAAGCTGGACTATAGAATGCATGAACAGGAGTTCTATGTCCAGTAAAGTTGGACTATAGAATGAATGAGCAGGAGTTCTATGTAACAAAGCTGGAAAGTTGGTGACAGTTTGTAAAGGGTTTTGAATGTCAAACACAAGCTTATTTTCAGTCTTAGAGATAAGAGAGAGCCAATGGAATGGGCTGAGTAGGGGTGATATTGTCAGACCTACTGTATCACACCACATAATTGTCACAGATATCATGCTAAAGTTCTGCAAAAAAGTGGGATGTGACCATTATATGAAGCTTTTAAAAAATGGTGCCAATATTAATTAAAAATCATTTATCACTGATATGTTTTTGGTGCAAGGCTGGGATACATGGAATACTTGTGAATATACTTTAAAATTGGGAAGATGCAAGTCTTACCTTATCACTTGAGATACTCATGGCAGCTTTGCTTGTCTGCCTGCTCCCCTTGTGTCTATGGCTCTTCATTGGATTGAGTGACAATATTATTAGTACTACAGAGCTCTAAACAAAACATGCAAGTTGGCTTTCAGAAATATACTGACAATATGTGTGCACTGAGAATTCTAGGCTTGTGGCTCACAATGTGTGAGATAAACTTGTATCCCTATACTACTGGTGAATACTGTTTCTCTTTTAAGTGGCATGACAACAAAATTATACCATGTGATGATTACACGATGAAAGGTTGTAAACCAATTTCTGGGTGGAAAAAACAGGGTGTAACGATTATGTGGTAGCCATGATTATGAGGTGATAACAGTGAGGAGAATGGATTGAAATGGGGAAAGACTTGAGGCAGGGAGACAGATCTGGGCTGGGCCAGAGTCAGGAGGATCTAGAGGTATGGTGAAACCAAATCCAACTGGCTCCTGAGAACAAATGGTTAAATTATCAGTGTTAAGCATTTACATCTTGGAAATCAGCAAACACTGAAAATCAGGGCTTCGTTTTTTTATTTTGTTGATTGTCTGGACCTAAGAAAGAGATACATAATAATTCAGATTAAACTAAAATTGTATCTTGTATATCCCTCCCCCCACTTCACCATAGTAGGTGGTTGAATATTTACCAGCACACCTCTGGCCTAGTTTCCTGGTAGTATATGTTTAACAGTGGAGCAGAATGAGATACTCATAGGTCATTCAACAGCTGACAAAAGGAGATTCACTTAACCATAGCATGAGAAGGATATTCAACAAGGATAGGCATGGAAAACCTCTTGAATTGATTCAACTGAGCAAAACTCCAATAGAGATCCATCACCCATGTGTCTGAGAGCCCTTTCAGTTCCTCATGGCTGCTTTGTACTTAGGGAATGAGAGAATGACTTCATCAGTTTGAACCATCCAAATCTGGAGGAACATCCCAGTACCTTTTAAGGAAAAACTGGCCTAATCTGTATGTGGGAATGGAATTAGGCTATTATCCTTACCATAGAGACCCATTAGGAGACTTGTAGTAATCCAAGCAAGAGGAGATAAAAGCTTGAACTGGGGTGGTACCTGCATGACTGGATGCAAGTGAAGTCAAAGTAGAAATGAAAGGATTTGACAGTGGGATACATACTTGGAGTGACGCATAGTGAAAAATTAAAGATGACAACTGTCATCAACCTTGATTTGAATTCATAACATGCTAAATTTGAAATGACTATTGATATTTAGTTCAAGTAGGATGAAATAGTCTGTAGAGGCAGCTAGATTGTGGCTTTAAATGTCAGTCTGAGGAATCTTAAGGGCAATAGAGAGCCACAAAGGATTCTTGAGCAAGGGAGTGACATGATCAGATCTGTGACCTAGGGAGATTATTTTGATAGTATTTATTTTTTTCGAATTATATGTAAATACATTTTTTTTACATTCTTTTTTTTAAAATAAAATTTTGTGTTCCAAATTTTCTCTCTCTCCTCCCTTCCCTCTTCCTTAAGATGGACAAGAGAAAGAGTAGTTGGAGAATTCTTTTTTTTTTAATAATATATTTTAATTTTTCCAATTACATATAAAGACAATTTTTAACATTCATTTAAAACAGACTTTGAATTTCAAATTTCTTCCCTCCCCTCCCTAAAATGTAAGCAATTTGATATAGATTATATAATCATGTAAAACATATTAACAGATTAGCCATGTTGTGAAAGAAGGAACAGAAAAAAGGGGAAAGTTATTAAAAAATAAAAATGAAGAGTCTGCTTCAATCTGCGCTTAGACTCCCTTGGTTCTTTCTCTGGATGTCGATGGTATTCTCCATCATTTTTAGAGCTGTCTCGGATTTTTGTATTGCTGAGAAGAGGTCTAAGTCAATAATAGTTGATCATGACAAAATACTGCTGTTACTGTGTATGATGTTTTTCTGAAATCTGCCTGCTTTTAATATTTTTTTTAATGGCACAATAGTATTCTATTACATCTATATGCTACAACTTGTTTAGCCATTGTCCAATTGATGGGCATCCCCTCAATTTCCAATTCTTTGCCACCACTAAAAGAACTGCTCTAAATACTTTTTGTATAAGTAGGTCTTTTTCCTTTTTTTTCTATAATCTCTTTGGGATACAGATTTAGTAGTGGTATTGCTGGATCAAAGAGTATGCAGAGTTTTATAGCCCTTTTGTCATAGTTCCAAATTTCTCTCCAGAACGGTGATCAGTTCACAACTCCACCCATATTGCATTAGTGTCCCAATTTTTCCACATCTTCTCCAATATCTATCATTTTAGGAATATTATTTTGGAAGTTGCATAGAGGATGAACTTACCTATGCATGAGACTGGAAGCAGAAAAGTCAATTATGGCTATATAGTAATTGTCCAGGTGAAAGGTGATAAGGGCCTGAACTAGGATGATGGTTGCATGAGTTGGGAGGAAGGAACAGAAATGACATATTTTGGAGGTAGAATTGTTAAAACTTGCTGTTTGGATAGTTAAAAGGGCTTAGGGAGAGTGAAGAGAGATATGAATAAAGAATGACTTTAAGGTCCAGTCACCACAGTGATGAGAAGATAATTTCTCCTCATATGAGATACAGTAAAATCTGGAGGAAAAGTTGGCTGAAAGGAGACAAGAATGAGTTTTGTTTTAGACATATTTTTTGAGATGTTAATGGACATCCAGAGGAGATATGCAGTAGAGAATTGGTGATGTAGGACTAGAGTGCAAGAAAAAGAGTGAAATTGGCTAAATATATTTCTACGTTGAAGTGACCACTGAATTCATAGGACCTAGTTATATCACAGAGAGGCTGCAGAGAGAGAAGTTTTAGGAGAGAACCTTGGGGGACACTTGGCTAAGGGATGGTCCACTGAAGACACTGACTTATTGAAAACCCTCCTCTTTATTGTAAAAGAGTTGTTTAATGAAACTATTTTAATGGTGTCAGTTTTCTGATGCAATTTAGATGAATCTATAGCAAGATATGTGCTAGGTTTTATGCTAACTCCTTGGTAACCATCAGTTCTGGTTACCTGTGGGATGCAAAGTTCTTGAATATGGGAAAGAAATTCCAAATCTAAAATCAACCAGCTAGCAGAGGAGGGTTTTTGGGGAGCACCCTGAAATTTATTTCATAAAATTGTAAGGTCATGGACATGTAACTAGAATAGATATGAAGGGAGGAGAGACCTTAAAGTTCATCTGGATCATACTTTCATTTTACAAATAAGGAAACTGAGGTACAGAGCTGTGAAGTTATTTGTTCAAAGTGATATACATAATAAAAGAGGATTTAAACCAACCTCATTTCAACTCAATCAACAGGTACAAAACATCTATTCATATAAGGCAGCATGATATAATGGATAATGTAGAAGAGTAGATTAAAGAAGGACCTGTGGGTACAAGGTCCACCTATGACACACACTGATTAAGTGATTCTTAGGTAAGTCACTTAACTTCTCAGTGCTCCTAATATGCAGAGTAGTTAGTGATCTGCTTTGGTGGTGATTGTGGTGGTTTACATGTGGGAGTTCCCTACAGCAGGTTCAAAAAAAGTTTGGTACTGAGGACATGGTTATATGGACTCTGCTGTCAAGAAATTTACAATCTAATGGCATGGGGTAGGGGAGTGGGAGAGGAAAAATGCAGAAATAAAAATAGCACATGGAAGAGAATGATATTGTAAGTGCAAAGGAAAGATGCAGAGACCAAAATGGCAAGAGGCATTTGAGAAGGGAGAGAGAGCCCTTTCATTTGCAGATTTTAGAAGGGAAAGTCTTCATGGTAGAGGGAGCAGCTGAGTTTGACTTTGAAGGAAGGCAGTTCAACAACTTGGGAGGATTTGGTTCCAGGGAACAGAGGAAATTAGTAAAATCTCAGAACTAGGAGAGGGCAGAGTGAAAGTGAGTTAAGGAGAAGAATTCAATGTGTAAAAGAGATTAAAAGGAGTTCTAAGATGAGACTGGAAAGGGAGGTTGGAGCACAGCTGTGTAAAGTCCTTGAGTGCCAGCAGTAGGAGTTTATGTTTTAGTTAGTAAAAAAAGAAAAAGGGGGGGGGCCACTAAAGGTTTTTAAGTAGAGGAGTCATAATTAGAGTGAATTAGAAAGATGAACTTGGGTAGGAATGTGGAGGCTGGATCGTATACGGGACGAGGATGGGATCAGGAAGACCAGTCAGAAGCCAGTTATAATAGCACAGTCAAGAAATCCTGCCCCATCCCTACCTCCTTGTGAGTCATCCCTCCCTGTCCTGAACCCATCACTAAGCCATGTCTAAGTCCTTTTAAGGTCAATGATGCTTAAGGAAAAAAACAAAAACAAAAACAACTCTCCTACCCTTTATTGCCCCTTTGGTAGCAAAGAGCACAGTAGTACACAGCAACCATGTCTTAAAGAGTATTCAGCTGACCATTGCCTCTCTGTCGGGAGACATGAGATGATGATGAGTGAGAATACTAACAACTTTGATTGAGCTAAGTAAGCCCTGTGCTAAGTGCTGGTGATACAAATAGAACAAAGCTAGAGACCCTGTTCTCTAGGAGATCCCATTCTAATGCAGAAAACACCACCTGTCAGATGTTATAACTGCAAATCAGATGGAAAAGTTTTATGATCCTTAGGGTACAGTGACAAAGCAAGTAGTATTGAATCTTGTTTAATGTCATTTTAACTGATAGAGTCATAGCCGTTTCTAATGCTGAACCATTTGCCAGTGCCAAAGACTTTTGTCATGAGAACTTTCTTTTCTGAGTCTTCCCAGAAACATGTCTCAATGTCAGTTGTCTGAAATCTGAATTGGCCATTTTATTAACATGAATTCTGGCTTTTAAAATGTTATTTTCCTTTGCGTTATTATGGTCATTGTGTATACTGTTCTCTTGACAATGGTTTCTTCACTCTGAATCACTTCATACAAGTTTCCCAATGTTTCTCTCTATTACTCATATTCATTATATTTTATGAAATGATAATATTCCATTACATTCATTTACCACAGTTTATTCAGCTATCCTTCAATTGATGGACATCCATTTTGTTTCCAGTTTTTTCCTACCACAAAAAGTGTTGTTATGAATATTTCGGTATCTATGTAATGGATATCCATAGATCATAAAAACCTTTCTCAATCTCTCTCTCTCTTTCTCCCCCCTCCCATCCCAGAGTGCCATCTTTTATAACAAAGAATAAAATATTTTAAAAAATACTTCAGTGAAACCAGCCAACTTTTCAATTGAGTCTGACAGTACATGCAGAGTTTCACATACATTGTAGGAGGCAAGCTTGACCCCCACCTATCTGATACCTCAGATTTGGAATTTAAAAGAAATGAGATACTCATAGAACATCTGACAGTTAATAAAAGGATTACTTAGTCATAGCAAAAGAACATTCAGAACAGGGAAAGGACATTCCAGGAGGATAATGGCCTTCACTCAACTGAGCACAGGCTGCTTTTCTCTCTGTTGCCCATGGTGGTCAGGTTTACTTGTCAGATTTGAAGGAGCAGCTGGAACTTCTCATGCCTTAGTTTTTTTTGTGCTCAGGTTATCAGAAAACTATGCCGATGGTCTAAGCCATTATCTACTTAGATCTCAAAGACAGTTTCAATATCATTTGAGGAAAAGAATACACCAAGCCTAAATACATGACAAATTGCCCTGGTATATGTTCCTCCTACTGTATCCATAGTTGCTTTCTCTGCAAAGAGGGTAATGGAAGAACATTTTTTTATCTCTTTTTCAGTGACAAACTTGTTCATTATAAAAGGCTTTTGTTGCTGTTGTAGTTGGTGGTGGTAGTAGTGGTGTTCGTTTACACTGACAAATTCATTGGGCTGTAGGCATTCTATTTTCCCAGCTCTGTGTGCTTTACTTTGCATCAGTTTATATGTCTTTCCATGCTTCTCTGTATTAATTGTAGTCATTATTTCTTTTAGCACAGTAATATTTCATTACATTCATTCCTTTTGCTTTCAGTGCTAGCCTGTTTTTTTTATTTTTTTATTTTTTTATTTCCACATGCAGGACTCAGTTCTTTAGAAGCCTAAGATTACAGGATGAGAAATTTAGGACTGGAAGGGAGCCTAGAGGTCGTCTGGTCCAACATCTTTATTTTGCAGATGAAGAAACTGAGACCCAGAGAGGTGAAGTGATTTTCAGATAGATGCTGATACTTGAAAAGTCTCAAATCTCCTGTCCTTTGTCATTGAGAATTCCACTTTTCCCTGAGGATGTTTAGGATCTCTGTTGCTATACTCTGCTTCGACCATAAACCTCCTATTACTCATAGACTCATATCAGAGCCAGAAGGAGCTTTAGAGACTTCATCACTCAACTTTCTCAATTTACAGAAAGTGAGAGGAGAAATTGAGTTCCAGAGAGTAATTTGCACAAGATTACACAGGGAGTGATTAGAAGAACCCAGACTAGAGCAAATTCTCTTGAATCCCAGGTCTGAGCTCCTTCTACTGCATCGCTCTGCCTTTCTTAATCTGTTGGGTTGAACTCCACGATCTCTGAGGACTCCTCTGGCTGTACGACTGACTGTGTGTCTGTAAGATAACACAATCATAAGGAATGAATATGGGAGGTGAATCATGGAGGCTTAGATCTAGGAATGTGTTGGAGTTAGCTGAAACACTCTCATGAGAGCCAATTGTTAAATTTTCAGCATGAGCGTTTGTACTTTGGAAATTGGCAAGTGTTTTATGTATATTTTTCCTCCTCCTTCAGAGACAGTAGTTAAATACTTACCAGTAACCCCTACTTAGAACTGTCAACAACTTGCCCATTAACACCAGTAAAGCTTTTTCACTGCTCTGAACTTTAGTTTCCTCATTTGTAATATGTATATATGCATATGTGTGTATTTGTACTAATATATTTTATATACATGTATTACACAAAAAATTTATCCGCTGATACCGATTGACATTTCATCTGTAATGTACAATCTTAGAGATTTATCTGAGATAGCTAGAGGTTAGGTGACTTTCCCTCAGTTGCACAGATAGTATAAATCAGAGACAGGATTTGAATAAGGTTGTTCTGATTTCCAGGCAGGCTATATTCCTTTAAGACATGTTTCCTCTCTTATGTTTAATAGAAGTGCTTTTTAGTGTATAAACTGTATCGGATTGCTTACCATTTCAGGGTGGTGGAGAGGAGGAAAAGAGGGAAGGATAGAATTTGAAATGAAAACTTTAAAAAATTGTTTTCATATGTAATTGGGGAAAAATAAAATTTTATGTTAAAAGTGAAAAGAAAGAAGAGGAAAAAATAGAGGTACTTTGTAAAAAGTTGTTGAATTGAAGAAAATATTTGAAACTCCTCTTATCCAAACAGATTTGGACACTGATGGCTTTTGTTCTTGGTGGTTAAAAGTATAAGGCTAACTAATTTTCAAGGAATTTTTTTCCTCTTTACATATAATGAGGAAGACTAATTTTTATTTACATTTTCTTTGGAAAAACAATGATTTCAATCAAGGAAACTCTTGGTGAAATCACCACTTAGATAGAAAAAATGTGTTGTGGTTTCACTAAACCTGAAACTTCATTGTCTTAGCTCTGATTAAAATTCAATGAATAGAAAAATAAGAATAATATGTTAACCATGGGGGACATACTTCTTCTAATAGTAACTCACATCTTACAATAGCACTTTAAAATTTTGCTAAGCATTTTTCTTACCTCTTGCCTAAGGTTAACTCTGCACAGTGACCTTGCTCTTCTCTCTGAAGAGAGGGTTTGACAGATCAACTATTATCACCTGATTCATTTAGAGAAATGATGTTCAGAGAGTTGACTTTCCCAGACATAAAGCTTGAAAGTGGTATTGCTGAAGATTTTAAACCCAAATCTTCTGCTTCTAAATCACAGCCTCTAAAAGATGGGCATAAGTGAATGAACTGGATGACATTATTGATAAAGCAATTAGGGACAGGTGTGAAACACAGACAGCAGACTGGCCAGTCGTGGTCTCAGCATTGGGAACATTCACATTTGCTTTAGAGCTCTTGAGGCAACATGGCACTATGGAAAGAATGATGGATTTTGGAGTGAAAGATCTTGGTTTTCAATTTTGGCTCTGCTATATGCTATTTGTGGAGGTTACTTAACTCATCTTGACCTCCGTTTCCTCGATTGAAAAAAAGAAGACGTTGTGGTAGATGATAGAGAACTAGACTTGGAGTCAGGAAGTATCTGAATTCAAATTCTTCCTCCGAGACTTATGAGCTGTTGACCTTGCCTGGGCAAATCATTACACCACCAGAGGCTCCAGTTTTCTTATCTGTAAAATGGGGGGTTGGTCTCCATTGCTCTTAACCTCACCTTTAGTTGCAAATCTATGATCCCATGACTGTTCCCTGTTCCCTTCTTTCAATTTTTTTACTTGCAGTATAATATCCAGACTATGATGTAAAAGCAAAAGGCATCCAAAAATGAAATGGTTTCTAATTTGATGGATTTAAGTGGGGTTACCTGCCTTGACCTCAGTGAAACACAGATGAATTATCTTGATCTTCTCAACCTGCCTCACTCCCACCCTCACTCTACATTCTTGTGAGGCGGGGTCAAAAGCATGTCAATGAGGTAGCCTGCTTATCAAAGAGACTGTCAAGTTTCTCAGTTCTTCTCTTAGAGATAGAAGTCTCTTGGTGACAGGCTCTTGGTTATCAGTGACATACTGAAGAGATTGACATTGGAGAGAAAGTGATCATAGAGAGTGATCATAGAGTCAAATACTAGGCCTCAGGGATGATAGGAACATCCAGGTGTCCTTGAAATCTAATTCAGGAGGAGGAGAGAGAGAACTTCAACTGATCCTTGCCCATAAGCAAGATAGTTTGAAAAGGAGGGAGATAGTTATTTACATGTGAGAACTTGCAAGTTATGCTTTTAAGCTCCTTTGGATCAAGAGGTATTTTTAGCTGAACTAAAAAAGATTTAAAAATATGCTTCCACACTCTCTTCTGGGTCTTTTAAAAATTTCATGGATATCAGTTGTCATCCTTGGGATGAGCATCTGTTATCCCTCATCGTTCCTCCATGACTAGCCTTTTCTCTTCGAATATGTCTTTTATAACTTTTCTTATGCATTAGTTCTCATGCAACAAGAGACACATCCATAGACATGGCCTACCCATAGCCATGATTTTTATATAGTCCTCATCTTGAGGATACTCCCTTGCAGCTCCCATCTACTGGTCTCACTGAATCATGGTTAGGGTAAAGATTAAGAAACGTTGTTTATTTGAAGAAGACTTGGGGAATTTGGTGGAGCAAATTCTTGTTGTCATGATTATATTTGCATGATTAAATCAATATGCTTATGGACAAGTCAAGAGAGAAAGCATTTAAAAATTAATAATATTTTTCTAATTACATATACAGATAATTTTCAACATTCATTTTTTGAAAGATTTTGAATTCCAAATTTTTTCCCTCCATCCTTCCCCTACCCCTTCCTAAGATGACAGGCAATCTGATATATGTTTTATATGTGCAATCATGTAAAGCATATCTACACATTATTCATGCTATAAAAAGAAAAATAGAATGAAAGAAAAAAATTACAGCTTCTCTCCTTAAAAAAATGAAAATAGTATGCTTTGATTTGCATTCAGACTCTATCAGTTCTTTCTCTGGATGTGGATAGGATTTTCCATCAGGAGTCTTTTGGAACTGTCTTGAATCATTGTATTTCTGAGAAGAGCTAAGTCAAACATAGTTAAGACTGCTGACATAATGTTGCTGTTACTGTGTGCAATGTTCTGGTTTAAACAAGCATTTATTAGGCATTTACTTTGTGTTAAGTGATAGGAATACCAAAAAAAGGCAAAAAGGTAGCTCTTTTCATCAAGGAGTTTACATTCTAATGGAGGAACTAAAACACAACTATGTAGGTATGAGATATGTAATGAGCAAATGGGAGCCACTTTGATCGGGAAAGGGAGTAGAAATTGGGAGACTGAAGAAAGGTCTCATGGAGTAGATGGGATTTGACCTGGGTCAGAAAGGAAGTCAGGGAATTCAAGAGCTGAAAGTGAGGGAGCAGGTCATTGCAAGCATGCAGGACAGTTAGTAGAAAGATGTGGAGTCAGGAGATTGTCTTGTGCTCAAGAAACTTCAGGTAGGCTAGTCTTTCTGAAATGTAGAATTATAAGAAGACTAGAAAGGTGGAGAGGACCCAAGTAATGAAAACCATTTGAAAGCTTATTGTGATAGTCCAGGAAAAGGTGATGAGAGTCTAAGTTATGGTTATGGCTGTGTAAGTGGAGAGAAGGGTGACTATAAAAGAGTTGTGAAAGTAAAAGCACTAAGATTTGGCAACAGATTGAATCTCTGGGAAGCGTATTCAAGGGAATAAGTGAGGATAACCCTGAGACTTTGAGCCTGGGTGATTGGGATGATTGTGGTATCCTTGACAATGAAGTCAAGTTGGGAAGAAAGGAGGATTTGGGGAGAACAAAAATGACTTCAGTTTTGAACATGATGAGTTTAAGATTAATATGGGACAGCTACTTCATGATGTCCAAAAGGCAGTTGGTGATGTGAGGCTGGAGATCAGGAAAGAAGTTGAAGCTGCATAAGTGGATATGAGGAATAATTGAATCCCTGGGAGCTGATGAGATCACCTGGCAAAATACTATAGAGGAAGAAGAGAAAGATAAGACGGGGCCTTGGGGGCTTTCATGGTTAGTGGGTGTGACATGAACAAATAATTAGCAAAGAAGACTGAGGAGCAGACAAATAGGTAGGAGAAAGAAGAAAGTGTTATAAAAACCTAGAGAGTAGAGAGTGCCAGGAGGACTGGGGTGGGGGTGGGGGGTGGGTGGGGAGGGTCAATAACATCAGATGTGCATGCAACAGTATTGGTAGTCAAGGAAAATTATGATTTCAAAGACACTGTTAGATTTGGCAATTAAAAGATCAGTGGTAACTTTTAGAGGGAATTTGAATGAGGGGCCAGAAGCCAGATTACAGTTTGTTCAGAAGAGGGTGAAAAGAGAGGAAATAGATTAATTTAGCATAGATTTTTTTTCCCCCAAGGAGTTTAACTTCAAAGAAGGACCAAGGTCTTCTGACTTCAATCTCTCACCAGATCAAGTGGGTTCAGAGTTAATATCATGACCATTTTTTCATGTGCCCTCAACTTCTCTCCATATCAAATACTGACTCTAGGAAGATCTGACAGTCTAATGGAAGGCCACCACTAGAAAAGAATTAAAATTCCTTTGTGATTATTTATAACTTGTTACCAATTATCATATTTTTTGATAGTAGGGGAGGAACTGTAATTTCCCGTGACAAACTTTAAAAAAATGTGTTGTGTGAACATTCTTGATGTTTGAGCTCTCTCACTAGTGCCTGTGGGATATTTTTTGGAATATTTTATTTAAAAGGTACAAAATAACTGTTTGTACTTGCCTGGTAACCATAGCAATGAAATCCCCCGGAATAAAGTGTGATACTAATTAAATACAATTATAATTTGCAATGGGTAATATAAAGGTAAAGCACTTAATTTCATGGGATGTGAGGCACTATAGTGAGCATGTTTAAGGGCAGGGAAAGAAAGAGGAGCAAAAGGTCTTAAACAAGAAAATTCTCCCCTTTCTTTCCTCTCCCTCCCAATTAATAATGCCTTTAAATTAACTCATTTTGCTCCTCTATGTAGTGTAGGTTGACTAGATGATCTTTATAGGTTCTTCTAGCTCTCAATTCTAAGAACATATTATAATACCCCAATGGCACAATGGTGTTGCTGTAAATTCTACTGGATAGTAATTTCTTCCTTTGCTCTTTTGTTACACAAATACCTTGAACTTTGGAGTCTTTTTTACAGTAGTCCAGTCCTCTACCTGACTTCTTTATACTTGACTAAGACAAATAGTTACCCAAGCTCAATAGAGAGAAATTTCTCTCTCATCTTTCTTGGACTTTAAATGCCACTAAAATTTGTTTGTTCCGCCCATATAATCTGTAGGAGAACAAAGCATGAAGCATGAGCAGTTGTGTTTTGTTTCTGAGATCATCACAGCTTTCATTCCAAGCCTTGGGCCTTCCTTTGTCTTATTCTTCCCTGAGTTTTGGTCACTAACAACCTAAAGAGATAGTCTTTTGAGTCCAAAATTAAAAATAAATGCTTTTTCTACAATCTCCTAAAAGGAATGTGGGACAGAGAAAATTGCTGACAGCAGAGACAAAGGGCAGTGAGAGAGGAATAATGTCCACAGACAAATGATACTGGTATTGTTGTTAAGGTTCCTCAAAGGTCAGCCACTCATCCATTCCATTAAAGTGAAGGGGAGTAAAGGTAAATGCTAACCAGACTGATGTATAGCAGGAACTTTATATGCCTGCCAAATCATTCAAAGGCCTGTGGAGGTATATCAGGGGCTCTGAATGCTGGTGAATTGGGCTCACAGGTGACACTGATTGGCTTATCATTGGTGTATGGCAATCGTTCCTAAGTGCCAAAAAAAAAAAGGTAGGAAAGAATGGCATTGTATGCCAATCCTACTTGAAGTTATCATGATGATCAACTTGGCATGGAGAAAAGTGGGACAAGTGTTGCTTTTTCATTTTCTGGTACTATAAGAAGATGGGATATATCAGAATAGATTAGAAACACTAAACTTCAGCTGCTGAAAATGCTTCAATGCAGAAGGCAATGAAGGTATGAATACTTTCATTATGAACCACTATTATAACAAAATTAGAAATAGATTTCAACAGTAATAGGTAAGGATTTTTTACTGTTTTTGGTTAACAATTCCCTAAGCCACAAATCACACAATAAAATATTGCTGATGAATGCAGGGAAGGCCTAAAACACACACACACACACACACACACACACACACACACACACATGCCCACACACATGTACACCCAACCCCTCCAAAAATACTCAACCCATAAGCCTACATTAGACAAAATAAAAGATAAAATCAAGAAGCTACTAAAGTTTTGAAGAAGGACAAATTGGAGAACCCCATGTCACTGAATAATTGCACTTCGTGCAAACTTCAAAAATTGTATCTGATGACAAGATGAATAACAACATTTGGTGTCTCAAATGATTTAAAACAATCAGCAGACTCGAATTGAATTTTGAAAATCCCTTTTTGATTTTAATGGCACGAATTCAACTAGGAGATCAGGTACAATAAAATAGAGTGATTAAATAGTGTAATTACAATAGAGTAATTAAAAAAACCTGGCATCTTCAATATTCCATGAATGAATGCATTCTTCCATAAGGAAATATAAAAACATTTCAGGACCTGCACTCAACAGTGCATTTGGCAGACATTGGTATGGTTAAGAACCACTGAAAGAAAGATGAAGTTATCAAATAAACAATCTCCCTAAGCAGAGGAAGCAAGCACCATCCTGGCAGAAATACCATGAGAGAATTATGAAAATCTGATGAAAGGAAGTAAAAAGATTACATCAGTATTAGCTGGTTTGCACAACTGGAAACTTAAATTCCACATTGTTTAGTTAAAAATGACAAAAAACACATATGAGAAATTTGAGATTTGATTACTTATCAATTGAAAGTAAAATTCAAGTGTTTAAAGCAATACAAGGAGTATTGCTTCTAGTAGCTTGAGGATCAAAATAAACAATTCAACATCAGCTGAAAACTTGCTAACATAGGGTTGAGAAGAACAAAATCTAGAGTGAATCCTTGGAGAAGAAAGATGTGAAAATTTCCTAGTCATTTCTATAGTCCTAAGAAATTCAACTCAATGGAAAGTAGGATTAAATGAGGAACAGAAAGCTTTGGTCTACTCATATAGTGAACCATTGAATAATTTTTCCAAAGGAGGTGACTGAAACACTAGCTTCTCTACAAAGTTAGAGAGAAATGGGACAGGATAAGAGACATTCATTATTGGCTCAGATGATTCACAGTGGCACATAAATTACCAGTAAGGCAAATATTTCCCCAGCTCCCTCTGAGACATAAGCTTGACCTCTCCTTTCTTAACCGAAGATGTCATATATCTAATATTGAAAGATTAGAATTCCTGTGATGATACAGTGGATAGAGTTCTAGGTCTAGAGTCAGAAAGACCTGAGTTCAAATCCAGCCTCAAACACTTACTAGAACAAGTCACTTAGCATTTGTTTGCCTCAGTTTTATCAACTGTAAAATTAGGTTGACAATAATAAGACCTACTTTCCTAGGTCATTGTAAAGATCAAATGAGATAATATTTTTAAGTCCTCAGTACAGTGCCTTTCACATAGTAGGCACTATATGATGCTGATGCTGATGATGTCCTTTGTTCAAAGATTTATAGCTTGCATCATTGAACAAATCTATTGTTTAGTTGTTTTCAGTCGTGTTTGACTCTGCAAGACCCCATTTGGGATTATCTTGTCAAAGACACTAGAGTGGTTTGCCATTTCCTTCTCCAGTTCATTTTTATAGCTGGTACCCTCTTAAATTTCCATTTTTTTGCCATCACAAAAAGCTATAAATATTTTTGTATGTCCTTAGAATTTGTTTTATTTAGGATTAATCCTTCCCTTAACCTTACCTCTCTCTAAATCTCTCTTCCTTTTTTCTCTTTTGCTTCCTATTTTCTTGTTAAGTGAAATGTATTTCTGTATCTCTTTGTGTGTTCATATTTTCTTTTCTTTCTTTTTTTTGGCTAGGTCAAGTGAGAATGAGGTTCAAGTGTCAGCCTCTCTTCCTGCGCACTTTTCCTTGTTTGTATAGTTATCTGCTTGTACACTCTGCACAATAATTTTCCTTAACTTGCCTTTCACTTTTCCTGCCCCCACCCCAATGTATTCCCCTCTTTCCATTCTTTTCTTAGCATCATCAAGGCAGAATCACTTCCAGGCCTTGTATAATTGAACTATCTCTATGAATTCAGGGTTGATGATGATAGGGTTCAGAGGGGATATGTTTCATGTCTCCATATTTCAATGTTAGCAGTTTAGTCTTTTATTCATTCATGTCATCTTTTTAATGTATTACTGTTTCTCTTTACTCCTGAGTTTTTACTTCAAAGTTTCTTCACAGTTCTGGTCTTTTCATCAGGACTTCTTGGAAGTTCTTTGTTTCATTAAAAGTCCATTTTCTCTCTGTAGAGCTATATTCAGTTTTTTGGGGGTAAGTGATTCTTCATAGCCTTTACCTTCTGGAATATTATTTTCTATGTTCTATGCTTCTTCATGCTTCTTGTGGTGACTGCTAAATCATGTATGATCCCAACTGTGACTCCCTTGGTGCTTGAATTCTTCCTTTCTGCTTGTTTTTAGCATTTTTCCTTTGCTCTGGAAGTTCTGGATACTCTCCTCTTGGAAGTTTTCTTTCTGGGGTCTCTTTCATATCTATTTTCACCTTGCCCTTTGGTCCTAGGAGGTCTAGGCCATTTTCCTTTAAGATTTATTGAAATAGGATATCTAGGTTTTTTTCTGTTCATGGCATTCAATAATTACTAAATTCACACACAAATACACATACATGTGTGTATGTGTATACATACATATATATATATATATATATATATATATGCATATAACTTCCCCTCTAGTCCTTTGACTTTTTTTCAATATTTCTTATTGCTTCATAGAATCATTGCCCTCTACCTAGTGCATTCTAATTTTCAAGGAGTTTGTTGCTTGGTCAAAGTCAAGCTTTTAGTTTTCTTTCCACTTTGGTCTTGGCTTATAGTCAAACTCTGTTTCAGAGAGCACAGTTCTGATGGGCTGGCCATGTTGTTCAAACGCAAAATGTATGTTTACCAAAAAGACTATTTAATGGAAAACTCACACAGGGCAAGCATTCGCAGCAGTGAAGTAGTTCAAAAGAAAATTTAAAGAATCCACCCCAAGTATTCATATGGTCTGTTTGTATCTAACCTGTGGTAGAATGTTCTGAGCACATATTGATCTGATCAGCCACAGTTGGACACACTGTAACTTGACTCTAGCATAGTGATGTCATTTCTGTCCTCTGAGAATGAAGTACAACAAAGTTCTTTTTCCAGATCTTTCTTCCATTGCTCTCATTTCTTTTCCATTTAAAAAATCTTAAGTACTAAATTCCATTTATAAAAAAACCAAACTTTTTCTTTTAAACTTTTGTTTTATCTCCTCTAGAAATTCTAGTTAAATTTGTCATAAAACTGTGTTTTTCTCTGAGACTTTGCTTGTAGACGTGTTGGAGCTGTTCTCTTCTGTCTTTGTGACTTGAGCATCCCTGCCACCATGGTAACTTATTATGATGGGATTCTTTTTTGGTTTACCAATTCTTTACTTCCTGGCTTCAGACTTGATGGTAGGGCTGGACTCTGCCCTGTTCTGGAGAGGAAGTCTGGGCTTGTATTGTTGCTGCTTTCTTGGTGGCATTGAGTGTTGGGTTATTCCAGGATCTCAAGGACAGACTAGGGGCTAGCCAGTTTTCAGGACTCCTAAAGTACTTTGACTTAGGGCAAAATTTCATTGCAGTCCCCTGGTCTGAGCTTGTAAATTGCTGATCTGGGTTTGTGTTTGTGCAGCAACGAGGAAGCTGGATTGTATTCTTATCAGCTGGTGGGAAAGCTCTTTTGGTCCAGTGGCAGAATTTTGATCTCCCCTTCGGTCTGGGATTTCTTTCTTGGACATTCCTCTGAAGACTGGGCTAGATGCTGGAAGGGAGATCTTGCGCTGCTACTGAGGTCTGGGACACACCAGGGCTCTTGGCTTCTGAACTTCCTCCTCAGCCCAGGCCTCTCTACTTGGGAATACTGCCCCCGTCCCACCCTTGCAGGTTCCCTTCTTAGTCTGCTCTGGATCTGTGACCTGGAACTGGGTAGTGGACAGCAAAGTGTCAATTCTCATGTAATTGCAGTAGAATGATATGGGTCTAGTGGTTCCCTGTATGCATCTGAGTCCTCCTCTCATGCACAGCCCTCTCACTGGACACTACCGTGATTTGCATACTGAGTGTTTCTGGTTTTATATGTTCTGTGTGTCCACGGATGTCCCTGTCTGTTTCTCTATGCTGACTGAATGGGGCAAATGGTCCTAGATTTCCTCACAAGTATTTTGTCTGGTTTATTTTACAGATTTATGAGTTTATGGAGGGGAATTTATTGCACTGCTTCCCATCATTCTGCCATCTTAGCTCTGCCCTTAGTCTTTGGCTTTTTTGAATATTAAGGTATTACATGTTCTACTGATCAATCTTTCTATTTTTGAACCAATACCAAATTATTTCTAGAATTATTGCTTAGCATTATAGCTTGAGATCTGGTACTACTAAGCTACATGTAATGGAGAGTTGTTTTCTGCCATATCTATACTAAGGGATTGATACTGGGACTGCAGTATTTACATTTTTCATGGAAAACCTCTTGTTACTTCAGAACTCTGACTACTTTATAGACTCATACTATACGTAAGTCAAATGTGAGGCACTGAGGAAATGGGGCAGAGAGAGGTAAGTATGTGAAGTATGTGTAGATCCTAGAAGTGTTAAATACATGACAGCTTCACAATTAGTCAATTCATATACCAGACCAGTCCTATGTCCATTCTAATGCTACTCCTGTAAGAGCTATGCCCTGATGAGGATTGTTGTGTACTTTTAAGAAACTTCAAAGGACTTTGTGAATGAAAATGACCTTGAGAAAATAAGTCTCATCTTGTCTGCTCTCTGTCATAACATATCTCTTCCCCAAATAATTTGTATTTCTACATAATCTTGTTCCCTATTGGCCAATACCTTCTCTCCCTTCTCGTCTTGCCCCAGGGCTCAATATATCTATCACTAGTCATTTATACTTTGTTTGAGTAGTCAGGGATACCTCTTTTGGCAATGATACAGCTTCTCATGCTGAGAATTGTGACTTTGGGTGGGGTTTTTGATCGATTAAAAGTGGGTTAAAATAACAAGATAGATCAGCTACCTCCAAGGCTCACATACCTCCATGAATCACAGCTCTGAGGCAAAGTTGTAATTAGCTGAGATGTTTCCAAAAGAGTTCTCTCACGGAAAGAACATTGTAGGGAATAGTCCTTGGTTTATTTATTTTTTTATGGAGGTTAATGGGCCAAACGAGTGACTTGCTGAGAATGGGATACTGACTCAATAGGGGAAGATGGTAATTCGACTGAGGACATTTTAACCTTCAAGCCCCACATGCGTATTCAAAAATGAGGAGTAGCAGCTTGAGTCTGCTTGCCACAGATTGGTTTTGTAACCGTAGTGTAACAGGGACAAAGTTGTGGTCCTCAATGTGAATTTGCAGCATAGATTCATTGAATGCTGATCTGGAAAGGTCAATATAGAAAGGGCAGTGTGACATTGGGGATAGGAAGCTTGGGGTCAAGAGAATTTGGGTTCAAATTCTGTGTGTGTGTGTGTATGTGTGTGTGAGACCTTTGGAAAGCCATCTTTTCAGTGCTCCAGGAAAATCTTTAGGCCTATGCCAAGGAAATCACAGTTCTGCTCTTTCTGCTTCCTCCCTAACCTC
Source organism: Potorous gilbertii (assembly GCA_028658325.1). Classification (NCBI taxonomy): domain Eukaryota; kingdom Metazoa; phylum Chordata; class Mammalia; order Diprotodontia; family Potoroidae; genus Potorous; species Potorous gilbertii. Next base: position 420,147,226 of record CM053769.1, read on the forward strand.
CTCCTAATAGAGATTGGAATCAGAATGGGGTAGAGAAGGAATACTGGATTTGAAGTTAAGAAATTTAGATCTGAATGCAGAGTCCATCAGTTACGGTGTATGTGTGTGACTGCCACTTACTTCCCTGGTAATCTTGAGCAAGTCACTTTGTATCTCTGAGTTTCAGTTTCTTCTTCTGTAAAATAATGGGATGATATCTAATCAGTCATTCAATAGGGATTTATGAAGTGTTTACCATGTCTTAGAGACTGGGGATACATTGACAAAAACAAAACAGTACCTATCTTTAAAGAGTTTATATTCTACTAGGGGATACTACACACACAGACACATATGTATGTCTGAATGTATGTCTGCATGCATGTATATTGAAAGAAGTCTTTTTTGATCTCCACTGCTACTAGAGACTCCTCTTAAAATTAATTTCATTTATTTTGTATATACATGTATATATACATACATTATATATAAACATGTATATATTTTTGTGTATAGATATAGATGTATACTTATATACCTATTAATTTTATGTATATATCTGCATATATACTTATGCATAAATATATATTGTGGAATGAAATGGCAAACCAGTCTAGTATCTTTGCCAAGAAAACCTCATATGGGGTCATGATGAGTCAGACTTGATTGAAAACAACTGACCAACAACAAACATAAGTATGCATGTACAATATCCTTAAATACATATATACATATATATATATATATATATACACATATCTACACATAAGAATATGTCTATCCAAGTATACACTTATAACATTTGCATGTGTAGTTATGCATACCCACATATACATATTTGTACAAAATCACTTTAATAATACAAGATATTGCAATATTTAATAATGCAGAATAATTTTAGAGGGAGTTACTAGTAGTTGTAGGGATTAAGGAAGCCCTCTCTTGCAAAACTTGCCTGAGGTGATCTTTAAAGGAAATGAGAAATTTTGGGGAATTAGGAACTAGGGATAAATGTGTAATATTATAGACATTGGAAATACAAAGATGAAAAATTATAATCTCTGTCCTCAAGGAGCTTAAAATATATTAGGAGGAATATACAATGAACACAGAAATATGATACACAGTGGAATGTGACTAAAATATCATGTTATAATATCTTATGAAACAGGTCAAATGGAACAGAATAAAGAATCATAGTTCGAAGTCCCTTCCCATTTAAAATCTGTGACTGTATAATGATGGACATGTCATGAGATCTCCTTGAGCATTTACCATATGAGGAAATTTCAACTTCATCTAGAAGACTGTATTTAGTTTTAGGAGCCAAAATTTAGGAATGCCTTAGAAAAGCTGGAGAGCATCCAGAGGATGGTGATCAGGAATCCATGCCATATAAGGATAGGTCAAAAGACTAGTTTTAGCCTGAAGGAAAGAAGACTCAGGCAACATGGTAGGTGTGTTTCAGTATTTGAAGGGCTATCATGTACAAAGCAGGTCAAACTTGTTTTGTTTCGCCTAGGTAGGTGTGGAAACAAGGAGCAAGGGTGGAAGTTACAAAAAGGTTAATTTACTGTTTTAAAGAAATATTTTATTTTTAATTTATAGAATAAAACAAGCATTTCCATAATGTAGTAGGATAAAATAATTTAGTCTTGATGTTAGGAAGTAATTGGAGTTATCTAAGAGTTTCCCAACTGAGTTCTATGAGCTCAAACAAATGAGTACATTGTACAAGGCACTTGTTTGGGATGAGGAATTAGACTAGATGTCCACTCAGTTTCCTTACAAATCCAGAGTTCTGGGATTCTAATGCATAATGTGAACCTCATCGAATTGTTATTCTGCCACTTGGTATAGCTAGTGATGACAGAAGGCTAACTTTGAAGTCTGAGTTTGAGTCTTGGCTTCAGTACTCACTAGCTGTGAGTCACTTCAACCCCTCTAAGACTCACTTTCCTTATTTGAAAAATGTGAATAATAAGAGTAACTGATTCAAAGGATTATTCTAAAGATCAAATAGTATGCTACACAAGCACAGCCATATGTATTCTACATGGATATCATTTTACAAATGTTAAAGATATCTATCTATCTATGTATATATGAATGTTAAATATTGTATGAGAATAATCATCTCTGCCTTCTCCCTCAGAGGACAAAATGAGAGAATGGATGTGATTGTGGAAAGGCTTTGTAACTCTGTGATACTAGACAACTATGAGGTGGTAGAGGTGGTTGTGACAGATCTTGACTGTTGACAGACTGGGTTCTCTTTTTGACTCCTTACTCAGACTTTCTCATGGGAACACTAGAATTCCTAGGAGCCATCTAGGTGAGGAAGTGGATAAAGCGATGGACCTGGAGTGGGGAAAACCGGAGTTCTAATCTGACCTCAGATCCATATTAACTGTGTGACCCTGTGCAAGTCACAGGGTTAACTGCTGTCTGCCTCAGTGTCCTCATCTGTAAAATGGAGTTAGTAGTAGCACCTACCCCCCACATTTGTGGTGAAGAAGCTGTGGTGAAGTGTTTTGCAAAACTTTACAATGCTATATAAATACTAGCTATTATTATTCAAACTTCTCAAAGGAGAGAATTATAGGAATGGGCCATTCAAAAAACTTGTCTTCCCCTACAAGCAAAGGAGTTAACAAAAGCATTAATCATAGAACCGGTTTATCAAATGCAATAAAGAAAGAAAGAAAACAGACCCTTTTCCAAGGTTTCCTCTTCCCGCATTAGAATGAGCTCCATTTTCCTTCTCTTCAGAGGTTCAGGCACAATTCCTGGATAGAATCCACAGTCCCACATTTAGAGTCCTAGAGATGTGAGCAGAATAGAAGGCCTTGGTGAAGCAGATTCTGCTTGTTTTCTTCTAGAGTGGGGCCACAACCAGACTCCATGCTCCTGGTCCCTCCTACATCCTCATCTCTAGAACGCTTCTGCGGGATTCAGCAGGTTAACAACAGTTTTCATCATGGGGCTCACAGCACCTGGGATGATCTCAGCATTTGCCTGAAGACATTGTCACTTTTTAGCTAACTCTGCGTTCCATGTGTCCAGACTACCTGGAAGCTCTGTCTTCTTTCCATTGTGCATTGCCTTTGGCTTTCTTCTATCTCACTCAGGAAGAGGGAAGATGCCCCTTGAATCCTTCTGACATGAATCTTTTCTGTGAATATCTGCTATTCTCCAGAAAAACTTTCTTGAGCCTTGTGGTCAGTATCAATCTTTCCTTCAAATCTTACTTGGCCTTTGTTTTATGCCTAGTGCACTTTTTGCATAACATTTCATATTATAGTTATCTATGTAGGTGACTTCACCTTATTGACTGGAAGCTCCATGAGGGCAAGACTTTTGCCTTATGTAAACATTGGGTCTCCCATAGTACCTAGTGAAGTACTCTGTGCATAGTAGACACTTCATACAAGTTTGTTATCATTGCTATTCTCTTCCCAAGCTGTATACGTCTAAGGAGGTACCCAATTGCACAAGACACTTGTAAAGGGCTTGTTCCCATCACTGTGTTTGCTCTCACTGACCGGCTTGGTCATCTCAGGAGCTCTCTGTCTTAGTCATCAAACCACATTTCCTGTTTCAGTTATTCCATTTTCAGGCTATTTGCCCATATTTGTCTGTATGCCCATGACTGAATCCAGTACCTCACCCACAGAGTGGTGTGCAAATTACTTGGGACAATAATTAAATTTATTAACATATAATAAAGCTTATAATTTTATACCTTTAAACAACTTTTGATACTGTAATTTTTTGTTGTATTGTATTCTTTTGTTGTATTCTTTATATAAATTGTGTTCTTTGCTGTAATCATTTTTTTCACTTGATTTGTCACTGAACTCACAAGATTTTGGCACCTTCTTTAATTCTTTTCTTTTTGAAATCATATTTTTATTACCTTAAATATGAAACATGCCCTTAATAAATCTCCATTTTCCCAAGTGTAGTCAGATAGCCATGGAATTCATTGGGTTTAAAATACAGTAGATCCCCGACCATTGAAACAGGGTTGTCTCAATCTCTTGAACATATATACATATATATATATGTATATATATAAATAAAATTTTTGTGGCACAGAGTATATACTACAAGGTTATGATGCAGTATTCTATGTCCATGTAGGAATTTCTATAATTTTGGAACAATTCTGTTTGTAACTACATCAAAATAGGGAAATTTCAGGGTCCTCTGGAAGTGAAAAACCCTGCAAACCTTTTTTAGATGAATGTTTGACTTTGTTTTGAAGAAGTCCAGATCTTAAAAACTCAAATGTTTTCTACCAATGATTTTGTTATAATTTCTAATGAAAAACTAAGTTTTATTAGTAAAAATGAACTTATCCTATTTTCATGACTATAGTTTTTTTACTGCCTTGTCCATAAGAATTTTTCTTCATTGTAATGGTTAGCAGTATTTTGTTTTGTTGGTCTCCTTACTGTTCCTCTCACTTCTAGACGGAAGCCTACATAACATTGTAAAGAATTAATACCAATCCCTCCACCTATCGGGTTCCTCTGAAGATCTTTGCTTATTTTTCTGAGGATTGATTAGGGTTGTTTTGTTAGTTCTTGATATTGTTTTTCATTTTTGACCACACTTGCCTTTTCAGTTTGGTACAACTGATCCTCTTTCATTGCTTGACTTTCCTATACCAACAACTGCTAAAAGTCATGGAGAATTTATTAAGTGCTTACTGGGTACCAAATATGGTGTGAAGTTCTAGGAATACAAAGGGAGTTCACATTCTAATGGGGGTAGGAAGCATACAAACAACTTTGTACAAGCAAAGTATATTCAAGAGAAACTGGAGATAATCACAGAAAAGGCATTTGTATAAAGAAATCTTGAAACATTTCTTGCAGAAGGTGAGATTTTAGCTGAGAGCCGAGGGAGGCCATAGAAGCCAGGAGGTGGAGATAAAAAGAGAATTCCAGACATGGGGGACAGCCAATGAAGATGTACAGAGTTAGGAGATGGAGTGTTGTGTGAAAGGAATACCAATGAGGCCAGTGTCACTGAACTATCTGGCACAATGTCTCTAGCAGTCACTGAAGTGTGCTGTTTAAGAGCTACAGTGTTTGCCTGTTTCCTTGGAATAATATCCATTCTTAAAACCACAGAATTACAAACACAAACAACAGAGAAATTAAATATGCATATGTCGCAAAATCTAGTACTCTACTGACAGAGAACTAAGGATGAAAAAACACAGATGAGGATGAAAAAACACAGATGAGTCTAGTTTTATCTATTCCAAATCAGGTGTTCTATCTAATGTCAGTAGAAGCTCACACATATGACCGTTGCTGAAACAAAATGGAAAATATCAAAATTATTGTTTGTTCTTAGTGATTTGCACATATTTGAAGTAGGACTGTGTAAGAATTGTGAGAATTTGAGTCATAGGATCATAAGTGGAAAAGGGAAATCAAAAAGCTGTGTCCAAATACTTTATTTCACAAAGAAATGGAGGCCTCCATCACTGAAATGACTTACCCAGAATCACACAGGTAGTAAGTGGAGGATCCAGGATTCAAACTGAAAGCATCTTCAGTAGTTGTTTATTAAATTGATAAAAACAGAACATTTTGTTCTCAGCCCTGCACATTCTTAAAAAAATGCTGCAAGAAGATCTCTTACTCTAAAATCTCGTAACTCACAGAGTTGTGACCTTTAAAGACAGTGTTACAGGTGACTTCAGTTCTCAGAGAGAAACGTGACACATCCACTACTTAGTCTCTCACCTGAAGAAAGACATGACATTACATAATATCAATACCTATACACAAACTATATGTCTTCTTCTATAGGGATAGAAATGGGGACAAGGCTTGTGATTTCGCTGATATAGGGAACTCCATGATGAGAAAACTCTGTTCAATCCAAGTTGGAACCTTCTCTGCAACAGAGAGTCTTAGAGAATTTTCTAGAACACCACAAAGTTGAATTACTTGTCCGTGGCCACATAGCCAGTATAGGTCAAAGGTAGAACTTGAGTCCAAGTCTTCCAATCTCTGAGGCTAGCTAGCTTTCTATAAATGACCTCTTTAAAGAATTTTCTTAATTTTAGGTTATAATTTATGCTCTCTCCAGCTTTCTTCTTTATTATAATATTATTAAAAATTAAATCAATATAACTATAGGACATTAACATAAATATTACTTAAAATATACAATAATAATAAAGAGATCTCAAATTAGCAAAGCTTATGTTGATTAATTAACAATGTATTACTATAAAATATTAATGGATTCCCATGGCCTCCACATGCTCCTATTTGTATATACCATGTATAAAGTTGAGAAAAAATTATATATAACCACCTGCTTTTCTGCTGCTCCCTAAGAAATATGGAACCTTTCCTTCTTGCAGCTAAAACATCTATATGTTTTCTCCCCCATTATAATGTAAGCTCCTTGAAAGCAGTGACTGTCATCTTTTTCCATCTATGTCACTCACTTAGCATAGAGCTTAGAGCTTAATAAAGTGTTTTTTCTTCATTCATTCGCATACATATGAGACAAACATGCATATACGAAAGGCTTGCAGTAGAGAGCTGGCCTATGTGTTAGATTTCCCACTTCTCAAAAGTCCTGGCTATGTGACCCTTACATAGCAAGTCACTTAACCTTTCAAGGTCTCCAGGCAACTCTCTATAACTCTATATGGCAGATTCACTGCCAATTTCATTGGTGGTTCCCTACACTGATGAAATCACAGGTCTGAACCAAATATAGAAATATGCATGTGGGTTTTCTAATACGGAGGATAGATTTGTACTGAGTCACTAAGATTCTCTTACTCATTCTTCTTAACCAACAGTATTCTGTTGCATTCAGTATTCTGCATACCTCCTTGGAGAGCAGAGACTGAGCTTGTACCAGTGAAATATCTTTTAATTTTGTCCTCAGTGGAGGAATTAAAGCCTGCACTAACTGGCTCATAGGACGTCTATTACTTTGGACTCCTTAGCGTCATGAGCTAAGTGACAGCTCCCCAGCCTGGATGGAGATGTTATTTTGTATGTAGATAAACATTGCACCCAAAAACACTATTCCTGGTCCAGATTTGTAGAAATATTCTAAAAAGAGAAACAGAAGGCAGAAATAGGAGAGAAATAGGCAGTGAATATATAAATACATGTATCACATAAATGTTTGTCTTAACAAATATGCATGCAGACCAATAAATACATTATCTCTCCATTGACCATGTTCAATTTACTATGGTTCTGTCCTTGAAAAATAGAAGGATCACCAACAGCACAGTGCCTTGCACATAGTAAACACTTAATAAATGCTTGTTGATTTCACTTGATGGAACTCCAAAGATTTTTTTCATTTTTGCTTTTCTAGGGCAATTGTGTGACATAGAAGAAATATCATACCATGAAATTTTGGTTCAAATTCTGCCTGAGATATTTACTTTGTAATGGTCTAGTCCAATCTCCTCATCTTACAAATGTTAAATGACTTACCACATATCACACAGTAAGTGGAAGAGATAAGGATTTGAACACCTATCAAACCTTTACTTGGACTTCAAATCTAGTATTCTTTCCAATGTACTGTATGATTTCCATTATGTCACACTGAAGCAAAGTTTCAATGAGCATCCAGTCCTTAGAATGTATGCATTGTACTCTGCCTACTGCCAATCTATGTGAAGGTTTCTACAACACTGAAAGGTTGTATGACTTGCTCATGTCTACACAGCCAATATACGTTAAAGGTAGCATCTGAAGCTACCCTTAGCAACTGAAACTAGTAGTATCAGTAACTGAGTTTAGGGGGGAAGCCAGCCCTAAGGAATGGCCTAGCCTGCCTGACTCAGCCCAGTAGTGAATTGGCCTAGTAACAGAAAAATCATGTCCTGCAAGTAAGGGAATGACTCCACACCCAGAAGTAAACTCAGTGGGAGAAATGTTTTGTAGCAACAACATTAAGTTTAGGTCCACTGTCCCCTGGGGCTTAACGGTATTTAGAGGGGAAAGTATGCTCCCACTAGGGCAAGTTCTCATACTTCAGTTACTGCAATGCCTTCTTAGTAAATATACCTTTGTAAAAGATAACTGATGTTAATAACAATAACTAGTATTTCTATAGTGCTTATAAGGTTTACAAAGAAAGCTCTTTACAACTATTATCTCATTTATCCTCATAGCAACTCTGAAGAGAGATCATATTATAAATCACCATTTTATAGAGGAGGACATGGAGTCAGACCAAGGTTTAGTGACTTGCCCAGGGTCATGTGGACAGTAAGTTTCTGAGGTCACAGATCTTCCCAATTCCAATTCTAGCATTCTATCTACAGTGTGTTTTCTAACTGCCTGATCAACTAAATGGCTAATTGATATATAGAGATATTAATTACAATGACAGTACTAGAAAACTCCCTATTTTCCCATGACTATTCCTTAAAACCCAAGAGAAGTAGATGAGCTTTGGGGATCTGATTTGCTAATCTAAGTTGAGGTTGGGAGAAGGAGTCCAGAGCTTGTGTTATATCCAACAAACCCAGGCCAAAGTAAACTGGGGTTCCCTAATATCCCTGGGCTTTTTTTTTTTGGTTACCCTGCCACAGACACACCAGCTAACATCACTGATATCATTTCTCTGGGATTTTTCAGCATTTTTTTAAAGTTGAAGGTGAATGACTTAAGGCAGATTACCTTTTTAATTAGGCTTAATGTCTCCTGCCATTACCGCCGCTCAAACTGATGAGTTTCACATTCTTTCTCTGGGCCCAGGGGCTAGCTGGTAATATTGATGTGGCAGGAGGCATTCTTCCCAGAGTGCACTGCTTCTCCCCCAAGTCATGTCACCCCAAATCTCTTTCTTTTCTGGGTCTGTCAGCCCTTGAGAGTGGGTGTGCTGCTATTGCTTGGGCATGTCCGTGCCAAATGGATGTTAAATTCTCTGGGGTAAGAGACATAGGCTCCAAAATTATGGGTTGGAGTAGACTCACTAGGAATTTTATCATGTAAACTTGACAGGCTTTGTTTAGAAAAGCCTCAGGCTACAACATCTTATTCCTTTCACGATAGAGGGGGGCTCACAGAAACAGGGTATTTCCAGTGCTGTGGCAGGAATGAGGTCCCTGGGAAGAATTGCTCTAGGGGGGTTCTTTTATCGTTTTGAAAAATAAAATAATGTACAAAAAACTCTCAACAGCTTCTCATGGTCCATACAGTCCTATTTTTTTTTTCAACAGAATGTGTTTTATAGAAGGACCCCGGACCATGAATTAGGCAGTCTCAGGTTTAGTCTTAGCTTTCCCATGGACTCTACTGAATTTCTGGGTCAGCTTACATAAGTCTCTTTCCCTATGCAGTTTTCCAGTTTCTTCTCTGTAAAATAAGGAGCTGGACTAGCTAATTTCTAGGGTCTCATTTAGCTTTAAACTACTATTCCTTGCTTCTTAAGATATCATTTTTTAAGTTATCTCCTGTTCCAGACTTGAAATGAAATGCAGTATGAAGCGATTATAATTTCTTTTCTACTCTTTCCCTGCCTCGTCTGCTGGTGAAAAGACAGCAAAATAGTCAGTAAGAGGCAGGTAGGTGTGTGTATATAGAGGAGAAACTGAGATCATAGATGTGGTACATTTGTATAATATGTTCAGATTTTACCTCATCCTGTCTCACCGAATGAGGTGGTCCTTCTCTTTGCCAAAGCAAACCCCTCTATCTGAACAAGGATTCCATTCCATCCTGTCTTCTTCAGTACCTACAGTACCATCCCCACTCTCACTTATCTTCAATCTCTCCCTGCCTACTGACTTCTTCCTTACTTCCCACTAACGTCTGTCTGTGTCTTTCTCATCCTCAAAAAATTCGCATTTGATCCATCCATCCCCACTAGCTATCATGCCATCTCTCTCTCTCTCTCCCTCTCTCCCTCTCTCTCTCTCTCTCCCTCTCTCTCTCTCTCTCCCTCTCTCTCTCTCCCTCTCTCTCTCTCTCCCTCTCTCTCTCTCTCTCCCTCTCTCTCTCTCCCTCTCTCTCTCTCCCTCTCTCTCTCTC
>CM053769.1:420157356-420206821 GCA_028658325.1 Potorous gilbertii
GATTTTTTTTCAGTCCTCACCCATCTTGATAACCCATTCTCCCTGCTGTGGATTCAATCATTATCTCTACGTCAATGATTCTCAAATCAACATATCCAGCCTTAACCTTTCTACTGACCTCTAGTCTCACATCTACGACTACTTAATAGACATCTTGAACTAGACGTCTGATAGACATCTTAAACTCAACAAATACCAAACTGAACTCTTTATCTTTCCCCCCAAATCCTCCCCCTTAACTTTTAAGAGTACTGCCATCCTGGTGGTCACCCAGACTCCCAGCCTAGGTATCATCCTTAACACTCTTACCACCCTACTTTGTCCCCAACCAATTTGGATAACAGGCCAAGACCTGTCTTTCTCATACACCTTCTTTTTTCCTTTAACACTGTTATGGCCCTGGTGCAGTCCTTCACCACCTCATGCCTGGAATACTGCAACATCTTGCTGGTTAGTCTACCTGTCTTAAAAGTCTGGCTATTCTCCACTCAGTTTTTAAAAGTGATCTTCCTAAAGCACAGGCCTTACCTGGTTCCCATTCACATCCCAAAACCTTGAGTGGCCCCATATCATCTTACATCAAATATAAGATTCTCTGCATTCAAAGTCTTCATAATTCGCCACATACAGTAATTATACATACAATTAATAACATTGGTCTTCCTGCTGTTTCTTGAGCAAGATCCTTCATCTCCTGACTCTGGGCATGTTCCCTGACTTTCCCTTATGCATGGAATATTCTTCCTTCTTATCTCTGCTTCCTCATCTCCTTGGCCTCCTTCAAGTCCCAGCAAAAACTCTGTCTTCTAAGAGCAGCCTTTCCCAAATCCCCCTCAATTCCAGTGTTTTTCTTTTGTTGGCTGTCTCCAGTTTATCCTGCATAGAGTTGTTTGAATTTGGACATAGTTATTTGACTGTCCCCAAATGAACTCCTACAATGACTGCCTTTTTTTCCCCAAATTATCCCAAATTTATCAGTGCCTGGCACATAGTAAGTTCTTAATAAATGTTTGTGGATTGACTATAGACGGTTCAGAAATCTCCCGACACTTTTGCCCTTGTAATATTAAGTAGTGTGTCATAATTAAAGGGTCTTTGATTGTGTCTTTGTGGGAACACCCTCTATGTATTTTATAACTTAGCAGATAAGGCAGATGACCTGAGGCTTAGAGACATTGAGTAACTTGGCCATGGTAACACAATTAATAAGTATCAAGAGTATGATTCAAATGTAGTTCCTTCTAATCAGTAGTTAGTATAATGGAAAAAATACTGGACTTTCAATATCAAATCCTGCCTCTGATGTTACTTGCTATGTAGCTTTGGGAAAGTCCCTTCACCTTTCTGATGCTGTTTCCTTATAGACAGACAAAGCTTTATATGAGATGCTTCCTGTGTGCCAGGCACTGTGCTAACCTTTGGGAATATAAAGAAAGATAAGTAGAGAAAAGAGAATGCATATCCTAAAGGAGCATCCATTCTAATGGAGGAAGACACTGTATAAAGAGTACCTGGAAAGCAGAGTGGAAGAGGAGTTAGAGGGGGAGGAAGGTACCCCTATGACAGTGAGATGGCTGGCAAGTGTTGGAAAAGTCTAGGTGTAAATTAAGTGAGCACAGCTGGAATCCCTCCTTCCATGGTGGCTTCAGGGAAGGAGTCTCCACACAAAAGCATAGGATCTCAAGGCAGAAGTTTCCCCAGTATGAGGAGGTGGGTGGTTCATGGAGAAATTCAGGGAGTGAATCCTTTTCTGTAAAATAGGGGGCTGAGGTGATATAGGAGATAGGGAGCTGGCTGTGGCGTCAGGATGACCCAGGTTCAAGTCCTGCCTCTGGCACTCCCTGGCAATATGACTTGAGAAATTCAGGGAGTGAATCCTTTTCTGTAAAATAGGGGGCTGAGCTGATATAGGGAGCTGACTGTGGAGTCAGGATGACCCGGGTTCAAGTCCTGCCTCTGGCACTCCCTGGCAATATGACTTGAGGAGATAGGCTAATAGAGGTGAATGAGCACCTGCTTCGGAATGAGAGAAGTCAGATTCAAACCCCATCTCTGACAATACTACCTGTTGTAACCTTGAGCAAGTAACAAGGGCCTCATTTTCCTCACCTATCAAATGAAGGACCCAGATTGCATGGCGTCAGAGTTCCCTCCCAGATGGAGCTCTATGGTTTGCCTCAGTAAACCCTCTAAGACTGTAAGTGGCAGAACAGCTGAAATGAATAAATGGAGAGAATTTCCTTTCCAAGACCTCTCTACAATGATGACATCAAAGGTCTAGGCAACCTGGAATAATAGTAGGATCTACCTCATGGCTTTGTTATGAGGTTCAAATGAGATAACGAACTTTACAGACGTTATTATGTGAGATAAATGCAAGTTATTATCGTGATTTTAACACCAAGTCTAGCGTTCTATCCACCCTTCAGCATGGCGTTTCTGCTATGTAAATAGGGGCCAGATTAGCTCATATTTCTCCCTGCGCCCTATCTTTCCTTAAGATCCATGAGGTCAGGGACCATGACGCAATGGTATGATTTATTATGGTTCCTTATGTATCTCTGTATCCCTGACAGCAACTGGCATAAGGCTTTGTGAATAGTAGATACCTGGTAAACTTTTGTTAAATGAATGAGTGCATGGCCATGGGATAAAAATATGGATCATGGAATTCATTAACAGGAGGACACAATGGAAAAGTAGTGTAACCATAGTCAGAAGACTTGTGTTGGAATATTGGTTCAGTCACTTACCCCTGTGTGAACTTAGGTGAGTTGCTTCTCTTCTGTGGGACTCCATTTTCTCATAAGATGAGAGGATTATACTAGATAATCTCTAAGGTCCTTTCAACTTGAAATCTATGACCATAGAACTGGAAGAGATTCAAGAGAATATTGAGTACATTATACAGATAGGGAAACAACGGCTCAGAATGCTGACACAACTTGCCCAGTCATTAGGACAAATTTTGGAACATATTGCACCATCCTCCCAACAGTTTTAGAATTGCTGGAACAAAATTTGGAGATATTTTGTTGGTTAGCAGGTAGTCTTCTTTGGAAAGTTGTGCCATAGTATTAGGACACTGTTCCATAAAAGGCTTGCTGATATGTGAAAGTCATCTTGTTATTTTCCAGTTGGTTCAATGATATAAATATTTTCCTTAATTACTTAATGGAATGTCTCCCTTTCTACAACCAAGGGGAGACTTTTACAATCTTAAGTCTATCTAATATCTCTGGACCTTCCACTTAAGGTTAAATAGAACTTTTGTGAGGGTCATCTAAACTAAGAATGAATCACCAACATTTTTGCATCCTTTAGAAGATGTACAAATGATCTGTCCGTTTTGAGGATTTTGTATTTTTCATTGGGGGTCAAGATAATTATTTCTCCTAGTGGCTTATCATGAATTAATTTGATTCCTTATCTGGCTATGTCTCCCTGTGAGTGAAATCTGCCCAGAGAGTAAGCAGAGTTTGCAATGGAAAAAACAGCATAGCCAGCAAGGTGCCTTTATATTTATGACCCTCCCCTTTCTTCTCCCCCAATCTCAGGACAAGCCTAGACAGACCATAATATGGAGTAGTTCCAGGCCCAGAAAGAATTTATTAATGCTATCTGTTGGTTGCTTTTATAGTTCACTGGAACAATAAAAAAGATAAAAATTACCAGCCTGGTTCTTGGGAAGGGAAGGATTTGCATTTCTGTCTAGTGAAGGCCAAAGTTTCCCAGACTTCCTCTGTGTATTCTAAGAGGCTCAACAGAGCCCTTCCTTCCACTGAATTTCATAGACCTGGAAGGCTCCAAACACTGGGCTTCCTTGTAGACCTTAGTGTTCATGCCAACATCAGCTTCTCTGGGCTTCTTTTCCACCTTTAAAACCTGGAATTGCTTTTTTTCTCCTAAAAAATGGCATTTTGGGAACCAAAATGGTAGAATAATCAGTAAATTGCCCTAACTTTCTCACATTTACCTCCAAACAAACATAGAATAACATTCCAAAGCAAATCGTAGAACAGCAGAAACAACAAAAAGGTGGAGTGAAAGAATCTTTTAGCACAAGAAACTTGGAAGCTTGTCTGGAAAATCTGTCTCATCTGGGTAAAAGGGGTACATAGTCCAGGAAGGAAAGTACACGAGAAAGTCAGCAGCAAGCTCCCCCCCAGCAAACCAGTGGGAGATCTTGAGCCCCAGTGTGACAGAAAAGGTAAATGCCAACACCAGAGCCTCCAACATGCCTTAGCATAGCCAGAGAAATGGTCAAATTCTAACTCTGAGAACTTCTAACTGCTTCAACGTAGCCCTGGGCAGCCTCCAGTGACCAGATCACCAAATGTTTCAATGCAGCCCTGGGGAAATGCAGAAACACCCCATTGGCCTTAGCACATACCAGATGCCAGCACTAAGGCCCCATCATAGCACTCAGTAAGCTGCCAGACCCCTACCGTCTCCACCAGCATCAGCCACTCCCCTTCCCATTCTCTCATCATAGCATCAGGGCAAAATTGGTGAAACACCAGGTAAACAGTCAGGGTCTGTAGCCCTTGGCACAAGAAACCTGAGACAATACTCCTTTCACCCAGAAGTAGAGCTCAAATTTTAAAGAAAGGAAAAAGACCAAAAAAGATGAGCAAAAAACTAACAAGAAAAGAATATGACCATAGAAAGTTGTTATGGTGACAGAGAATATCAAACCACAAACTCAGAAGAGGACAATATCAAAACAACTATGAGCAAAGCCCCAAATAAAAATGGGAAATAGTCTCAATCCCAGAACGAACTAATGGACAATCTCAAAAAATAATATAAATCATATAAGAGAGATAGAAGAAAAACTGGGAAAAGAAATGAGACTTTTACAAAAGAATTGTGAAAAAAAGAGTCAACAGCTTGGAAAAAGAAAACAACTGCTTAAAAAGTAAAACTGGCTAAATGGAAAAAGAAGTACAAAAGATAACTGAAGAAAACAACTCCTTAAAAGTTAGAATTGGGGACATGGAAGCTAATTACTTTATGAAACATCAAACTCAATCAAACAAATTCAAAAGAATGAAAAAAATAGAAGAAAATTTAAAATACCTCATTGGAAAAACAACTGTCCTAGAAAATAAAACCAGACGAGACAATGCCAGCATCATTCGACCACCTGAGAGTCATAATCAAAAGGAGGACCTGGACAGCATCTTTCAAGAAATTATAAGGAAAACTGCCCCAATGTACTGGAACCAGAGGACAAAATAGGCATTGAAATACTCCACTGATCACCTTAGGAAAGAGATCCAAAAATAAAAACATCATAACTAAATTTCAGAAGTATCATGTCAAGGAAAAAATACTGTTAAGCGGCCAGAAAAAGACAATTGAAATATTGGAGAGACACAATCAGGATCACATGGAGCTTGGAAGCTGAAACTTTGAAGGATTGGAGGTCATGGAACATGATATTCTGGAGGTCAAAGAAGCTAGGACTACAAACTGTACAGAGGGTACAGGTATAAGGCAAATTTAAGGCAGTGACATGAAGAATAATGAATGAATGAGAAAGGAGTACACTGGATGCAGAAGGAAGGGAGAGGTAAAATGGGGTAAATTATTTCACATGAAGAGGTGTGGAAAAGCCTATTTTAGTAGAAGGGGACAGGGGAATGTGGGTGATAGATGCTTGAACTTCACTCTCATCAGTATTGGCTCAAAGAGGGAATAATATACACAATCAGTTGAATATAGAAATCCATCTTACCTGACAGGGAAATCGGAGAGGAGGAGATCAAGTGAAGGAGGTGAGGGGACTGACAGAAGAAAGGGCAGATCAGGGAATGTAGTAGACAGAAGCAAAACACTTTTGGAAAGGGTGAGAGGACAAACAAGAAGAAAGATAGAATGGAGGGAAAAATACAGTAATTATAATGCTAAACATGAGTGGGACAAACTCTTCCCTAAAATGAAAGTATATAGCAGAGTGGATCGAAAACCAGAACCCTATATGTTCTTTACAAGAAACACACTTGAAGCACAGAGACATGCAGAATAAAGGTAAGGGGCTGGAGCAGAATTTTTTATGCTTCAGTTGAAGTAAAAAACAAGCAAACAAACAAACAGCAACAAGAAGGGATAGCAATCCTGATCAAATCAAAAGTAAAAATAGTTCTAATTAAAGAAGATAAAGAAGGAAACTACATCTTGCTAAAAGGTATTACAGACAATGCAGTGATATCAATACTAAACATATAGGCACCAAATGTATAGCATCCAAATTATTTTTAAGATTTAAATTTATTTTTAGTTTTTAGCTTTCATTTCCACAAAATTTTGAATTTTCTCTCCCTCTTTCCTCTCCCCCCACCCTGAGATGGCATGCATTCTTAATCAGAAGAATGCATGCCCCTTCCCCCAGTCTTCCCTCCCTTTTATCATGCCCTCCTCTTATCCCCTTGCCTTTTACTTTCTTGAAGGGCAAGATAGATTTCTATACCCCCATTGCCTGTATATCTTATTTCCCAGTTGCATATAAAAACAATTTTTAACATTTTTTTAAAACTTTGAGTTCCAAATTCTCTCCCTTCTTCCCTCCCCACCCATATGCATTGAGAAGACAAGCAATTCAATCTACTTTATACATGTGTAGTTATGCAAAATACCTTGATAAAAGTCATGTTGTGAAAGACTGACTATATTTCCCTCCATCCTATCTTGCCCCTCCCCAGTTTTTCTATTTTCTCCTTTGACTTTGTCCCTTTTCTGAAGTGTTTGCTTGACTATCCCTTTCCGTAATCTGCCCTCCCTTTTATCACCTCCCCATCCACTTTTCACCTACTTCCCTATAGTGTTAGGTTACCAAATTGAGTGTGTATGCTATTCCCTCCTTAAGAAAAATCCAATAAGAGCAAGATTCACTCATTCCTTCTCACCTGTCCCCTCTTCCCCTCCATTGTGAAACCTTTTTCTTGCTTCTTTTATGTGAGATAATTTATTCCATTCTATCTCTCCCTTTCTCCTCCCAATATTCCTCTCTCACTCCTTAATTTTATTTTGTAGATATCATCCCTTCATATTCAACTCACTCTGTGCCATCTATCCATCCATCCATCTATCTATCTATCTATCTATCCATCCATCCATCCATCTATCTATCTCCCCCAACTCCCCTAACACTGAGAAAAATCTCCTGAGTTACAAATATCATCTTTCCATGTAGGAATGTAAACAGTTCAACTTTAATAAGACTCTTATGATTTCTCTTTCCTGTTCATCTTTTCATGCTTCTCTTGATTCTTGTATTTGAAAGTCAAATTTTCTATTCAGCTCTGGTCTTTTCATCAAGAATGCTTGAAAGTTCTCTATTTCATTGAATGTCTATTTTTCCCCCTGAAGTATAATCAGTTTTTCTGGATAGGTGATTCTTGCTTTTTAATCATAGCTCCTCTGATTTCTGAAATGTCATATTCCAAAACCTTTGATCTCTTAATGTAGAAGCTGCTAGATCTTGTGTTATCCTGATTATATTTCCACATTACTTGAATTCTTTCTTTCTGAATACTTGCAGTATTTTCTCCTGGACCTGGGAACTCTGGAACTTTCTTTTAGACTCTCTTTCCAGAAATGATTAGTGGATTCTTTTCATTTCTATTTTACCCTCTGGTTCCAGAATAGCAGGGAAGTTTTCCTTGATAATTCTTTCAAAGATGATGTCTAGGCTCTTTTTTTGATCATGGCTTTCAAGGAATTCAATAGTTTTTAAATTCTCTCTCCTGGATCATTTTCTAGGTCAGTTGTTTTTCCAATAAGATGTTTCACATTTGTCTTTTATTTTATTTTTATTATTCTTTTGGTTCTGTTTTATAATTTCTTTATTTCTCATAAAGTCATTAGCTTCCATTTGCTCCATTCTAATTTTCAAGGAATTATTTTCTTCAGTAAGCTTTTGGACCTCCTTTTTCAATCTGGTCAATTCTGCTTTTTCAGGCATTCTTCTCCTCATTGGCTTTTTGGATTTCTTTTGCCATTTGGTTTAGTCTATTTTTAAGGTGTTATCTTCTTCACTATTTTTTGGGGTGTCCTTTAGCAAGCTGACTCATTTTTCATAATTTTCTTCCATCATTCTTATTCCTCTTCCCAATTTTTCCTCCACTTCTCTTACTTGATTTTCAAAACCTTTTCTCAGTTCCTCTATGACTTGAGACTAATTCGTATTCCTCTTGGGGGGTTTTGATGTAGAAACTTTGACTCTGCTATCCTCCTCTAGTTGTATGCCTTGATCTTCCTTGTCACCAAAGTAAGATTCTATAGTCTGAGTTCTTTTACAATGTTTATTCATCTTCCCAGCCAAACACTTGACTTTATAACTCTTTGTCAAGGAAGTACTCTGTTTCCAGTGGGGGAGGTTGTACTGTCCTAGGCTTCAGGTATTTTGTATCAGCTGCTTGATCCCCCACTGTCTGTAGACCGAGAGCTCTGGAAGCAGACTCTGTTGTCACTGATGTTGCTGTTGCCAGCTGCCACTGTACCCTCTCTCCCCCCTACCACTTTTGGGTTCTGACCTGGACAGACTACATACTCCTCTTTCATCCAGTCCCACAGACTTTTCCCACTGACCTTTTTGGCATTTATGGCATAAGTCTGGAAACTGCCTTAGTTGCCAATGATTTAATTCCCTGATGTCTGCTACAGCATGGTAGGGTTGTGCTCTGCTCCATGCCTGGTGTGAAAGACCCTTCTTTTTAACTTTTTCAGGTTGTCTTGGGCTGGGGATTTGTTTTACTCTGTCATTTTGTGGATTCCGTAATTCTAGAATTTGTTTAGAATCATTTTTACAGGTATTTGGAGGGTATTGGGGGAGAGCTCATGGAAGTCCCTTGGCAGCACATGGCTCCTACAGAAAAATTAATCAGGTGTTAAAGCAATAAAAAGCTCAAAATCAAACATAGAAAGGCAGAAATATTAAATGCATTCTTTTCAGATCATAATGAAAAAAGTACATTCAACAATGGGCAGTGGAAAGATAGTTTAAGAATTAGTTGGAACTCAAATAGTATCATCTTAAAGAATAAGTGGATCAAAAAAGAAGTCATAGAAACAACCAATAATTTTATTAAAGAGAATTACATCAATGAAACAGCATCTCCAAATTTATAGGGTACAGTCAAAGCAGTCCTTAGGGGAAATTTTTTTTCTCCAAATTCTTACATCAACAAAATAGAGAAAGAACAGATCACTGAGCTGGGTATGCAACTAAAAAAAACTAGAAAAAGAACAAATTAAAAAACCACTAATTGAGCACAAAGTTGGAGATTCTGACAACCAAAGGTGAGATTAATAAAATTGAAAATAATAAAAAAAAACTATTTACCTAATAAAACTAGAAGCTGGGTTTATGAGAAAAAAGTCATGATAGATAACTCATTAGCTGATTTGATTTAAAAGAGAAAGAAGAAAACCAAATATCTACATCAAAAATGAAAAGGGTGAAATGATCACTGATGAAGAAGAAATTAAAGCAATCATCAGGACATATTTTGCCCAATTATATGCCAACAAATCTAACAATCCGAGCAAAATCAATGAATTTTTATAACATCAATTACCTAAATTAATAGATTAGGAAATAGAATGCTTAAATTACTCTAACTAGGAAAAATAAATTGAACAAGCCATTAACTAATTTCTAAGAAAAAATCCTCAGGGCCAGATGTGTTCACAAATGAATTCTACCAAACTTTTAAAGAGCAAATGATTCCAATACTATTAAACTATGTAGAAAAATAGGTGGAATCCTATCAAACTCCTTTGTTATAGAAAGAGCTAAACAGAAGGAGCTAAAACAGAGAAAGAAAATTGTAGACCAAGTTCCCTAATAAATATTGATGCAAAAAATTTTGAACAAAATACTAGCAAGGCAATTACAGTAATATATCACAAAGATTATACACTATGACCAGGTATGATTTATACTAGGCATGCAGGGTTGGTTCAATATTAGAAAAATTATAAACATAATTGACCATATCAATAAAACCAATAGAAATCATGGTTATCTCAATAGATGTTGAAAAAACTTAGGACAGAACAAAGCACCCATCTCCATTTAAAACAGTAGAGAGCATAGGAATAAAAGGGAGTGTTCCTTAAAATGATAACCAACACCTATCTAAAACCATCAGCAAGCATTATCTATAATGGTGACAAGTTAGATCTGGGGTAAAGCAAGGGTACCCATTATTGCCATTGTTGTTCTATATTGTACTAGAAATGTTAGCTACAGCAGGGAGAAAAAAAGAAATCAAAGAAATTAGAAGACCAAATGAGGAAACAAAAAACAAACTATTGCTCTTTGCAGATGATGTGATGGCATACTTAGAGAAACCTAGAGAATCAACTAAAAAATTACTTGAAACAATTAACAACTTTAGCAAATTTCCAAGATATAAGATAAATCCACATAAATCATTAGCATTTCTTTATATGACCAACAAAGTCCAGCAGCATGAGATAGAAATTCCATTTAAAATAACTGTAAACAATTTAAAATATTGGGAAGATTCCTTCCAAGACAAACCCAGGAACTATGAACAGAATTATAAAATAACAGGAAAATTCTTCCTTGGTATTTTTTTTTTATTAAATCTCTTGATAATCTTGACCTTTTGTTCTTCCAGATGAATTTTGTTATTTTTCTAACTCTACAAAATAACTTTTTGGTGATTTGACTGGTATGGTACTGAATAAATAAATTAACTTAGAATTGTCATTTTTATTATTTTGGCTTGGGCTACCCATAAGCAAATGGCATTTTTCCAGTTGTTTAGATCTGATCATATTTCTGTGAAAAGTGTTTTATAATTGTGTTCATATAATTCCTGGGTTTCAGAAAAACCTAAAAAGACTTGTACTAACAGTGCAAAGTGAAATGAAGAGTCAGGAAAACATTGTACATGGTATCAGCAACATTGTGTGATGACCAACTATGAATGACTCAGCTCTTCTCAGTAACACAAGGACTCATGAAGGAAAATGCTATCTACATCCAGATAAAGAACTAGCGATGAAGTCAATGCAAATTGGAGTAAACTTTTTTCAAATTGCCTTTTTTTTTCAGAAGTGGGGAGGGGAGGGAAAGGGAGAAAAAAAATTTGGAACTCAAAATCTTATAAAAATGAAAGCTAAAAATTGTCTTGACATATAATTGGGAAAAAATAAAATACTATTCAATTGAAAAATGTAATTAGGGTATATTTTTAAAATAAATTGACATCTTTTGTTTCCACTTTACCTTCATTTTTCAAATTTGTTCTTTTCCCCTCCCCTTCACAGAGAGCCATTTTTTTGCAACAAAGAGTTTTAAAAATGAAGGAGAAAAAGTAACTCAGCAAAATTAGCCAGTACATCAGCCAAGGCTCATAGGAGGTAAAGTGCTATGTATCCACAGTACCCTACTTCTGTTAGGAGGATAGTGACACAGGCCCTCCTTCTTCTTTAAGAACAGACTTGATCATCATAATTATAATCAAAGCTTGAGTTTTATTTTGTTCTTTCCATTTTCATTGCTTTAGTTATTGTATACATTGTTTTTCTGGATCTATTTGCTTCACTTTGCATCAATTCATATAGGTTTTTAAAATTTTTTACAATTATGAACTTAATAGTCATCAATAAATAAACTCAGAAAATTGTTCTATTTATTCCCTTTCATTTTTGTTTTCTTCTGTATATTTTTAATTGGATATTTTTGTTCCTCTTTTGCTGCCTCATTCTCCTATGTCATTTTTCCACAGAAATCTTCTTTCTTTTTTTATTCTGTCATCTTCATCAAAAGATCATAGTTTCATAGATTTAGACCTGGAAGGAACCTCTTTGGTCATATTTCCAATTCCTTCATTCTGAAGATGACAAACCAAAACCCAAAGAGATTCAATGACTTGTTTAAGGCCTCACAGGTGGTAAGTGGCAAAACCAGGTTTTGAGCTCAGTTCCTCTGATGATATGAACAGAGCCTTCTCTTCTTCTCCATGCTGTCAGGGATGAATTTCTTGTGACATGATTGTCACTGGTGTGTGTGTATTAGTGTTTGTGTCAACTCCCAATATCCCTTTCCTTTTCTTCCTCTCCCACAACTGAAATGGAAATGGGAACAAACTCAGAATGGAGATTGGATCCCCCCAGAAAAACCTGCCTAAACACAGCTTTGTTTTAAATAAACATAAACTCCATGTGGAAAGTTTAACTTTCGCAGTAACACAATGGAACCCTCCAGTTCCTGAAGTTTTGAGAGGAGAATGTTTGTATTGCATTTATATTATCCATAAACTGTATTCAAACAAAGTCCAGCTATGTTGGATTCAGTGAAAGCACCCTCTATATTTCTTAATTTCCCATATAGGGGGCTGCTATATTCAATGGATAAAGACCAGATTTATGCAAGAGGCCTCATAGAAAGAACATTGGATTTGGAGTTAAAAAAATCTGGATCTTTTCAGGCTTTATTGCTTATTTAACCTTGAATTTCTCTCGGTATGCCTCATTTCCCTCATCTATAAAATGAACTAGATGAATTCTAAGGTTCCTTCCAACTCTAAATACTATAATTCTATGTATGTTTTCAGGGTGATAGGTCTAGATATAGAAGTACTGGTTGACAGATGAGAGAAGGAGGTATTAATTACCTAGGGCACTTGGATCAGAGTCAGTTTAGTGGAATGAGCTTTGCTCTTAAAACTAGTCCTAGGTTTGCCAGTAATTCATCATGTGATCTTGGAAGGCACTTGAACTTTTTTGCACCTTGGACTTGCACATCTTAAAAAACGTATCCCACCTATATCATAAAAACATAGTAAGGATTCAATGAGAACACAGTTGTGAAGATAGCTTTAAAACCAATTGGTTATATTTATTATGTACTAAAAAAAGCTTAGAGTGATTCATGGTTTCATTTTCTTTATTCTTTGTATATGAAGAAGTTCATATAACATGAGGTTATTAGGTTTATATTAGCAAATAAACCCAATTAGTTAAAAACAAAACCAAAATTTCTTCTTAAAGTACTTTGATACTCAATTGGCTTTTATGGCACTGAATAGCTGAACTAGATACATTGCAATTAGGAGGTTCTGTTGACAATGATCAGATTTCCCTTTATGAGTCATTCTACTAGCCTGTTCAGTGTTATGACCTCAATAGGTTTATATTAATGGGTGCTCCCCTTGCCTCCTCACTACCCCTACAGGCTTGGCTGTGTCTACAACATGATGTACAGTAGGGAAATAGACTTCATTGCACAGAAAAATAAATGGGTTGCTATAGTACAATGTCAAGGTTGTTATATATGAAAGTGGGAAGAATGAAGTTATTTCTTCCATTTCCACCCTTTTCTTCCTTTGCCAGCTAAACAAGTATAAAAGGAGTCTTTCTGTCAACATCTTCAATATCATATGCCTTAATTTACATTGAACCAACATCTCCCTTCCAAGACAACCTGGCATCTTCTGAATAACTCTAAATATTGGAGTGTTAACTCTTAGGATCCAAGGGATGGTTAATAGATTGGAACTATGAAACTGGACAGAACTTGAGGTCACCTAGTCTCATCCCCTCATTTTATAAGTAGGGAAACTGAGAATGAGAAAGGGTAAATGACTTGCCCAATATAGAAAAATAAGTCAGGGCAATCAGAGGGCCTGGAACCCAAACTTTCTGTTGTCAGTCCAAGGTTATTGTCATCGCATTTTTGCATGAACTAGGCTTTTGTCCCATTCTCCTCATGGTCCCTGTGGTCTGCTTTACTTTCTGGGCCCTGGGGGTGATAACTATATCAATGATAACACAATAAAGTAATAGTAATAGCTAATATTTATATAGAACTTTATGGATCACAAATTACTTTGAAATCTGTCATCTCATTTCACAAGAATCCTGTGATTTGTCACAGTGTTATTCTCATAAAATTGATTTTTAGAGAGGCAGAGTGATTTGCCTAGAATCACAAAGCTAGTTTGGTGGTCAAATTTGGACTCAAATTGAAGTCGTACAATTTTAAATTGCTGGGCTTTACTAAGACTGTAGTCTATTAGGTCAAAGGCAGCTTAAAGGTTAGCTAGTCCAACTCCCTAATTTTACAGATGAGGAAACTGATGATCAGAGATGTTAAATGACTTCCCCAAGGCCATAAAGCATGTAAATGACTGAGCTGGAACTCAGATCACTTCATCACTAAATCCCAAACTGTTTTCACTGCATGAAAGAGTGACTTCTTAGGCCTCATTTTACCTGGTGATGTTGTGAAGGATTTTGGATGATGTAAAGGCATGTTTCAGTTCGTGGAGATTTTTGGATTCTGTTTTGTCATCCAATATCTTAGCTGTCCCCCTTGGCTCAAAATTATCACACATTTGCCTAAAATTCTCACCTGTGTTCTTTGCAAGGCTGCTATTCGTCCACAGTCAGGAGGTCATACATGGTCCAGTCACCAAATAGTACTGGACACTTGACATTATTTCCCTTGATCTACAATTAGTCTTTGGGTTTTCTTACACCCACAGTAACCAGAACTGAGAGAAGGAACTATGCAGGAATAGCCAGACCTTTGTGCTCTTTGGTGCTAAGTTTTTCATCCAATAATTTATTTCCTGTCCTCCACTAGTAGTACATATCTAAGTAGGAATCAAAAGATAACCCTTGTAGGGACTAGAGACAGAGCTACGCGAAGCTCTTTTGAAGGTACTGGGGCTGTTTAGCCTAGAGAAATATAAAGGTTAGGGAAATAAGATTTCTATCTTTAATTATTTAAATGAAGATCACATGACTGAGGGATTAGGCTTGTTCTGCCTGACCCCAGAGGGCAAAAGGAAGAACAAGGGGTAGAAATTAAAAAGAGATAGACTTCAGCCTGATAGTTGATCCCTGTTAAGCAAGAATGAATTGCTTGGTGCCTTTTGTGGCCCACCATCTACTCAAGCCCCCATTTATACTGAACCTCTTACCACCCGTCCCCCCGCCCAACCCCAGCCAGATTTCTGCATGTGGCGTCAATTTCTTTTAAGAAATATGAGGCAAAAGTCATTCAGCAAGCACTTCTGTCTCTGGTCTCCCAGGATAACCATGACTCATGCCTCCAATCCTGGGTTCTTGCAACTATCTTTTCAGGATAAGATTGTAATCTGGGCAAGAGAAAGAACACTTGGAGATTTTTTTAAGTAGTATTTTAGTTTTTCCAATTACATGTAAAGACAATTTTTAACATTCATTTTAAAAAACATTTTGAGTTCCAAATTTTCTCCCTCTCCTCCCTAAAGTGATAAACAATTTAATATAGGTTACATATGTGCTATTATGTAAACATAGTTCCATATTAGTCAGGTTGTGAATGAATAGAACAGAAGGAAAAAGAAACCGTAAAAAAAAAATCAAAATAGTATGTTTCAATCTGCATCCACACTACTATCAATTCTTTCTCTGGATGTGTGTAGCATTTTCTATCATGAGTCCTTTGGAATTGTCTTGGTTCATTGTATTTTGGAGAACAACTGAGAGCTGATTATGGTGCAATGTTGCTGTTACTGTGTACACTGTACTCTTGATTCTGCTTTCTTCACTTTACATTAGTTCATATAAATCTTCCTAGGTTTTTCTGAAATCTTCCTACACATTATTTCTTTCTCTTTATTTCATTTTTCCCCTCCAAATTTATTTTTTTTCAATTTTCAACAATCACTTCCATAAGTTTTAAATTTTCTCTCCCTCCCTACCCCTCCCCAAGAGCACAATGAAATCTTATATGGGCTCTACAATACATTCTTACTAAACACATTTTCACATTAGTCATGTTGCATAGAAGAATTAAAATGAATGAGAGAAAGAATGAGTAAAACTAAACAAAGCCAAACGTAACAAAAGAGTCTGCTTCATTCTGCGTTTCCACTCCATAGTTATTTCTCTGGCTGTGGATGGCATTTTGCATCATGAGTCCTTTGGAAATATTTTAGATTCTTTCATTGCTGTGAAGGGCTAAGTCTCCTCACACGCTGTGGCTGTTACTGTGTATAATATTCTCCTGGTTCTGCTCACTTCACTCAGCATCAGTTCATATAAGTCTCTCTAGGTTTTCCCAAAGCTTACCAGCTCCTCATTTCATATAGCATAATAGTATTCCATTATATTCATATACCACAACTTGTTTGACCATTCCCCAAATAATGGGTATCCCCTCAATTTCCAGTTCTTGGCCACCACAAAAAGAACTGCTATAAATATTTTTGTATATTTAGGTCTTTCTCCCTTTTTTATGATCTCTTTGGGATATAGACCTAGAACTGGTATTGCTGAGTCAGAGATGCAGAGTTTGGTTGCTGTAATGATAATGAGATTAAAGATCTTACCCCACCCATTAATGGGCGTGCCCTTTAAGAAAGCTTGATTAGGAGAGGCCCACACTTTTGTTAATTTATAATGCACTGATTCTTGAGGATTGTGATGCACTCTGACTCTGAAAAAAGTATAAATACTCTAAGGTGAAGTTTTACTTTGGGGCTTACCCATTGGAAGTGTTTGGCCAGACAAGAGTCTTGGCAGACGCTGAGGAACCCCTCTTCTCCCCCAGCTTTGTAAACCCAGATGTTGGTGCTTCTCTGATAACTATGTATGTATGGTCAGACAGTTATCTTTCGGATGATCTGTGATGTATGTATTGCGTACTATCAGACAGTTGGAAGCTCCATCTGTTGATTTAGATTTCTCTGTATTTTATCTAAAGTTCAGGGTGCTAACTTTTCCCTCTGGACTAAGTGAATGATACCGATGCTTGACTAAAATGATTGTTGATCCCTCAAAAGTTGCTTTCCTTTCAGAAAATCAGATCTAAGAACTTGTACAATAGACTATCC
The DNA here is from genome assembly GCA_028658325.1 of Potorous gilbertii. Lineage (NCBI taxonomy): Eukaryota > Metazoa > Chordata > Mammalia > Diprotodontia > Potoroidae > Potorous > Potorous gilbertii. Next base: position 420,174,228 of record CM053769.1, read on the forward strand.
TGGATGTGTCAGGATGTTTGCTTTTACAGTTGTCCTTTGGGCATAGTTCCAAATTGCTCTGCTGGGAGACTTCTGATGCCAAATTCAGGACTCATTTAATTGCTTAATACTGACCTTTGCAATTCTAAAAAGGTGTCCATTCAGGATTGCTTCACTGTACATGATTTCCTTGCCTTTGAAGGAGGATAACTCAGTAGTCAGAGAGCAGACACGGAGGGAGGAGTAGGGTACCTTGTCCAACCACTCATACAAGTTTTTGAGTTTCTGATTGTGTGCAAAAGCCTGAATTACGTTGGAGATGTGTCTAAGCATTTGGTGGCTGAAGTAAGAGGGGAACCACTATGGATGGAAAACAATACCCAATCAAGTCTTAAAAAAATGACCTGATCTAGAATGGAGGACAGAATTGTATTGCAGGGAAGGATCCTTGATAACAAAGTTCATTTTAAAACTCCATCTCCTCACGTATAGACACAGACCTATTTTTGTATGGGTTTTTGTTTTTTGCATGTGAACGAATGACATACATTCACACTCACATTAATTAATTTGGGTCAGCTTCATAGTACTTTGGTACAAATGACAAATTCTTCAATTTTCCATTCACATGAAGGTCTTAACTTTGTACACTTTATAAGAACAGTAAAACTTGGGCAAGAATGCTGGGATCAGAACACTTGGGTTTGAGTCCTGTGGGACGCTAAGGAAGTCACTTAACTTCTCTGAGACTCAGTTTTTTCATCTATAAAATGGAGTTAATGATACTTGTACTTTCCTTATTCCAGGATAGTGAGGCTTAAATGAGACAGTGTTTGTAAAATGCTTTAAGCTGTCTCCACAGATTCTTTTTTGGGTCCTGACCAGTGATTTAGTTAGGAAACTTCGGGTATGGAAATCCCCTCTTAAAATATGATGCAACTCACATTTCTATAGCACCTTAAAGTTGACAAAGTACCATGCATTTTAAGTGTTATCTTTGCAGTATTTAGGATTGCTATTCTTATCAGTGTGAGCACTCACATTCAGTAATTAATGCCTCCTTATCTGAGATGATTTTTCTCTACCTTTTCCCATAAGTCCCTCATAGAGGTTTTACCCTACGTACTGTAGGGAGTCTCCCTCTGAGTCTTTCAATGTCTGCTGGATCACGATACAACACTTGGTTGTCTATCTGTTAGTCCCCATATGACCGGTTCATCTCTTTTCTGGTTCAACTTTTCCTCTTCTTAGATGACGGCAATTATATGATCCAATATTTCAAAGATCTTCTAATTATTTCTTTCTAATAATTTCTAAGATCTGCTAATGTGCATGTTCCTTCCACTCATGCAGATTGCAACCCCTTCATACCTTAGTGTATGGTTTTTCTGAGTTATTGTGATAAAAAATTCATTACCTAGTCATGTGTTTGTAGTTAGTTAGGCTGTAGTTATCTCAGCTGACAGTCTTGGAGCCATACTCAAACAAAGCCTTTCCATCCTGGTGGAACTCTAAAAAAGCTTTTGCCACTTTGCTTTGGCCTTCAAGAACCCAGTGTTGACTCCACACCATAATAAGGCATTAGAGAAGGACTTCTGGATGCGCATGTATGAGGAACTTAAATTATAGTAATAAAAGAAAGCATTTTACAAATATCGTCTCATTTGATCCTAAGAATCCTGAGAGGTAGATGCCAGTATTACCTCTATTGTACTGATGAGAACACTGAGGCAGGAAAAGGGTTAAGTGACTTACTTAGGGTCAAACAGCTGGTAAGTTCCTGACATCAGATTTGAACTCAGGTCTTCCTGGCTTTAGGTGCTGGGTTCTACTCTACAGAGCCACCTAAATTATACAACTATAATAATATAATATTACATTGATTACATCTAATTATATCAAAATTACTTAATATAATAATTTTAAGCATAGTTATGCCAGCTCACCAATCATTTATGAATTTTTTTTTCCTGTTCTTGACTTACTTCATTGATGTCGGAAACTTCTGATGTGGAAATTCCTCCATTGACGCAGATTGACAATTTGTCTATAATTTTTAGCCTTGCGATATGCCTGGTTAAATGACCTGGTCATTTAATCATTACCCATGGTTTCTTGCATAATATAATGCCAGAATTTGGAAACTAGCTCTTTCTGACTCTAAGATTGGGCCTATATTCCCCCTACTTTACTGTTTTCCTTTTATTGGGGGGAAAATATAACAAAAATAACAAACATAAATAATATACAAAAATATAAATAACAACCACCACCACCACTCTAATAATAAAATAGAAATTGGAGGTTAGAGCTGAAGCTTCCTTGTCACTTATTATATTCAGTTTTCTTGTCTTTTATGGCGTTCAGCTATTAAAGACTCAGTGCTCCTTGTGAGTAAATCAGAAGTAACCATGTTGGGGCTTTCCCTCTGTCAGGAGGGCCCTGGGGAGGCGTGTGAGGCTGCAGGAGACCAGGAGGGTAGGACAGCCCCATCAAAACTGGGAAGGAAAAAAGAGAAGGGAGCTCCCAAGAAAAGCTTCATCAGGATCACAATTTTTCTGAGTTTTTCCTTTTCCTGGGAGGGAGAGACAGAGAAGTGGGGCTATGGGGTAGGGTAGTAGGGATTTCCCCTTCCATCCTGCACTCCATGTTTAGCTATTCAATATCTTATTTTTTAAGTTTTGAAATAGAAGACAGAGTTCAGAGATGTCTTCTCCATAATACCCCCTTCTTCCTACCCCTACTCTTTCCCCTTCTCCTCCTTCCTCCTGTAACCAAGTGCAGCAAACTCTGTCTGCTTGGTTAGTTTATGGGGTCAAGAGTTTATCTTGGATCTAGTAGGTGGCAAGATCGCTCTCTCTGACAGACCAAATTCTCCAGGCCCCTGCTCTGTTTTCTTCATCAGTGCTGAAGAGGGGTGGCCCTTTATTCAGGAATTGGATTAATTGATTGAATTTGAGTTGACTTCCTTGGTAGCCTAGGGGATTTCTGTAGTGTGTTCAACCAACTTGTGGGAAAACAGAGAAAAGATCTTTCCTTCACTGCTTCCAGAATTGCTTCCCTGCCTATTACCTACACTTAGCACCGAATGTCAGGGCTGAAAGAGACCTTCTGGAACATCTACACTACTAGCTCCACTATTTAACAGATAAGGCCTGGAGGGAAGAGACTTACCTAAGGTCACATAGCAAATTCAGGCAAGAGTTCAGAACAGCAACAGAAACAACAAAGCCTGTTAAAAATAAGAAAAACGAAGGTGAATTTGCTCAGTAATTGAATCTTTCTAAGAAGAAAGGTTCTTATTCCACTCATCATTTTTCTCTGATGGCCAGACCACGAGAGCAGTAGATGAAGACTTAGAGAGTGTCCTCTCCACCTCTTTAAAACAAAAGAAATAAAGGAAAAACAAATTTTTTTAAGGCAAAAGTGGATTTTATCCTCTTCTTCCTTCTTCTCTTCCCTCCCCTTTCAGGATAACCAATATTTGACTGTAGGTTCTAATGAACTTTCCTTATCTTTTTCTTCTTCTTTCATTTCCACACTTTCTGTATTTCGTTCTATGCAATTTTTTCATAGTCCTTTCATAAGCCTTCTACAGAAAACGTTTTTATTGCATGTCTACATATTTTCTCTTTTTATGTATTGATATAATAATTTTTCTGTTATTACATACATATAACATTTGACTTATATTTATTAAGTTTTATTACTTATTATATTTAAATTGATAATTACAGCTGAGAACATCCAGTATATGTTGTCTCTCCTTATTAAAGTCTGAGCTTCCTGAGAGTAAGGACTGTCTTTTCTATTTGTAATTCTAATGTTTTGCATATAGTAAACATTAACAAATGGTTTTAATATAGTGCTTTGCATATAGTAAGCATGAACAAACGATTATAGTATAGTGCTTTGCACATAGTAAGTCTTAATGAATGACTTTTCTTCATTCATTCAATCTTTGATCCTCTTGTTTTATTTCACAAGTATCATGCAGCAATGAAACTGTTCATCTACTACCCCTCATTCTTACTTTCTGTATCCTTTTCTGGTCATATTGACCCAAATGATATCTTTTACATCAAATTTTAAATGGAAGTCATTGTAATATGCTGCCGTCTAGTAATGGCCACCAACTATCCCCATTTCCCTTTGGGTAGCCTACAGTTGTAATTCTTTTGAGATGATGGGATCCCATGTTTTGAATCCATTTAGCACTGCTAAAGGAATAAAGGTATTAAAAAGATGGAGTTTTGAGTCAAGTTGTACCTTAGGATCATTGAAATCAATACACGCTTTTCTCAGTTCAGCACAGCCTGCCCTATTCCTTCGTGCAATGCTGGGCTAAGCTCACTGAGTTCATCAGAAATACTTATCTAAGACATGTCTACTGATAGACTAAACCAATAGATTGTCCTTTCAGCTGCATGGCATGATTTTTTTTCAAAGTGTGGTTTAGACCAAACTTTGGTCAAATGCCATCTATATCATTGAAGAGGCCCTATTGTGTTCCCAGGCTCAGTGCAAATAGCAAAATGCCATAAAAATATGAACAATAAGTCTTTTGAATGAGCTCATTTTGCTTACATTTTCCTCTTCTAAAAGCAGAATTCTGCCACATTCAAATCCAATTATTTGAGGTTTTGGTTGGGTGAATTCCAGTTAATTGAGGTTTTCCTGCACAAAGTACTGCCAGCTACCTTTCTTGATTTGACTTCCAGTATCTTTCCTATAAGTTCTGAGCACTCATTTTGAGATGATTAAAAAAAGTTAGTGGGAAGTAGGTTTTTGTTTTGTTGGGATGAGATGAGGGGCAAGTGGACCTCAAGTTGCCCTAGCCCCTTTTCTTAACTCTGGGGAATGGGGAACTCCCTACTACAGCTGTTATGAGGATTAAATGAAATGATGTATGTAGAGTACTTCATAGACTTTACAGAGCTATGTAAGAACTTGTTTTTCTTATTTTTGTTATTTCCAATACGGCTTTAGCCTTGTGTCTCTTCTTTCTCCTTCATGTATCCCATGCTCCAGGCAAACTGGATGCCTCACCATGTGTAGCTATTGAGAAATTTCTGCTATCCTTCATGGAACAGCTGAAATTCTTCCTCTGTCTTGGAAGCCTTCCTTAATTCCTCTAGAGCACCAGAAGAAAACTCTTCCTTCCCAATATTGTATCTTTTTATACACTTGTCATATTTTATTTTTTATTATTGCTATTTCCTTGTATAATTTGATATGAATCTTATTTCTCCTAATAGATGGCAAGCTCTGTGAAGGCAGGAATCTTATCTCCATTCATCTTTTTATTTCTCATAAAACCTTGTACATTGTAGATGTAGTGAACAGATGAATGGTGTGAATATGTGAATCCAAGAACCAGTGAGTTTTAAGTTGTGTGATGCTACCTCAGGGCTGTAGGTGTTCCAGAGGGAAAAAGAGGCTGCTATCATCAGAAAAGTCTTCATGAAAGTGAGTGTGACTTGGAGTAAGTCTTAGAAGATGGGCAAAGTTTGGAGAGATAGACAAGGAAAGGAGAGAGCATTTCAGATGGAGACAATGAATGAAAGCATATGTATTAAGTGCTTATTATGTTATGTACTGTTGCTAGTACTTATTATATCATGTACTATGCTAAGTGCTGGGGTTATATTTTACAGATGAGGAAACTGAAGCTTAGAGAGTTTGAGTAACTCAGAGTCACTGGATAAGATGGGACATGATCCTGATTTAACATAACTCATATGATTTAAACCTTGGGTTGGAAGAGGCCTTAGAGGATGTCTAGTCCACCCCCTTCATTTTAGAGATGAGGAAACTGATTACCAAAGTGTTTAAGTGATTTGTCTAGGATCATATAATAGGCAGTGGAGACCATTTGAATCTAGGTTTTATGAGCAATATTCTATAGAGTCTCTTCCAACTTAAATTTTCCATGAATCTATCATGGTGATGATGATGTTCCAACCACTTTCAACAGAGGGTGATTCAGGTAAGAGCAAAGAAAGAAAACCCTGCCTTAGCTTCTTATTAGTATGTGGCACTGAGAAGAGTGGATAGAGAGTTGGCTGTAGTCAGAAGACCTGGGTTGGAGTCCTACTTCTGATACAAACTGGCTATATGATCCTGGAGGAATTACTTGATGTCTACAGATCTAGGTAATTCTCTGAGACTGCAAGTTACAAAGAAGGTGATGACCCATGTTGGTAGAGAGGGTTTCCTTACCCAGAGTTCTCCCTAGAAGTGAAGGTATCAATCTAGGCTCTATTCCTGGTTAGTTTTACTGAACTTTTTTTCTTCTTTATTATAATGGATAGGGAAGAGGGGTGAGAAAAGTCAGTAATGTAAAAGAAAATATGTTGATAAAATTGTTTTCTTTTTTTTTTTGTTAATAATTAATTTGTTTTCAGTTTTCAACAATCACTTCCACAAGCTTTAAATATTTTCCCCCCTTCCTTTTCCCTCCCCAAGACAGTATGCAAACTTATATGGGTTCTACACATACATTCTTATTAAACACATTTTCACATTAGTCATGTTGCCGAGAAGGATTAAAACAAATGGAAGAAACCATGAGAAAAACCAAAACAAAACATAACAACATAGAAAATAGTCTGCTTCATTCTGGGTTCCAACTTTTTGGTTCTTTCTCTGGATGTGGATGGCATTTTAAATCAAGAATCCTTTGGAAATGTTTTAGGTCCTTGCATTGCTGTGAAGGGCTAAATCTATTATACCCAGTTCTTGCACATGGTGGCAGTTACTATATATAATGTTCTCCTGGTTTTGCTCACTTCACTGAGCATCAGTTCATGTAAGTCTTTCCAGGTTTTTCTGAAGTCCACCTGTTTATCATTTCTTACAGCACAATAGTATTCCATCACATTCATATACCACAACTTGTTCAGTCATTCCCAATTAATGGACATTCCTTCAGTTTCTAGTTCTTGACCACCATGAAAAGAACTGCTATAAATATTTATGTACATGTGGGTCATTTTCCCATTTTTATGACTTCTTTGGAATACAGCACTAGAAGAGATATTACTGGGTCAAAGGGTATACACATTTAAAATTTTATTTTTTTAAAATAGATTGATCTTTCCTGGTTCTCATTTTTTTTCCTCTAGCACTTTGTCTGGATCTCTATTTTGCAATGGTCTCATCCTCCTTCATTATATGTTTGTGTGTCTTCTCCACTGTTATGCCATAAGCACCTTGAGGGCAAGGGCTATATAATTTTTTATTTCATTTCTCCAGGGCTGAACATCTTGCATACTGGAGGTGCTAAATTAATTTTTTTAAAAGTTGAATTGCATTTGCACTTAATCAAGTGATTGGGTATGACCTCCAGTGTGTGTGATTGGCCTGGTTAGAGGGGAGGATAAGGGATCAAACTGGGTAGATTGGTTAGTCTGGTAGGAACAGATTGTAGCGAGCACTGAAAGACAGTCAGAGGCACTGAGATTCTCTTTCTCTGCTCCCTGCACTCACATTAAAGAGTTAAACTCCTTCCAGACTTTTCCAGGAAAGGACTAAGGCACAGGGTAGAACTTTCTTGGGACAAGTTATAATCAGCTCAAAGGTCACCATTCCAGTGGTATGGCCAGACACAGGAATGTTACATTACTTTGGCAACTTTGCCCATGGGGTTCTAGAAAGCCTCCACTGCTAGTGCTTGAAAATTCCACTTATTTCTGGATTTTGTTGTAAGTGAAACATTTTGTTTGTTGATAGAATCTCCCTTTCCCACTTTACTTTCAACCTACAGTGTGATTCCTCTTTTGGAGTGCCTAACCACATTTTTCACAGCATGACCCATGGGACTCCGAATGTTGACTAATCTCAGAGGAACCTGAGAACTTTTGGGGAAAGATTACCCCTAATTAGCTTAAATCATTTCCATAAAAGTGTAGTGGTCAGAGCTCTGGGCCATTGCTAGCTTTCTCAACTATCTCCAAACACACATCAGCAACCATAATATCTTATAACTATGGCTCAAGACCACTAGCCAAAACCAGAGAAAAGTTTAGATTTCAAACAGATTTTCTGGTCTCTGTTGACTTTGTGAAATATAAATTCCATTAAACAGAATTTATGATATGTCCTATGCTACTGGGGATTGGGGGTGGTGGTGCTGTTCTGAAGCAAAGAAGACATGGTCCCTGCTGATGGAGAATGTCCCAGGGGACAGTAGTTTTCAGAGAATTCTAAAGCAGGACTATGTTGCAACATGATATAGGGGAAGAATTCTGGTTTTGACGTGCATTTGAAATCTGGTTCTACCATTTACCTTTGTGATCTTGGGCAAGTGATGATCTGGGCCTCAGTTTCCTTATCTGTAAAATAAGGGGGTTGTACTAAATGCCCTGTAAACTCCTTTCTACCTCTAAAGTTATGATCTAATGATTGATGTTAACCTGGCTTTGCCTATGTGATCCTTTGTGTCTTAGTTTTCTCATCTGTAAAATGACCCCGTAAGGCTCCTTCCAATTATAAACTCTTTGCTGGTTCAGTGTTCTGTCTGAGTGACATTGGCAATTGGCCCTGCCTCCTCATTGATAATGCTAATGCTAATTATAAGAGCAGGCATTTATATAGCACCTACGATGTGTGAGGTACTATGTAAAGTATTTTACGAATATTATATCATTTGGTTCTCTTAATTACTCTGGGAGGAAGGTGCTATATTTTTATCTCCATTTTACAGATGAAGAAACCAAGCCAAGCAGAGGTTAAGTGACATGCTCAAGGTCAAACGGCTAGTAAATATCTGAGACTGGATTTAAACTCAGGTCTTTCTTGACTCCCAACCAAATGCTTTATCCACTGCACCATTTGGCTGCCTCTAATCGTTGGGTTGATTCCATGCAAAGGGTGTCATTTACATGCAAGGATCAGTCGTCTTTTCTGTGTCCCTTGGTCTTCATTCTTCACTTTAGCATTGTCTATACATTCCAGACATAGGAGAATCCTTTTCTATATTTGTTTTAAACTAGCAAATTATTAGGATTCCTCAAAGGTCATTTGGAAAGAGAACTTTCCTTCCTCTGATAATGCAAAACAAGAGTTTTAATTAGATTGAGAGGAGATATTGTAAGGAACTATGGTTTGGGGAGGTTCACAGACTTAGATGGTGATGCTTACATTTCACTTGACCAGAGGATGGAATCCATTGTTAAGTGTGTGTGTGTGTGTGTGTGTGTGTGTGTGTGTGTGTGTGTGTTCACATGAGAAGAGGGAAGGGATTCTTTGTCCTGCCTTTTTCTTGAAGGAGAGGGATATGTAGTTCTTGAATTCTGATTTCCCGTTCTGAACAAAGGGGATGAAAATTCTCTCTGGCTTTTTGTTCCTCTTCTCATAAATGAGTTAAAGCTTACCATTAAGTGGTTTCCAATGGCAGGATCAGAGAACATAGCTCTCTTCTTTTGGAGGTGGGGGCCAAAGGGGAGAGATGGGAGGGTATGGATAACCCAAATAAGTTGTTTTGGATCTTCTTCCCTGCCAACTTTCTGAGGTGGAGGTGGGGAGGAGGGAGCAGTGTTGGCAAGAAGGCAAGCAGAAACCTCAACCCAGAGAGCAGAGGAAGAAAAAGTCAGTAATTTTAGTGTGTTCACAATTTGGATAACTCAGCAGTCAAACTTGCTGTTTAAAGGAATCCTCTGATAGATCCTTTTGTAAGTTTATATATATGCTTCCTTTCTGATTTCTCAGCTATGTAATCAGATACTCCAAATATATCAATGAACCTCAGATTTTATTGATGTGAAGATGCCCTCCAATGATGTAAATCATACTCCCTTCATTCCCATCTTTCTTGGATGATTCTTGTCCATGACCTTCCATGAATTCATCACAGGCAGTTCACACAACCCAACATGTTGAGAGTCTTCTCTGATTTCTTGTGCATGTGATGATACCAGTAGAACACATTAGCACTGCCCTATTAATCCTTCCTTCTGCTGCATGGCCAGCTCATCTTTTTCACTTGTACATTTCATTTTTTTCCATCCTTGACTCTGACCTAAGTTGGCAGCATTTTTGGTGTAGTGGATCAAGCACTGAATTGGGAATCATTTGCCCTGAATTTGAATTCTTACTCTGCTCTATTACAGGCATGAGCATGGCAAGGTACTTGGATCTCTCTTGGTCTTAGTTTCTTTATCTGTAAAATACGGGGGTTAGATTGACTATGTTCTCATCTTGTTGTTTCTATAACTTCTTTCACAACTGTTTGCTTCTCTATACTCACTTGGCCATCTTTAGATTCAGGCCCTCATCACTTCTTACCTAGACTATTGTAGTGGCTTCTTCACTGGTCTCTCCAATACATCCTCCTCACAGCTGCCAGAGTGCTATTCCTAAAGCCTTGCTCAGTAAACTTCAATGACTTTCTTTTACCTGTTGCATAAAGTGTAAACTCCTCTGTTTATCATTTTAAGCCTTTCATACCCTGGCTCCCATCTGACCTTCCAAGCGTATAATATAATACTTCTCTTCATGCATAGTATAGTCCAATCACACATTCATATTTGTTCCTCAAACACAATATTCTATCTCCTTTCTTCATGCTTTTTTACATCAGGTTGTTTCTCTATGTCTGAAACGCATTTCCTCCTTACCTCCACTTCTCAGAATTCCCACCTTCCTTCAGGTCTCACCAAAAATACTAGACGTGAAGCTTTCCCCAATCCTCTGCCTGCTAGTGCCTTACTCCTGAAATTAACCTGAACTTTTCTGTTCTGTTTTACATATATTTCTACAAATACATGTTATTTTCTCTGGTACACTGCCCTCTTTGAGGGCAGGGATTACTACATTTTCGTCTTCATAGCCCTAGCACTTAGTACAGAGCCCAGTTCATAGTAATCACTTTATAAATGCTTGTTGATTGTCTGGATGATATTTTTCAATCCCTATTTTCTATGAAGTGGCTTTGGTTAAAGTGACAGTGATCTTTTAAGTATTTTCATTGACCACCATGGACTGTGTATTAAATTCATGTCCATACAGTAAGAGAATTTTCAGTGCTAAATATACCATCTTTCCTTATCAACCATAAAAATGATAACAATAGTGTATTTAAAGAATAAGGGTTACAAACTGCTTTCCTTATAGCAATCCTGTAAGGTCAATGGTGAAAGTATTGTTCACATTTTGCAGATGAAGAAACTGGAGCTGAGGGGATGAATTTGTTTGTCCAGAGTCATAAAGTCAGTGTCAGAATCTGAATTTGAGCTCAGATGTCTCCTGACTTCCAAGTCTGTTCTTCTTTTCATCATACCACAGAATCTTAGAGTGGAACGAGACTTCAAAAGTCATGTAGCCCACAACAAAAGCAGCACTATCTTTAATTAGTGGTCATTCAGCCTCCATCTTAAGGACCCTTGTGATGGGGAGTTTATATCCTCTTGAGATACATCATTGCATTTTTGTATAACTTTAAGTTTTAGGAGATTTTCCCTTACGCTGAGCTCAATTTTTCTTTATTCAACTTTCGCCTGCAACTCTCCGTTTTGCCCTCTGGAGCCAAGCAGATCAAATCTAATCCCTCTTCTCTGTATCATCCCTTCAGATGCTTGAAGGCAGCTCTCACATTTCCCTGTAAATCTCTTCTTCTTTGGTTTTATAATCCTCAGTTCCTTCAATTAATCCTCATCTGATGTATCAATCTCAAATTTGTCCTTTTCTAGATGTGCAACAGCTGACTAGTGTTGGCATGTGCTATAAGCCAGAGTCCCCACAGACCACAAACAAGGCACTGACCCCAAGCTGGTAATCTTGGGGAGGGGGTCTAAGACCCCAACAAAAAGCAAAGATGATTATAAATTCATAAAATCACAGGATTTAGGGCTAGAAATGATGGAATTATTATAGATAATAAACGTAGAACTGTTAAGGAGCTCAGATGCCATCTAATCTAACCTAGTCATTTTGCAAATGAGGAAATTGAGGCCTGGAAAAGAGAAAACAGTCCAAGTCACATTAGTGGTAAGTAGCAGAAAAGAACTCATGTCCTTTGACCCCACATCTAATGCTTGTTCCTCTGTATCATAGAAAAAAATATTAGGAAACTCTGAGCCTCCTAATGAGTTCATCTGTTTGTCTTTTCTCTTGAAAACCATTTCATTTTAGGACAAATTAGTAAAATATTCTGGGTAGAAATGTGAGTCCCATTACTGAGGTAGATGCTTGAGCGTAAACATGATTTAGGGGGAAAAAACTGCTTTCCTAATATTCCAGCTCACGATAAATGTTTTCCTCTATGTTTTTGAGTAAATATTTACAACTGTGTAAACATTGGTAAAATGTCAGAGTTTATTCTTTTCATTAATGTGGCCATGTTCTTCCAGACTTCTATGAGTGTTTCTCATAAGGAGAGAGAGCCTTCTTAATGTTTGAATATTTGGTATTTAGGTCTAAGCTCTGAAACATTAGGGGGAAGAACAGTTTTGGGAAGAGGTGGGTAAGGGAAGCTTAAACTTCCTAGTTCCAGTTTTCTTTCAACATTCTACATTGCTTCCTCACAGAGCTCTTCTATACCATGGGGTCCTAGAAAATTGCCCCAGATCCAAAGTCCTTTGTGAGTCAGCATCCACATAAGATCCCAGTTTATAAGCCCTCATTGCTGTGTTTACTTTGGCAAAACCAAAGACATAGCTTTGAAGTAAACCAAAAGATGTTTAATGAATATCATCTATCAAGTCTTTGACAAAAAAAGATTCCCAGTGCACATATGGGGTAAACTCACCACAACATCGGTGAAGGGAGTATGCATGCATAGAATATTGCAGGATCAGACAACATGCACAAAGAACATATGAGGACAGGGCACACACATAGAGGGCAGACAATAAGAATGCCTTTGGCCAGGTTTCCCATCAGGCTGAAAGAGCTCCAACTTCCAAAATTTTAGTTGATAATCTCCTCAGGTGAGGTTATGATGTTGCTTTTTGTTGTCTCTGTCCTCCAGTGTGTGTCATTTTTTTGGGGAGGGGGGAATTATTTCTCCTTCCTTCACTAAGCAGTAGGTTGATTCTCCTGGGCCATCATCATGTCTCTGCCTTTTCATTGGGTGCCTCTGCCCATCCTGTGATCAATGTACTGCTCTCTACTACCATCTATTGGTCCTCAGCGACTCAGTCTCTTCAGGACCATTTGCTGCTTTCTGCTACTTCCTGCTGAGGTGGAACAGCTAATAAGCTATTCCTTGGCAAGGGAGGTTGTATAGCATAGGGCTATAAGCCATCAGTTTTAGACAGGCATCAAGCAAAACTTAGCAGAAGCTCTCCACTAAGATTGTGTACTCTTTTGACTGTCCTTTTCATGATGCTGACTTGAAGTCTATGGTTCCAACCAACTACTTGACTTAGAGTTAGAAAATTACCTTTAACTTTCATAATAGCCCTGAATGTCAGTCTATGTACCTAAAAATCACATCGGAGCACTCCATTCAACAAAACACTTCGGGAGCTTTTAAGACCCTGGCGTCATAAGGCTTCCCCCAGCTCCCATAATAATTCTTCAATGACATTTGTATGGATCTAAGAGAAAGAACAAAATATCCATATGAAGCCAGCAAATCTATTTCCTGTCTTTGTCCTACATCCCTGCCTTTATTAACCCTATTTTGCCAATAAGTCACTGATTTTGTTAGCATGCCCTTTAGATAATCTTCTTACAATAAGAAGAATGAGCATTTGTTTGTTAAACAAATAGTAACGATGACTTGTCCACTAAATGGAGAGTTTGTTGCAATGTATGCCAACTAGCACAGACCTATATATAGCACATATCTATCTATCTATCTATCTATCTATCTATCTATATATATATATATATATATGAAAAGTGCTAGCTATGCAGTCAAGAGACCTGGGTTTGAGTCTGGATTCTGTGGCTCTGGGCCTCAATTTACTCATCTGTAAGCTGGGGGTAATCATACCTTCGTTACCTGTTTATTTGACAGGATTATTTTGAAGAAAGCACTCTGTAAACCTTAAAAGACTATAGCAACCTGTGCATTCGCACTCATTAGATTTGGGTTGTTCTTGTCCCTTTATGTTCACTGTCATTGTATGAATTTAATCTATCTGGGGCCTTGGCTGCCTCATCTTAAAAATGAAGGACTTGAACCAGATGATCTGGAAGGTCTCCTCTATTTCTGATGTTCTAGCAGTTTGGGGATATTGGAACCAAATTCTTGGGTTTTTTTTGTGACTTGGGAATCTCAGGAGCCAGAGACTTCCACTCTTTCCCAAGAAATGCATATGATATGTGTGAGCAGTGACTGCCTCTGTGTTGAAATAAAAGATGAACACTATGTCCACTTGGATTCCTTTGCAGGGAGGGATGTCAGAAGTGTCATTACCAGAAAGGACAATGAGATTGGAAATATATCATAGACTTAATAAGGGATATTTGTGGGATTTCATCTGCATTTCTTGGCCTCCTGGGATCAGCTGCCTGTGCAGATGAGCACATGTGTGAAGGCAAAGCTCTTTCCCCAGCACACAGGCTAGGAAGAGGAAGTTGCAGCTGCTAGTGTGTTAATTTTCAAATTAAACTGAGGTTTATGTTTCACAATTAGAAATTCACAATCTTCAACAATTAAGAGAATTATCAAGCTGTCGGTTTTGAAGAGAGGAGAAGTTAATCTATTTGAAGGACTGCCTCTGATAACTGTGAAATATTTATCACATATCCTCTTCAAAATAGCTCCATTATTATTAATCATTAACAAGCTTATCTTAACCAAGTTGTACGCATAATCAAAAATTTATCCTGAATTCTACCAGTGAAAAAGTATACAATACTTTAAGGAGTAAGTAAAAAGGGAACTAACTGAGACAAAAGTCTTTGTGTCAAATTACCTCTAAAAAGGCTCTGATATACATATATTATATATTATATTCTGACATACAAGATATATAGAGAGCTAATAGAAATATAAAAGAACAAAAGTCATTCTTCTGTATATAAGTATATATCTGAGCAAACAGTTTTCAAAAAAAGTTACAAAATATTAAAAACCATATTGCAAAAATGTTTGATTATTGATAAGAGAAATGCATATCAAAACAACCTTTACCTTGCTGCTGCTGCTGTTAAGTTATTTTAGACATGTCCCACTCTTCATGATCCTGTTTGGGGGTTTCATGGCAAAGGTACTAGAAGGGTTTGTCATTTCCTTCTCCAGTTCATTTTATGGATGAGAAAACTGAGAAAAACGGGGTTTAACTGACTTTCCCAAGGTCAAACAGCTAGTAAGTGTCTGGGGCCAGAGGTCAACTCATAAAAATGAATGTTCCTGATTCTAAGTCCAGTACTCTATCCATTGAGCCACCTAAGCTGCTTGATGTTTTATCTCACACCCAGTAAATTGACAAAATGACCAAAGATGGATATAGTCAATGTTGTTTCTTTTCAGAAAAATCAACACACAGAAACCAAATGCTTTATACTATGACATCAAAATTATAAAGATAAATGATTTTGAGGACCTTTACAAATGAATGAAGAATGAAATGAGAGTTCGGAGTACAATTTATATGACAACAACAACATGGTAAGAACAAACAATTTTGAAAGCTGTAAGCACTATGATCGATACAATAACCATTCAAATTCCAGAAGAGTAATAATGACGAACCATACCGTCCATGATGGAGAGGCAATGGATGTAGTTTATGGAGGGAGACACGTATTTTTTATATAATCATTGCATATGTTACATGCAATTGTATAAAGCCACATTTTGCTTGATTGTGCATATTGGTTGTAAGAAATTTTCTTTCTTTTCTTTCATTTTTTTAAAATTGAGATGTGAGATGTGAGGAGAAATTAGATTTCTATTAATTAAAAATAATAGAGAGGCAGGGGTTGTGAGAGATGTGCAATGTTGCATGAACTTACAGATGAGATCAGGAGACCTTTCATGAAGGAAATGTAATTTGTAAGTGAATTTAATGTAAAAACAAAACATTAATATAACTGAAAATACATAAAAAAAGAAAGACACACCAATGCATTGTTTGTGGAGTTGTAAACTGGTCCAATCATTCTTGTGAGCAATTTAGAGTTATCAAAAGCAAGGGACTATAATATCCTCACCTTTTGACTCAGAGATTCCACTGATTGATATATACCCCAAGGTAGTAAAGGAAGAAAAGAAAGACCTTATATTTCCTGAAATAAAGACAGCAGCATTTTTTTTGGTAATGGCAAAGAAATGGAAAAAAAAAATAAATCCTCCATTGATTGAGAAATGACTAAACAAATTGTGGTCCAGGAATGTTATGGCATATTATTGTGCTATAAGAAATAATGAACAGGAATGAACAGAGTGAACTGATGCGAAGCAAAATAAGAACCTGGAAAACAATAAACATAGTGACTATAACACAATAAATGGAAAGGACAACAATAAACCAATTCAAGCTGGATGCTACAAAATTATAACAGTCAAGTTTGGCTCCAAAGAAGAAATATGGAAAAACAACCCCTTCCAGCTCCCCCCACTTCTTTACAGATGTAGGGGCCCATGAGTGGAAAACATTGTAAATAATGTACTTTTTGAAAGAATAGTGAGTAGTTGGTTCTGTGGAACTTTTCACTTTTCCCTCTTCCTTTTAAAAGTTCTTTATAATAAGATATGGCTTTCTGGGAGTGGGGGAATATAGCAGCAAATATAAGTGATGTAAAATCAATATGTGTTAACAAAAATTCTATTTAAGAAAGATTTTTAAGGAACATTTTGTTGGTGAATGATCCTTTTTCTCTCCAAAGCCAGGTCTATACAGGCAGCATGAGTTTTATAGACTTGTCTTTATAGTATACTTTTGCAATGTCTACACTGCTGGAGGTTACCCAGTGATATGTGATATGTGATATGTGAAGTGCTTAGAGTTTCCAGTCTCGATACTGCTAAGTGCCCAGGGATCTGCCTTATCTTACTTGGCCAGACCTTTTTCTGACTAGACTTTTAAAAGAGGCTTGTCTATCAGTAGAATGAGAAGGAAGCAAAGAAGAAAATAAGAAAATACATTTTACTTTAATGCCTTCTCTGTGCCAAGCACTCTACAGGTATTACTTTATTTGTTTCTCACAATTGTGAGAGGTAGGAGTTAATAGGGCTCCAATTTTATAAATGAGGAGCCTGAGGCACATAGAGATTAAGTGACTTGCTCAGTCATACAGATAGTGGCTGAGGTGGGATTTGAAATCTAGCCTTCTTGATTCCAGACCCAGAATTCTATCTACCTCATTATCTAGCTGCCTTTGAAAGTATTGGATTTCAAGTAAGATAGCTTGGGGTTCAAATCCTAGCTCTGACACTTGCTAGATGACCTCAGCAAGTCATATGGGTCTCAGTTTCTACATCATTAAATGAGGATTGGGCCAGATTAAATGTAATTAAATATTTATTCATATTAGCTTATCAGTTGTATCATTAATGATAATATGTAATACATGATAAATTATAATATATAATTATATAATATGTTATTATATTAATTAATAATCAATTCATGGCTAATAGTGCAGGGTCCTATGCTTGGTGCTGTGAAATGTGAAGAAGAAGAAGAAGGAGAAGAAATGGAAGAAGAAGAGGAAGAAGGAAAAGGAGAAGAAAAAGGGAGAAGGAAGAAGAGGGAGAAGAAAAAGAAGAAAAAGAAGAGGAAGAAAAAGGAGATGAAGAAGAAGATGAAGAAAGAATAAAAAGAGGAAGAAAAAGAAGAAGAAAGAAGAGGAAGGAGAAGAAGATGATGAAGAACAAGAAGAAGAGGAAGAAGAGGAAGGAGAAGGAGGAGAAGGAGAAAAAGATGATGAACAAGAAGAAGAGAAGGAGAAGGAGGAGGAGAAGAAGGAGAAGAAAGAAGAGGAAGAAGGAGAAGATGATGAACAAGAAGAAGAGGAAGGAGAGCAAGGAGAAGGAGGAGAAGTAGAAGAAGAAGAAGGAGGAGAGAAGGAGAAGGAGGAGGAGAAGAAGAAGAAACAAGAACAGCAGTAGCCATGATAAAAGGCAGTTAAAGTGACATTCGAGCTCATCTGGTCTAACCCCATCACTTTACAAATGAAGAAGCTGAGTGCCAGTGAGATGAAGTGAGTTGCCGAAGGTCATATAACTAGTAAATAGCAGAGTTGGGATTTAAACTGAGACCTTGTGACTCCAGTCTAACATCCTTTTCTACTGTGCCAGACTGTCAGGGTCTCTCTGCTTTCAGGGAATTTATGTTCTATGAAGGGGGAGGGGCATGTCACGTAAACATATAAGTAAATACAAGATAAACTGAGGAGAGAGAGTGCACTTACAACTGGGAGTTACAATTAAGAAAAGGCTTCAGAGACAGCACCTGAGCTCAACGTCAAAGGAAGCTAAGGGTTCTGAGGGGCAGAGTTGAGGAGCGAGCACATTCCTGGGATGGGGGACATTTCAGCCAAAGGCACAGGAAATGATCAGAGGAGCAGAGTCTTTGGGAGAAAAGGATGGGGTCAACAGCATAAGTGGAGGGATCAGCCTTGGCAAGGAGAGGTACCCCTTTATGAGAGACCGAGCAAAGGTGGAGAGAATGGAAATGATATAGGAGGTATAGAGTAGAGAGATGGAGGACTTTAGAGGAAGTTCCTTCCAGCTCTTAATCCGTAAACCACCCACTGATCAAAGGTCAACTTCAGGCTAGTTTTTTTAGGGAAACTGTTTTTTGACTGCCTGCCCCTTTCCCCATTATGGGAAAGCAGAATGTTGTCATGGAAAGCCTACTGGATGGGAAGTTAGGACACCTGAATTCAGAGTCCAGCTCTAATGCTTATTATATGGCCTAAGACAAATCATTCAAACCCCAAAGCCTAAGTTTTTCCATCTGTAAAATTGAGTTAACAGTACTAGCATTTTCAATTCCAGAGAGCTCTAGTGGGCAACATGCTTTGTAAACTTTAAATTTTTTAAACATTAATTATGACTATTAAACTATATTATAGTCTATTATATATAATAATAGCTCATGTTGACTGTACCATAGAATCTGGTACCTAACCTTACTGTGCTATTTTTTTGTTGCTACATGTGTACTAGGATTTGTTTCCAAGAATTCCAGAGGTGAAAAAGATGTAATCAATAGAGTGCTGGTCTTGGAGTCAGAAAGACCTGGATTCTAATCTTGCCTTGGACACTTATTGTGTGTAAGTTGCATTCTCGTAGGCTCAGTTTCTAATGATAGTGTCTAACACACAGTTGTTGTGAGGATCAAATGGATCAAATACATATGTTCACATATATATGTACATGTGCATATGTGTGTGTACCTGTCACATGGTAGGTACTTAATAAATGCTTATTGCTCGTTGACTTTTATGACCAAGAACCTTTCTAAAATATATCTGATAAATAGTGATTCTGCTTTCAGTATAAGACCATCAGACAATATATCTGAAATAAGTTTATTCAGATTTTGTGATTATTTTCAGAATTTTATTTCCGCAACTAGAATCCAATCATTGTGGTATTTAAGGTGTTTCACAGTTGGATTCCAGTCTATCTTTGTACCCTTCCTTTCTAATCTTCCTTTGCACAATTCATCTAATCCAGCCCAGATGGACTGCCTCGAGTCCTCCAAGTATGTCCATATGATCTTTCCTTTGGATCTTTGCTCTTGCCATTCCTTTGCCTGGGATTCCCTTTCCCCTCCTTTTTGACTTGGAAATCATATCCAACTCAAATGACCCCTTCATAAAGTGTTCCTTGGTCCCCTAGTCTATAGTCTAGTCTTTGTACCTTCATAGCAAGGTATATATCCCTTATTTATAGAAATCAGGACTGCATGAGGCAGAATGTGGTAAATGACATGTCTTGAATCTTCTCTGTCAGAGTGACTCTGTGTCATTGACCTTAATATCCCATTAATTTTTTGTTCAGGGTCTTGTGAGTAATACTATCTGGTAAGTCTCTGTTGAATTGTAAATTCCATTAAGCTTTGTATGACACTGCTCTCTCCTGGTTTTCCTCCTCCTTCTCTGATCCTTCTCAGTTTCTTTTTATGGATCTTCATCTGGGTTGCAACAAGATAATTGTGGATACCCCCGAATAACTGTCCTGGGCTTCTTCTCTTCTGCCTCTATACAGGTTCAGTTGGTGATCTATCTCGTCAGCTCCCATGGATTCAACTATCATCTTTATGCAGATGGTCCTCAGATCCATTTATCCAGTCCTAACTTCTCTCTGGTTTTCTATCTCATACTGGATGCCCTGTAGACATCCGGGACACAACTTGTTCAAAATAGAACTTCCCTTTCCCCCAAACACTTCCCTTTCCCCAACTTTCCTATTACTGCCAACGACCCCACCCTTCTCCCAAATGCCCAGTCTTACAATCTAATTGTCAGCTTTGATTCTTTACTCTCTCATCTCTCATATCCAAATTTGTTGCCACAACTTATTGATTTTACCACCAAAACATCTCTTGTATACTTTTCTCCTTCACTCTTCTGACACTGCTTCCACCTTGATACAAACCCTCATTGTCTTGAACTAAGACTATTTGTAATTATGTTCTGTTGTCTCCTTGCCTCAAGTCTCCCTACTCCAGTTCATCCTCCAATTGACTATCAAAATGATCTTCCTTAAGCCCAAATCTGATCATGTCACAGTCATATTCATACAGTGACTACCTCTCACCTTTGGGGCAGCCAAGCGGTATGGTGGTAGTGGAGTTAGGAAGATCTAAGTTTAAATCTAGTCTTGGATACTGACTAGCTGTTTGACACTTGGCAAGACATTTGAGATTACTGTGCCTCAGTTTCCTCAAATGTAAAATGGAGATAATAGCACCCACCTTACAAGTTTTTGTGAAAATTAAATGACATAATATTTGTAAAGAGTTTAGCACAGTGACTGGAATGTAGTAGGTGCTTGTTCCCTTCTCCTTATACCCCCTTTATAGAATGAAAAAGAAAATGTTCTGTTTGTCTTTTAAAGCCTTTCACAATCTGTCCCTTTTTTGCCTTTTCAGTTTTCTTACATCTCTCCATATAGTCATACATATGGTACTGTCCTTCTTGCTAGTCCTTGTATAAGACGTTATGTACATCTTCTGTATTTTCAGTATCTGTTTGCAATAACCTCCCTCTTCACCTCAGCCACTTGGCTTCCTTCAGGCTGAAAGCTAAAGAAACCTCCCATTAATACTAGTGTCTCCCCTCTGAGATTATCTTTAATTTATCTTGTTTATATACAGTTTACAAATTGTTTCTATCCCTGGAACATATGCTTCTTGAAGACAGGAACCATTTTTGTCACTCGTTGTAGCCCAAGATTTAGCACAGTCTCTGCCATATTATAGGCACTCAACAAAATGCTTGATGTCTTGACTTGGCTTGACTTAAAGTCTTTTTTTTTTTTTTTTTTTTACTTAAAGCCTTTACTGTTCTACTCAAGTGTCAAGGCTCTCCCTCCAAAGAAAACCACATTGTCTTTATAAGCAACTTGAGAGGGAAGAGATAATTTCATTTTTGTCTTTGTTTCGCTACTACCTAGCATAGCACTGGGCATATAGTAAAAACTTCGCAAATGCTACTTGATCATCGAAGTGTATCACCCTTTTGATTTGCAAGTGAAGACACTGAGGAGAGGTGGATTGAAAAGTGTAGGGGAAGGTAAAAATGGCTTGTATTTTAAAGGAGTAGTTCTTTTGTTGTTCATTCATTCAGTTGTGTTCAACTCTTCATGACCCTATGGACCATGGCACACCTCTATCCTCCACTCTCTCTCAAAGTTTGTCCCAGATAATTTTCATTATTTTCATGATACTATCTATCCATTTCTTCCTGTCATCCTCTTTTCCTTTAATCTTCAATTTTTCACAACACCAGGGTCTTTTCCAGTGAATCCTGTCTTCTCATTATGTGTTCAAAGTATTTAAGCTTCAGCTTCAGTATTTGACTTTCTTGTGAATAGTTTGAATTAATTTCTTTAAGTATTGACTGATTTAATCTCTTTACTGTCCAAGGCACTCTGAAAAGTTTTCTCCAGTACCACACATGGCTCAAAATTGTCGATTCTGTGATGCTCAGCTTTCCTTTTAATCCAATATTCACAGTCACGCATTGCTGCTGAAAAAGCCATAACTTTGAGTACATAGACCTCTGTTGGCAAGACGATGTCTCTGCCTTTTTGTATGCTATCCAGATTTGCCATACCTTTCCTTCCCAGGAGCAAGTGACTTTAAATTTCATGGCTGCATGTTACCATCTTCAGTGATCTTTCTAAGAACATACAATCTGACACTGGTTCGAATTCTTCTCCTTCTATTTGCCAGGAAATGATGAGAGCAGTTGCCAAGATCTTAGTTTTTTTTTTTAATGTCAAGCTTAAACCTAGCTTTTGCACTTTCCTCTTTCACCCTCCTCAAGAGGCTTCTTAACATGTCTTCACTTTCTGCCATGAACATGTTATCCTCTGCATATCTGAAGTTGTTGCTCGAGCAATGAAAGTAGGATATATGGGGTATTCAGGGAAGACTAGTGCCTTTGGTGGGAGGGCTTGCCCAGCCCTTTTCAGGGCTGTTCACCCAACATTGGTGTCTGCCTTCACCCAATTCTCACTTGTGGCTCCAAGAAGTTGTAGCATGCACAACGCCCACACCCAGGCAAACCATCTTGTCAGAAAGGTTAAACCAGGTTGAGGGTAAATGACAATCCTCAAATCTGTTGGTGTATTTGGGGGATATCTCCCCCAAGCATGTGAAGACTTTCTCTGGTGGAATGGGCAGATGAAAACAACTTGTTCCAGTGGCCCTGAAGGCAGCTGAACCAGGTCCTGTGGAGCACTTAAAGCTTGGTCGGGCATTGAACTTGGTCAGGTCTTCTACTGCATCCTGAGGCATTGTCAGTCACCTTGACTTTTGTTCTACTTCTAGACTTTGATGACTTAAGATGAGAGAGTGAAGCTGAAGATTTTGTGCAACTCTGTTTCACTTAAATCAAATTGAAGAAATCACCTGTGATGTTATTTGAAAATGAAGGATGAACAACCCAGAGGAATAAGTTACTAGTTGGAGGGTTTTAGGCACTTTATGATGAAGGATATATTTTTTAGGCAAGAAAAGTCCTAATTTATGCTATGCCAATATATAATGCTAATCCTGGGCTAGGCATAGAGTAAATGCCAAATAAATAGTGACTTGGATCCATGATAGTGGAAAAGCATTAGATTTGGAGTCAGAAGTGGGTTCAAATCCCTGATCTGCTGCATACTAGTTGTGTGAATTTGGGCATATCTCTTTATGTCTTTTGCTGTCAGTATTGTCATCTATACAATGATGGGTTTGAAAGATAGCAGGGGTTCTATTTATTTGATGCTTGCTTCCAGATCCATATGTATAATCCTATGATTATACTGAGGTGTGAAGAAGTTATAGGGATACCCATGTGCCAGAGGGTTTTGGTATAATCCTGTCTTCCTGTTCTGAGTCTCACCCACAGCATGGGGAACATTGCTTGCTTGAGCTTGCTTTTTTTTCTCAAGCCCCTGGAAAACTTTCTGGGAAGGTTTTACTGGACAGGATTTTCCAAGGTGAAAAATATGTCTTAGCTTTAAAAGTCAGACCTGTAATTAAACGAGGGCCCAACCCAGTGGGTGGGAATTTCGGAAAATCATGGCAGGCTGAGCTCATCCCCACAAACTGGTAACTGATGATGAGTATAGGTGTGAGTGATCAACTTGAGCAGATTCCTTTCCAGCTCACTCTAATATTAATGGAGCCAAGATCCACCCTGGACTTACTTTACAAAAAAATCTCTGTCTTGGGCTTCAGCAGGAGCAGAGGACCTGCTCTCCAAGAACAATTATATCTGCAGTGCCATCATTACCATTTCTTGAGCAACAGTTGTGTTGGGAGATGAGGTATTCAACAAAGATGTCAACCCCATCATTGAGCGTCAAGCTTGCCCTCAAAATTATTCAAGACACAAACAAAGACAAGCTGGAAAACAGAAGGACTTTAAATTGAATGTGCTTGGCTCTTGAACAAAAGAGATCTATTTTAATTGTGACCCAGAACTCTCAGTGTGTAGATGCTAGCTGTGCATAGTTTTAATCTCATTTTTCATCTCAATAAATAGGCTGTTTTTGATTGTAGACGTGTTTACAGAGTTTGTTTGTGCTTCAACCAGGGCCTGACTAATGTCAGTTGTTTACAATTTCTTGTTTGGTATACATATAAATGTGATTGTTGTGGGTTGGGTGTGCTGTGTTCTATGAATATCTATAGGTGCCCGGTAAAAACAAGCAAAGGAATGGGAGGTGGGGTTAATTGCCTGAGAGTATTAATGAAATCTTTCCCTTGTATTTTTTCAGTTACTTACTCATTTCCCAGGCATTCATTAAGTGATGCTGAATGCCAAGTGCTAGCTACTGGGGATACAAAGAAAAAAACGCCCTCCCCTCCCGCAAATAGTCATTTCCCTCAAGAAGTTTATATTGTATTTGTCTAGAAAGTCCTGAGCTCTTGAGGGTAGAGACTATTTTTTACTCCTTTTTGAATCCTAGTGTTTCACACAGTGCCTAGCACATAGTAGGTGTTTAATACATGTTTATTGATTGTTATAATTTCACCAATAGGTTTACAGATTGTTTCCATTACCATTGTTTCTTGGTAAGGAAAACTAGGTTGGGGATGATTGGGTTATCTTGTGACATCCAAGATAAGGAAAGGATACTAAATTCTGATTTCCTGAAATATTCAGGATCCTTTGATTTGTAAAATGTCCCCATCTGTGTGGCAGCTTGAGAATTGCTTTGTGCAACTGGTACTTTTCTTGCTTCTTCTTTTAACTGATTTCAGACAGAATTAGTACCACAGTAAGCTAAATTCAGCACCTGAAAATTCCAGGCCCACCAAGCAAATATCTGACCTTCCAGAACAAATTGGATTTACTAAATTTATGCCCTTTATTGTTACTGTATCAGCAGGATAGACCTTTTCTTATTATACAGACCAATAACCAGAAGAACACAGAGATATGGCCATGAAGTAGAAGAGAATCTGCATTCAGGGTGATTGTGCTCTGTAATAATTTTTAAAAATCATCTATATAATTATTTATATATTTATAATCTTATCTATATAGTTATTTATATAAAGTTATCTATGATAAAATATAATAACAGCTATTATAAATAATTAAAAGTAGAGTGGTATCATGATTAGAGTACTGGGCTTGGAGTCAGAAAGACCTGGATTTAAATCTCACCTCTGATAATAGCTGTGTGACCTTGAGCAGATCAGTTAATCTCTATGAGGTAATTCCATCCGATTTAATTAATTCAGAGATGATAGCCATTTGGGAGCTCATGATAAATGAAAACCCATCTCCTTCATATTCTTGCAAGGGTAATTAATGGTAATAATATGTTAATATTTATGTCTAAGATGCCTTTCTGGTATGGTTTTCATATAGTTCTGCCTGGATACAAGACAAGGGATGTTGTAGTTTCATGAGGCTCAGAATGTTGGGCAGCGAGGTGGTGTGGTGGATAGAGCAGTGGGCCTGGAGTGAGGAAGACCTGAGTTCAAATCTGGACACAGATACTTATTAGCTGTATGACCCTGGACAAGTCATTTAACCATGTTTGCCTCAGTTATCCCATATGCAAAATAAGCTGGAAAAAGAAATGGCAGATCACTCTAGTATCTTTGGCAAGAAAACCCCAAATGGAGTCATAAATTGTTGGACATGATTGAAAAACAACTGAGTGTTGGACCCAGTAGGGTTAGGAGTAAAGATGTGGCACTGGACTGACCATTCTAGCCTGACTCACCAGGTACGAAATCCCATGAGACTTTGTAGGTGTAGAACATTGTAGATTTAGTATTGGAAGTGATTTCAGAGTTCATTTAGTCCATCTCCCCTGTTTTGCAGATGAGGAAACTGATGCCACTATCAGAAATAGGACTTGAAGTCAGATCCTCTGACTTCAGAATCAAGACTCTTTCCACTGTACCACAATGATTTCCTTTCCCAATGTGCGGTGGGGGTCATGTCTTTTCCCTCCTCCCATTTCCTGCTCTCACCTCTCCTTCACCCTCATCCTACCATACCACCCTCACACTTAGAGTTAATAAGACAACTTTTTTCATTACAACATTCCTTATGTATGAGGTAGTTACTAGGGGGTAGAAATGATGGCACCATTTTCTGATGGTGAGTTCCCTTCCTGGCCTGTTGTGGAGGCCTAACCTTCAGGTATCTCTGGTCTTAGAAAAACATGGCTAACCACAAAGCCACCAGTGACCAAATGGCTAGGATGAAATAATGGAAGTAGTGTAATAATGACAGCAGGAAGAGAAGTCAGACAAGTATTTTGAGCTATTTTTTTATCATCATCTCCCAGACAGTGTCATTGTGCTCATTTGAAATAGTGATCCAGTTCATTTTCTTTCTATTGTGGCCAATTCTACGATTCCAGAATTGTAATGGCAATTCCAGTGCAGTCAGTAGGATCAGGGGCACAAAATAATCTTTGTGTTCTGAGCACTGCCAGAAGTGGGCTTCAGTAGTGCTTATTTTTAGTCAGTTTCTTTTAAAGCCCCAGCAAGATTAGGGGAATGAGCAGTCTTCCCACTCCCAGGACTTGCTGTCAAGATTTTAAAAATGATGTGTTGTGACACACTGTGGAATGGCTTCAGGTTATGTGGGTGGATAGAAGCACTCTAACTGGCAATTATCTCAATGGTTTAATAGCAATTACAAAAGAGCAGAGAGAAAGAGAGAGAGAAACTGATCAGAACAATATGAGGAAGACAAAACCCTCTTTGTGGATGCGGAATATTTTTATAGGCCTGTTGTGAGAAAGCTGCTTCCACTGCATAACTAATAACTAACATACTTTGGAATGAGAAAAGTGATTGGAAGCTAGAAGACTCCCAGAATTGAGGGAGATAAGTGGATGACTCTCATATAGATCTCCAGATGACTAGTCCTCAGCATTTATTTGTGCAATGTAAAATAATGGGTCCAGAAGACAATTTTCATTTTTGACTCCAGATCCTTCACTGAAATTTGAAATTTTTATTATTTTTATAATGATACAAATGGAGATTGTGTGTTATTACTCTTAGAATTCACCTGAATATCCTGGGTTCTAAAGTTTGAAGATTTGACTTGATTTGCAGTTTCTTTTTAGCATGAGCAAATGACTGAGCTATTAGAGAAGTAATGTGGTATAGGAGGAAAGCCTTGCTCAGGTCAGAGGAAGTGGGTTTGAATTCTGGTTTTGCCTTGTACTATCTGTGTGAACTTGTGTAAGTCAATTCACCTCTGTGGGGCTAGATGACCTGTAAGGTCCTTCCCTCTCTAAATCTATGACCCCCTTGACTTGACCTCTTAATTCATACTCAAGTACTTCACAAATCCATATTTTTGTCAGTTTCTAAATTGCTCCATGAAAAAAAAGATCTGACACTTTGGGAGAGGGGGTATCTCTGTTGGACCTTCTTAAGTTTTTCTATAGGATCTCTTGAAATCCTAAACTTTCCATTTCTTCCCAGAACACTGCAGAGAAATTCATGAGCATCTTTGACCTAGGAGTAGTTGGTCTCTACATCATGGATATTCCCAAATTCTCAGGTATTCCTCAGGCAGGATATTTTGGGTCCAGCGCTTATCTCAGTGCCTTGATTTGCTAGAGTATTACAATGGCAGCAAGGGGATAACTCTTCTTAGGTCATGAGAATTTGGGCTTATCATCTATGAAGACACTTTTATACATCTTCTACAGTACCCTAACTTTCCTTGTAAGAAAGGACTTGGGGTTGGAGGGAGAGGTGTGATGTCTCTACAGAACTGAAGAGAGATTTAATGGATTCCAAAATCAGTGAATAGGCTTAGGCAACCAGTCTGTGCTTACCAGTCATCTATGTGCATATGATCCTATGCTGGGCTTCGGTGGTGGAGACCAGAGATGTATGAGAGACAGACTCCAAGTAATTTACAATCAGGGGTGTGCTGGTAACAACCAACTGGTAGCAACCAGATCTCTGAAAGAAAAAAAATTTGTGGAAAAAACTTTTAAATTTAATCTGCATTATGAACATTTTCTCCATCACTTTCTTAAATCTAGACAATCAACAAAACAGATTTCTGAGAGGCAAATGCTCATAACTGAGAAATTGACAATCTTAAGGCTCAATACTGGCTCCAGAACAACCCTGCCTGAGTAGGAAGACAAAAGGTACACTAATGAAACAAGAGGGCAAAGTACTAGAAGAACTCATTTGTTGAAGTGTAGTCACTTGGAGAAGGGAGAGATCTCTGCGGACTAGAGGTAAAGGAAAACTTAAGGATGGCACCATTGTTGAGCCTGCAGGGTTGGTAGAATATTTCTTTTAAAGTTCTGATCTTTTGTTTTTGTATTACTGTGATTTCTTTTTAATGGATACAACCCCATGGTGAATGCTTCTTTCTTCATTCTCTCCCCCCTTCTAAGTTTTCCCATCTTACTCAGAATTTCTCATAATCATCATTTCTATGGAACAACAGTCACATCACTTTCACATAGTACAATTTATATAGCTGGTCTCTAATTGATAGATGCAAATTTTATTTCCATAAGGATTGCTATTATGGATATTTCATTTTATATAGGATTTTTCTTTCTGTGATTGATCTCTTAAGGATATATACCCAGAGGAAGAACTGCTGGGTCAAAGGACATGTAATTTAGTGATTCCTCACGTGTAACTCCAAGTTTCCAGAATGATTTAGTCAATTCATAGCTCTGTACTTGTTTTCCTGAAGACCCTCCGATACTGTTTATGTTTTTTTAATCATTTTTTACCTGTTTGGTGTATGTGAGGTGAAACTTCAGATTTATTTTAGTCAGAATTTCTCTTATTATTAGTGATTTGGGGATGATATTTTTATATGGCTTTTGATAATTTACATTTCTTCTTTTGAAAACCATTTCCTTTGACCATTTATATACTATTGGAGAATGTCTCTTGTCTTATTATCTTTGTGCCAATTCTCTGTATACCTTGAATTTTGTAGAACTTAGATAGATTTAATATTGATGGGAATCCATTCATTAAGTATCTGTTTACTTCTGAACCAGTGGTAACTGGTTATGTGGTAGGTTCTCTCATGGGTGCATTGGAAAGAGATTCATTTCCCTAGGACTGTAGAAACTTTAGATTGCCATTGTAGCCTAGATCTTAAGACATGAGGCCAAATGGCTCCCATCTTCGTAGATGAAAGCCAAGTTTCCCTGTCCATTTGGCTTCTTCCACTGAAGCTTATAACTTAGCTTTTGTTCCCCACTGATTTTTTTTCTCATAATGTCTGGCTTGTAGCCATGCTAATAGCCTCCATCTGTGCCCCTCACTGATTCTATTGAAACCCCCATATTCTATCCTCCCCCTATGGGGAGGATAGTCCTTTATGGAAAACTGAGCTTTGATGTACTACTGTTAGTACTAAATTTGGCTTTGAGATTTGATTCTGTCAATCAAGTTGTATAACCTCAGTCCTCTTTTGTCTTGACCTCTTTGGGGCTCAGTTTCTTTATCCATAAAATGAGGGCATTTGACCAGATAATTTCTAAGGTACTTTTCAACTCTCAGAAACCTATGACTATGACTTCCTCCCATTGGGATTGGCCAATTCTTGATTGTCTGAGGCCCTCCTACAAGAAGATTTTGCTTCATATATTTGTGGCTTAAGTTACCAAAGTACTTCCATGTGGCCTTGACAGAGACATATTAAGTTCATTTTATATTTCTACCCTAGACTGGGACCACAGGGCATTTGCAACATGTTTCACAGAAAATTCAATCTCATTCTACAAAATGTCCAAATCTGATACTGTGGTTGGTATCAGGGGCCTTTGAGAGGGGATGCCTATGGTTAGACTTAGGTGAAGAACTACAATTCAGTCCTAAACAGCTTTTTAAAAAACTAGGTGGGGAAAGAAGTTGGAATTCTAGTAGTAATTGTAGGATTTTAGGGTTGTAGATTTTGTATCTGGAAGTACCAAACAGAGCACTATTCCAGTCTTCTTATCTAACTGACAAGAAAACTTAGGCCCTCTCAAAAAAATTAAGTGATTTTCTAAGGTCACACAGGTGATAGGTAGCAAAGTAAGGATTTGATCCTAGAGCTTTGGCTTTAGGAGAGGAGTCCTAGGTCCGAGGATCGTAGGACAGAGTTTCAAGGGGGCTTTGAGATCTAGAGTTTTGGTACTAAGCATCGTATTGGTGAAAGGGGCAAAATGTTAGATTGTAGACATCATGTATGCAAATTGACAGATTATATAATGAATTTTTCCACATTCTCTATTCTCAGGCTAAGTAATAAAATGTTAATCTGTACTAACCAGTTTTTCACTTTTATTTTTTTCATCACTGACCATTTAAAATATTTCTATTGTTTTTTTCCCCACTGGGAATGAGTGGTATTTTTCCATTCAATTCTGAATATTAAGAACTTTGGAGTAATAGGACCATGGAAATAGAATCATAGGATTATAGGAGTTTAGAGCTAGAAGAGGCTTTAGATAACATCTAGTTCACTGCTCTCATTTTATTAAAAGAGAATTGAGGTTCAGGGAAGTAAAGGATTTTCACAAGGTCACATAGAAGGTAATTAGGAGAATCAGGAATTTGAATCTAGGTCTTCTGCATAATATCCCCTGATACCATATAGTCATGGGACATATGAAAACTTATTAAGAAACTGGAACTTGGGTACCTCCAAATAGGGTAGCCCTCTATGTGTGCTCATTGTGGTGACAGTCTTGCTTAGATAATTTGAGCATAGTAGGGAAAGGCAGAAAATTGACACTTCTTATTGATTTTGTAAGCACAGCAAATCCTCAACTCCTGCTTTTTCCCTCAGGGTTTTGGCTTTAGTTCTTACCAACATCTGGCAAATTCTGGCTCTTGAAAATTTTCCCATCCTTACTATGGTTCTGTGGTCAAAACTAAGCAGGATCATTTGTAATCAGCTCTGACAAGATACAGTAGTTAAGCCCAGAGAGTGTTTGGCCTAATACTTCCAGTCTTGATATTATAGGAAGAAGTTGATTAGAAGAGCTGATTCCTAATAGTAACAGGTCCTTTTCCCCAAGGAACCTTGAACACTCTCCATCCCAAACATGGCTCCTGGATGTGTACCATGGCCTAGTAAAATTCACAAAATAGGACATTAAACAGTGCCATAGTTTATCTGATCAAGAGCTCTGCATATAGAATAGAGGAGCTCAGCAGTTTTACATGTTGGAAACAGCTCTGCATAGCAGTACACTGTGTATACAGTAGCCAAGGCCTTGGGATATTGGACTATGTTAGTAGTTTTCATCTTTTTTCCTCTTGAAGTTTAGAAACAGTAGAGACAGATCATAGGCAAACACTGAGTCCAGTGCCTGCCAACCTATGCCATCTTGCCTGTTTCTGCTCAAGAGTGACCTGCTTCATATGAAAATCTAAAAGATAATTTCCAAGATCTCCTTTTCTCCTCATCCCTCCTCCCATGTCAACCCTCACCAATCCTCCAGTAGTGATGATTTCTGCTTGGATAATTTAACGTTGTCTAGTCCAGTAAGCATCTGCTAAGCTTTTGATATGTGTTTGGCACCAGTACTAGGCATTGTAGATATTAATATAAACAAAGCAGAAAACAGTTCCTACCCCCAAGGAGCCTACATTCTATGAAGAAATAAACACTGAAGAGAGAAGAAAAAAGAAATATCTTCAAAGAAGTCTCCATATGAAGCAACATCAGCCACAAATGATCTTTCCTCCACCATCAATGAAAATGATGCCTTTGAAGATACTGTTGAAGTCAAGCAGAAAGACTTTTGGTACTTACTGCTTTATAACAGGGATGCTAGAAAACAGCACTCATCAAAAAGGCACAGTGATAAGTTAAACAATGTGTAACTTCATTACCATTTTGGGATCCCCAAACAATGTGCTAGGTGTTTGGGTAACTGTAGGCCAGTATAACTCCATTCTTTTCCTGCTGTAATGGAGAAATGTGGTAGGAGGAAATAGTAGGAGTATAGCAGTAGAAGACAGTGGAGAAATTAGGACATTCCTTTCTTTGTACCTGGTTTGATGATGGTATCTTGCCCTATTTACCAACTCTGCTTCAGCTTAGCCTTAGGCAAAAACAAGTAATTCACATTTATTCAATGGATATTTATTATGTAATTTGTGTTCAGTGTACTGTGACAGCTCTAAAGGAGTTACAAAGAAAGAATTTCTCACCTCAGGAACTTAGGGTATATGAGACCAGCAAGTAATAAATGAATGCCTGGATTTTTGGAGGATATGAGACCATATAATGCCAATAAAGACCATTTAACCTTCACTTTAAACATACGAGCACTAAAATGATATGTAATGCCTCCCTTATTAAAGGCTTCAGCTTTTGAACTCGATATAAAGGGTACAATATAAGGGTACATATTATTATTATTTTTTTTAAAATAAATTTATTTAACTTTTTACATTCATTTCACAAGATTTTGGGTTCCAGAATTTTCTCCCCATTTGTCCCCTCTCCCCTCCCCAATACACTGGACATTCTAATTACCCATATCACCAATCTGCCTTCTCTTC
>CM053769.1:420207321-420265577 GCA_028658325.1 Potorous gilbertii
TTCATGCTTTTCTTGCATCTCTCTCATTTCTCTTCCCAGTTTTTCCTCCACCACTCTAACTTGATTTTCAAAATCCTTTTTGAGCTTTTCCATGGCCTGAGCCCATTGAATATTTATTTTAGATGTTTGGGATACAGAAGCCTTGACTTTTATGTCTTTCCCTGATGGTAAGCATTGTTCTTCCTCACCTGAAAGGATGGGAACAGATATCTGTTCACCAAGAAAGTAACCTTCTATGGTCTTATTTTTTTTCCCTTTTTTAGGCATTTTCCCAATAGTTACTTGACTTTTGGGGTCCTCTGTCAAGAGTAGGGTACTCTCTGGGGACCTGTAAGTTATCAGTTCCTCCAAGGTGGCACAATCAAGTGTGTTCTGGTCTGGATGCAGGGAGAATTTTTGTGCCCAGAATCTTAGCAGTGTTTCCTCTCCATAGGCATCTGACCTCCAGTTCTGTTAAACTAGCACTGGGGGGTATGGGGGGTGGGATTCAGTCAAGCTGTGGGGGGCAGGGTCTCCATTCAGTGCAAGACAAAGACCCACTGCCTCAGGGCATCTACACAAGGCTGAGGTAAGACTCAGCTCTTCAGCACTCCCAGGGGTTTTTATGATCTGCTATAGTCTCAGGCTGCTGTAGGGGCTGCCCTGAGAACTCCTGCTGCCTGCCCTATGTGAAGGCCCTTCTCCCTTCCTGGCCAGCTGAATAAACCCTGTCACTGACCTTTGGCGCCTCTGGGTTGAGGGATCTGTTCGTTGAGGGATCTGTGGACTCTCTGCTGCTGGAACTGGGGATTCCTCGACTGGAGATTCTGCCCTGGAGGGCTGTTCAGGAGCCATGTACTAGTGGTCAAGGCTGAGCTGGGCTCCGAGCTCCCAGATCCACTCCCCATCCAGTGCAACTGACATTTTCTGTGGGTCTTTCAGGTCACCCTGGGCTGGAAATCTCCTCCACTCTGTTGTTCTCCACTTGACAGTACCTCTCTACAGGTGTTTTATGGGCTGTGTGAGGGCAGCCTCCGTATGTATGTGTTTCTACTCCACCATCTTGGGTCTGCCCTCTACGGTAACTTTAAATGAGATTTCTCTTTCTATCTCTTGCTATTGGGCTTTGTTAGTAATACATAGAAATGCAAATAATTTATGTAAGTTTATTCTGTAACTTTGCTAAAGTTTTTTATTATTTCAAGTAGTATTTTACTTGATTCTCTAGGATCTGGTGGTCACTTCTAGTTTTGACATTCATTCCAATTTTTGATCTTTTAATCTTTCATTCTTTAGTCTCACCACTTAACTGTACCCAGTATGCTGTGTATCTGAATCATCCTTTCTAAAGACTCTGTCATTGTTCTTAAGTTTTTTCCAGTAGGCTTAAAAACTAAGAATTAAATTCTCAAAAAGAAAATCACAAAATCAAATAAGATCTTTAACATAAACTTCTGTAAGTTCATATTCATTAATATTAATATCTGCCAGTCTATATGCCTGTGTTTGGGGAAGAAATAATTTCCTATAGAGAGAGTGCTTATTAAAACCAGTTTTATTTTGAAAACCTTAGATTTCTTGAACTGAATTTTAGATAGTTCACCCTCTCTCTTCCTTTTCCACTCCATTTAACTAGGATTTCAGTTCTCATCAGTTGTTCCCTGATGAAGATAAGAAAATAAGGCTATTTTTCAGTCAGCAATGGTTAGACTAAGCCTATTCAGCGTAGGTGACAATATTCTTTGAAACATGGCACAGAAGCAGTTACTTTTTTCAGCAATCTTTGAGGTAGCAACATCAAGCAAAGAATAAAACAGTGATATGTTGGTTTGTCAGAAGTATTTGTACTATCATGAAAGATGTCAAGTACAGATTCTAAACACAAGAGGAGTTGGTGCTAGATGATTAGGTCCTCCAAATGTGGTTATTTGAAGATGATGTTGTGTGGATTTTATCAAGGCATGAACACTGAAGAGATTCCTAAATTAGGGCTATGATCATTCAAGAGTTCATATTAACTATATATATATATATATATATATATATATGTAAAAGTGGCTAAAAAGACCTGATGCAAATAAAAAATGGATATATGTTTGGATAGATAATCTGAAGAGCTGCTTTATTAGTGCATTTACCTTGGACAGACATTGAAGATGAGCAATGAGATTAGACCAGAATTGAAGAGAATGGGATGAATTGAATTTGGGAAATTATTCAGTGTTTTAATTACTCCATACTTCTCATCTTTTCTCAACATTTAAACACATTCTTACAGTGATATTATATGGTAGTGAACCTTGGAATACCACAGTCTTCAAAGAACTAAAATTCAATAGTACCAAAGTACTCAGTGGAGAGTTATATGGTAGACATGATCAGGCTATCATAGATCGTTAATGAACTGTAGGAACTATTATCAAAAATACATAAAAAAGAGTTTTTTGTTTTGTAGAAAGAAAACTGACTTTTAAATTTAGAATACAAGTAAAAACAGTCTTTATTATAGTCATAGTTACCAATAAAAGCAGATATTAGTTATCACACAAAGAAGGAAAAATCTGTGATACAAATTGATTTCTGAATGTGAACCATTTCCTAGTTGCTTATAACATAAAAAGCTAATATTTACATATTACTTTAAGGTTTACAAAATGGTGTACATATACTGTCTTATTTTTGTATACCTTAAGTAAAGAGTTTATAGCTAGTATTCAGCCACTGACCTTGAGAACTGTTTTCTGGAGAGTGGACAGTCTTCCCAGTTTTCAGGTCCATCATTGGCCTCAGGTATATGAGACATGATAGATTCTATTTGACTTTTGGTTGTCCTTGTGCATGAACTGGAGTAGGGGAGAACCAAAACATAGGGATTAGACTTGATTGCATTGTTTATACTGAAATTGAGATTTATTTTAAAATGGCACTATATAAAGAAATGGAAATGTAGTGTCTTCTTGTCTCTGCCACAACATTAGAAATGTAAGATCATAAAAGCAGGAAGGTCTGCATATGGTAAGAGTGAGGAGTAACTGATGAATGGCCTGTGTATTCTGGGGACACTCAATATTAATGGAATGAGAGGAAGGCATTAAAGGAATGGAGAGGAGAGGGAGTTCATTAAATTCAATAGTTTCATGAGTATAGGTAAATGGGTACAAACCAGGAGTTTCCTAAATTGTCAAAATTGACCTGAATGTTTGTAAAAATCCCAATTTAACTACTTACAAGAAAAGAATAAATGACTGCATCTCAGACTATGATATGCGGTTGGATGGGTAACCCATAATCCATTGGTGCACATAAAAGTCACAGAAAGTTAGTCATGTGACAGGTTTTCATATAGTACCAAAGAGACTCTGCAGGATGATGACATTAATCTTTGCAGCTTTTAAGTACTTCCCAGTATGCTTCACTCTCGCTGCCATCTGTTTTATATAACAAAATTTAATAAGTCAGTATCCATGACTAAAATACTCTCTTCTTCCCTTACCCCTCCAAATATTGAGATTTGAATTTAGAAAGATGTGAGAAACTGCTTTTAAGTTCTCCAATTTTTATTGTGTCCCTTAGTGAAAAATCTTAGAGGAGACAATCAAAAATGTCTTCAAGTAAAGGAAGAAGCCTTGTTCTACTTTTACTAGCTGTTTTCCTTTCCCTTGAGAATTGAATAGGTGACTTTGGAGTGTAACAAAATGAATTTAGGTTAGACATATGAAAAAAAGTGTCCCTTGCTATCAATTATAGTTTAAACAATGGGATGGATTGCCAAGGGGGTGTTTGGAGGAGCACTAAGTACCAAACACATAGCAGATATTCAGTAGACTTTCCTTAATGAATTGATGTAGAAAGAGGAGGATTCTAGAGTGTCTTTGGTGTAATTGTGGGGATGAACCTAGTGAGCCTTCTGATTTCTGAGGTCCAAGATACAATTAATAGTGCTGATTTGATTTTTGATGAATGAAAAAGAGGAGATATTTACATGGCAGTCTTATGAGAGACAAAAGAGCTGTTCTTCCATTTGGACTTGTTCTTGACTATCTTATCTGCTTCATTCAACACATATCCATCTGCTAAGCTCAGAATTAGGAGATGAAGTTCTTGAGGAAAAAGGAATTACCCCTCTATATCATTGGAATGCCTCCAAGCAGCAAAGTCTTTATTTTGTTTTGTTTTTTTACTTGTATCCCTAGCTCAAGTTTGAGAACATGATTACTTGGCCTAATTCTCATTGCTTTGGGCTATAGGTGAGAATGAAATGATGATACAGATTGATTTTTAATTAAAAAACAACAAGCAGAACATAGTTTGTCTCTTTTAAGATCTTATCTAGTTAATAAGCAAAAGTAAGACTGTAGTTGGAGCCAGTTTCCAAAGCAATGCTTTTGCCAAACTCTAATGAGAAGTTTGTTTAATTTTTGCAAACTACAAGCGGGGGTGTGGAGGGGAATGGAGTAGGGACACCTTAACAAATGCTTAGGCTAGTTCTGACAGCTTCAAACTTCCTGGTTCCTAACCATTTATCCATCCTCAGAACACTATTAATTTTACCAGATTTCTTTTCCTTTGGACTCAAAGACTCCTCTGATGACTCAATGTGGCATGGAGACATTGTTGAGATGACAGAAGCTATATTAGTGGAGAGCAAGCTCTCATAGCATCCACAAAGCTGGAGAGGCTTTCAGCATGCTTTGGTGATGGTTCAAGGCCAGCCCAGCTAAGTTGGGAGACATTCATCACCAAGCTGGCTATACCCTGTTGTTGTTCCTGGTAGAATATGACTTAGTAAGCATTAGAGGCTATGGCCTATGTTAGTGAAGGGAGCTCCCATGTCAATGAAAGCCCAAATCCTAGAAGTCTTAAAGTATTGTTTCAAGACAGAGGGTGGGGGCAGGTAGACTAAGAGACTGACTAGTTTTCCAGGTGGCTGCTCCTTAGCACTATTGCAGAACATGGGACAAGCCAGGGAATGCCTTTAAGAGGATGGACAAGAAAGAAAGGGATTTGGGGACTTTGTAGGAACATAGCTTATTGGCAGGTATCTGTTACTTCCAAAGAGGGAATTTTTTCAACATCTGGAATCTGAGGGAATGGGCCATGTTAGAGCAGAACCATATTAATCATAACCAGACTATTTCTTAACTCCATATACATGAGGCCTCAATCTGCCTCCAGCATTGCTATTCAGAGAATCAAGATGTTAGTTCCATTTGCAATTAGCATCCTAAACTATCTATTTGTAATAAATACACTGGGAAACTGTGTTTTTTTTTAAGCTTCTATTCATTAACTAATGATGTGTTATTATTTGGAAATACTGTCTTTTCTACAGGGCTCAGTGAGGAAATAAAAGGAAATTTTGCCCTAGATTTTGTGCTACTTTTCCCAAACAATATGTGCCCAACCTCAGTTTAAAAGTTCTTGTCCAACTTGTCTCAAAAGTGCCCTGTGGGTCTATCAGGGCATGGGTGGGATTTGAGAAAAAGGAACATCTTTGTAGGAGGGCCATTAATTTAATTATTGCATCTGAAGAACATAAGTTTAAGGGTTTGGAGAGAAAAGGGCTGAAAGCATTTTCAAAGCACCCCAATTTGAACACAGCTGGGAAATGAATGTCATCTGTTGAATTAAACCCACTGCTGATCAACCCTTCATAAGACACAAGACACATACATGGACAAACACATAAAAGCCAACATGAAATACCTAGGAAAGGAATGCCTTTCCTAGTAGAATAGGAATGAAATAGAAAGAAAATGAAATAAATAAATCCTAAATGCAAAAATTATAGGTAATTCTATTTGAGAAGGAAAATAAATCATCTTTAAGAACTTATGA
Organism: Potorous gilbertii; assembly: GCA_028658325.1. Lineage (NCBI taxonomy): Eukaryota > Metazoa > Chordata > Mammalia > Diprotodontia > Potoroidae > Potorous > Potorous gilbertii. Next base: position 420,213,139 of record CM053769.1, read on the forward strand.
TAATTACAATTATAAAACTCATATTTATGTGTCACTTTAAGGGTTGCACCCCTGTAACAAAGATGCTATTGTTAACACCTGTTCTAAAGGTGTTATTATATCCATTTTTTATAGGGCATATATGAGCTGAGGCCCATGGAAGCTTTTGATCTGCCCATATTTGATTTGCTCATAATGACATGACTAGACAGTGCTGTATTTGGGGAGATCATGGGTCTGAGATAATTCTGACTTGTAATTTTTGTCCATGTGGGCAACTGCTAGAATGGAAACCCTCCACAGATGCACATTGGCAACTTATTTGATACTTACAGTCTTAGGGAGAGTTGCCTCTGATTTGCTCATGTTCAAACACCTTGATATTTTTCAGAGGCAGGATTTGAACCCACATCTCCTTGACTCTAAGACAAGTACACCATTCGTTATGGCATTTGGCTTCTCTTATACAGTTATATATGTATATACTATAGACATACACAGCAGCATATGTTATAAGTATTGCAATTTTCTGAAGTCTTTTTTGTTTTTATAGCCTCAGCTGTTCAATTAGTTTTTGAGTGGTTTCCTGAGTGAAAAAGTGGGGAAAATCAGAGCTCCAGCTGCAGGGGTGGCCAAATGCAGCCACTGCTTGGGGGGATGGGGTGGGAAGGAAAGCCCCCTTTCAGAGGGGGCTAAGACTAAAAGTGCGGAGCCATTAGAGAACTCACCAACTTTTAAATGTGCATCAGCTCATGGCTCTGCTTTGTTCTGGTTAGTGAGAAGTCAGTATGTAGCTGCTCTGGCAGAAAGTAGCTTGCAGAGCTGTTCCTGGGTATTTGATTGATCATTTCCTGGCACTCTGTGCCTGATGAGTGGTATTGGCTTATCTCCTGAGCAAGCAGCAAGATCCTAGCTCCTCTCTATGGACTTAGCCATGCCTACCCTTGGGTGAGCGATGCATGTGATTTGTCTTAGGGCTATAGACCTAGGGCTAGAAGAGACTTTAGAGGCCATGGAGTCTACCCCTGTCATTTTGTAGAAAACTGTAACCCAATGATGTTAAACGACTTAACCCCAGGTCAAGAAGGTAGTAAGTGTCAGAGTGAAATTTGCTTCTTCATCATGACACCTTTAATTTTAATCAATCAATCAATCTATCGGTCAGTAATTGTGCCATCTGCCCTTGAGGGACTTATGTTTGATGAAGGCAAAAAGCCTGAATGGAGAGATGGGATGTATCTGTATGGTGCGGAACTGGGGGAAAGCCTCAGAGACTCAGCTGGGAGATGTTGGCTACGCTCGCCTTTTGTTAATGCTAAGTCCTAAGTGATGTCAATTCCCACATTTTCTAGGGCAGAAAATGGGGAGGGGATATTATTCTGTGATGGAAAGGGACAATTTTCACTGTTGCCTTCTCTTCCACTCAGAATCTAATTAGCACGAGCACCAGCAATGCCAGCGAAGGGAATGATGGGTCATACAGAGACTTGATAAAACTATTTGAAGCAATATCCCTAAATTAATTCTAAGGAGAAAACAAAGATAATTTTAAGAGAAATTTGATTCATTAACATTCTATTAAGTGTCTACCCTGCATACTGTGAGATTCTTCAGTTTCTATAATCAGGGTTTTTAGAAGTCCTGCTTTCCTGAGGCTCACTCCTTGTGGGTTTACCTAAACTAGTGCAAATAACCATCAATTTTCTGCTCCGTGTTTTAGATGGAGGTTGGACTAAAGGGAAATCAGCTCTCACTCAATTAAATCACATAAGGGAGCATTCATGTCATTTTGGTGGTGGGGAGCTGTAGACAGTTTTTATTTTGGTCTTTTACTTCTTTTTGCTTCAGATTTCGAAATACAGATGTTAAGCCACAGCTGGTTTCCTACTCTTCATAAAAGCCCTTTGATAACAAGTCAATGGAGTTTTCCATTGCTATTTTTCATAAGTCTAATAGCTGCTGGCAACTTCTTTGTGTTATTTTATTCACATAATTATTCACTGAGCATGAAATACCCCCCAAATAATGATGGACTTCTCAGCTGTGTGTTATTGCTCATTGGTCCCACCATTAGGAAGCAGTTAAAGCCTTGAGTGGTAAACATGAGAGTTCTAATGAGGTTGGGGCAGCCACTTTGGGCCAAATCCCACACATGTTCAGAATTTCAGCTTGTGCAGAGTTGTGATAAATACAAGAGTGAAAGGCTCTTGAGTCCTAGCAGGCCTGTCCATTTGGATGAGTTTTCAAGAGAAAGGATTTGTGAAAAGAAATAATAGTCACCGATGATGATGATGATGATGATGAATGTCTCCTTTAAGCATTATGAGGAGAGCATGGATTATAGAAATTTGCAGATAAGAAAAGGAAGGAAACAAACAAGTATCTATTTACTATATTTGTTATATGCCAGATAGTATTCTGTTTTATAAATATCATTTCATATAATAATAGCTAACGTTTATATAGCACCTACTAAATCCCAGACACCGTGATAGGTGCTTTACAATTATTGTCTCACTGGATCCTTACAACAACCCTGGGAGAGAAGTGCTGTTATTATCCCTAGTGAGGAAACTGAGGCAGGCAGAGGTTAAGTGACTTGCCCAAGGTCACATAGCTGGCAAGTTTGTGAGGTTGGATATGAACTCAGGTCTTCCTGAGTCCCCATTCGGTGTTCTATCCACTACATCCCCTAGCTGTAGACTCAGAATTTGAAGCCAAATCCTCTGACTCTAAATCCAACACTATTTTCACTCTACCATGCTGTGTATCACCTTCATTTTATAGAGGAGGAAAATGAGACCCAAAGAAGACAACGGCTGGTACACAATCAAACAGATAGTGATAGAGAACTAGGGTCCTCCTGACTTCCAGTCATCTCTTTCCTTCTCAGTGTCATAAACAAATATTTATTGGGCACTTTCTATGTACTCATTCCTAAGTATAAAGGTTATGAATAGGTATATGAGACAGGTCATGTTCTCAAGGGGCTTAGTGTTTTGTTGATGACACAAGATAGAAATATAGAGGAAGAATGATAACAATGTAAATTGTCATATATAGATGTCATACTAGGGGTATAGTTCGGAGGAGAATCAATGACTAAAAAGACACTGTTATTTTCTCTGTAACTAGAAGGAGGAGAACTAAACGAATGTTTAAGTCAGTGATAGTGATCTAGGGAAGAAAGAAGGAAAATACTAATTTTGCTACATAGTGGTAGATAGTGAAAGGTATGTTACTGGGAAATGATGACATTCATATTTGAAGATAGATGAAAATCTGGCAATGAGAGGAATAATCTCCTATCAGGTAAGAAAAGCAAAAACCCTGAATAATTCACAAAGTAGATAAATAACTCTTGAGTAATCAAGAGTTTAATGTGTGATTTTAAGTTGTAGTACCCGGAAGAATTTTGAGTCTTTGAAGAAAGAAATTATAAATCAAAAAAAGAATTTTCTTTTGGTAAGTTGGGGAAGTTAGTTTAAGATACCTATTGGGAGAATGTAAAGGAATTTAATTTAATTTAATTTCTCTTTAAAACGATTTGCACTTTAGTAATGCAAATGGCTTTTGGGATCCTCATTGCAGGAGATGTACATACATAGTAAAAAACATTTAGAAGCAACATTGACTTCCTAGATTTTATATTAGAGCATCAGGTTTGGGTCTTTCATTTCAAATATTGAATGATTTGTTTCTGTTTGGAGTCTGAATTTCTGAAAAAAAGAATTTGGTTAAATTTTAAAAGTACTTAATTTAACAAATTGTGGTTTGTATAAATTACTGTTGGGTGATTTGAGAAAACAAAAGAGGTCTTTGACATAACTTTCCCTGCATCACCCCAGGCTTCTGCAATCTATAATAGGCAGGATCATTTAGTATTACGCAATATTCTCATAATAGAATACATTTAGTTTTACATGCCTCTCCTGGACTGCAAACCTATATTACCTGTCCATTTAGCAGAGCAGAAAACAGGATTTTCCCTGGGAGCAGAGCTTACAATATTGTTTACTGGTATCATTCTTGCAGATCTCGGATTTTTTTTCCCCTATCTTGGCTTACCTTCCTGGACTTTAGACTTGGGTAACTTTTCAGGATCTATAGTATTGACTTTCTTCTTCCTGACTTCATAGAACTCCAACACTGTTTGCTCAGTAGGCACTTAAGAAATGCCTGCTATATTTAATTGTATTAGGTTTTAGGTTCCAGGCTTCTCTTTCCTTTCTGGGTCTATGGCCTTTGCTTGCTTCACTAGAAACAAACTCAAGCCCTCCTGGATTTATAAGAACTACTTAACTATATTCTTTTGCCCTGACTTCAAATGATTCATCTCATTTTTGGTGCAGCGGATAGAGTGCAGGACCTGGAGTCAAGAAGACATGTTCAAATCTAGCCTCAGACACTTACTAGCTATGTGACCCTGGCAAGTCACTTAAATACTGTTGGCCTCAGTTTCTTAATTGACAAAATGGGTATAATAATAGAATCTATTTTCCAGGGCTGTGATGAGGATCAAATGACATACAATTTCAAAAGTATTTTGCAAGCCTTAAAGCACTTCATAAATGCATCCATCCGTATATATGTATACAAACAACATTTAGGTAGATATTGATACCTCTAGCTGGATGTTTACATCTACCTATATTCCAGGCATATATTCCATATATAGATAACTATGTCTACATAGTTATATGTATCAATTGGTTAGTCAATCATTTGATAGATACACTCTGGCAAGTGGTCCTTGCCTTTAAGGAGTGAACCATCTCTCTATGGAAACAAAGTCAATAAACATGAAGCAATTGGAGATGAATATTGAATATAAGGCACTATGGAAAAAAAGAGCACAAAGGAATAATAGTAGTAGAGACTATAAATTTTAGGAAGGGAGGAAGTTGATGTGGGCTCTAGTCCATCAGAGAAGGCTTTATGATGAAGATGGGATTTGAACTCAACCACCTTGAAGTATGGGGAACATTTGGCTAGATAATTCCACCCTAGCATTTATGATGAGCCTATCATGTGCAATGTACCTTGGTAGATAGTTTGTAAGAAAGGAGAGGGAGGGAGCGTTCAAGAAGGGAAATAGCATTAGCAAAGTCTAGTGTCCAGAATGAGTAGGGTGTGTGTGTGTGTGTGTGTGTGTGTGTGTGTGTGTGTGTGTTTATGTGTGTGGACAGAGTGAAATGTCTTTCAGAAATATCTGAGTCCACATATGAATGAAAGCATCATAGACATGCATAGGGCATGGACCAGCATTGCTAATAGATGCTGGGAGGGGATTACACTGGGGCAAGAGGAAAGGATCAGTGGCAGTGGTTATCTCAGTGTATCCTGGCACATGCAGGACCACCTGACATGTGGATAGACATCATTTGTTGGTGTCTACCAAAAAATGCTTCCCAGCAGTAGGAAGTGTGAAATGTTTCTTCTTAAGCATTTTCCAGCTCTTAGTGGTAGAGTCTCCTACAATATCTCCTGTTTGAGGTCTTCCTTTATTTTTCTAGTTCTTTCTCTCTTGTCTCAATCTGCTATTGTTTCATTGTCTATCACTTAAGTAATATAGTCTTGTCTTATTCTTTAACTTAAAAATATTTTAGTGACATCTTTTATTGTTATATCACCTTGAATCCCTCCTGTATCCCTAACCTGACTCACTCTCTGAGAGTCAGACAAATCTTATAGCAAAAACGTTTTCAAAACAAGATTTTCTGTTTTATGCCTTAGTATTATGTCCATAAGTAGACCTTGAGATTCCTGAACGAGGTAGTCACATGTTTTTCTGAACCATAAATGCTCACTCATTGTTGGCTTTTTGGTTGAGTTGTATCTTCCCCAAAACATCCCCATCAAAAACCCTAGTTGTTATTTAAGGCCAAGATAGTGTTTGGGTTCAGGAGAATGATTACTAACCAATCCTAAATTTTTTCAATCAAAAAAAAAATCTGACTTCACTTCCTTCTCTACTTCTTTTCATATTGTAAGCCAAGGAAAAACAAAACTTTGTTACAAATATGTCTAGTCAAGTAAAATAAGTGTTCTCATTGATCATGTCTAAAACCCATATTTCTCTCATTCTGTAATCTGAATCCTTCACCTCTATATTAGAAAATGGGTAGCATGTTTCATCATTAGATCTCAGGAATTGAAGTTGATCATCATACTGATTAAAGTTTCTAAGCTTTTCAAAGTTATTTGTCTTCCCCATATTCTTATTTTTATATAAATTGTCCTTAGTACTGTTTAGTTCACTCTTCATCAGTTCATATGTCTTCCAAGTTTCCTGTGAATACTTCTTCATAATTTCTTACAGCACAATAATATTCTATAACATTTATATGCCATACCTTGATCAGCCTTTGCTCAATTTATGTCCCTCCTTCATATTTTATACTTTGCTACTTCAAAGAGTCTATAAATATTTTAATGCATCCTTAGGATTTGTTTTGCCTAGAACTAATCTCTGCCTTACCCTCCTTCTAATTCCACCTTCTCCCTTCTTCCCTTTCCCTTCTATTTCCCTGTTGAGTGAAATGTATTTTTATACCCAACTCTGTCTGTCTGTCTTTCTCTGTCTGTCTGTCTTTGTTCTTTCCTCCTTTGACCACTTCAGATGAGAGTAAAGTTCCTTATTGGCATAGATGTCTACTGGTACACCTTGACTATTTAAGAGAATTTTCCCTCACCTTTTCCCTTCTCTCTTCTCCCCTCCAGTGTATTTCTCCTTCCTTCCCTTTCCATTCTTAAGATTGTCAAGACATAACAGAACCATTCAAAGGCACTCTATCTGATTAAACTCACTCTGTGATCCCTGATAATGATAAGGTTCAGAGGGGACACATATCATATACTCATATTTGAATGTAAACTGTTTATGCTTGTTTAACCCTTTGTCATTGTTTGTGTTTACTTTTTTATGCTTAAAAAAAAACTCTTTTGTGTGAACTACAAAGATTTTATATAACTCTGGTCTTTCATTAAGAATATTTTGGAAGTCTGCTATTTCATTAAAGGTCCATTTTTTTTTCTATATTCTTACACAGTTTTTCTGTGTAAGTTATTCTTGGTTGTAAGCCTACAGACTTTCTTTTCTGGAATATGGTGTTCCAAGCTCTCTGTTTCTTCATGGTAGTGACTGCTAACTTGTATGTGGTCCTTTCTATGATTCCTCAGTAATTGAATTCTTCCTTTCTGTCTGTTTTGAATATTTTTTTTGTTGACTTGGAAACTCTGGATTTTGACTATAATGCTCCTGTGAGTTTTCATTTTGGAGTTCCCCTCATGAGGTGACTGATGGATTCCTTTTATTCCTACTTTGCCCTCTGGTTCTAAGGGCTCTGGGCAGTCTTCTTGAATTAAGATGTCTATGCTCTTGTTTTCATCATGACATTTAGGTAGTCCAATGATTCTGTTTTCTGAGTTAGTTGTTTTTCCTCTGAGATAACTTATATTTTCTTTTTTTGGATTCCTTTGTTAGCCTACTTTGGATCTATGACCAAGAACTCTGTAATGGGCAACAAAGCTGCCAGTTTGCATCTGTCCTTATTAAGGGTCTGGAGGTGCCCCAGAATGTGTCTGAGACTCCTGCTTGACCCAGGTCACAGTCTCTCCCTGGATGCTGATGCCCTACTGATGCTGGGCTGGACAAATGACTCACTGGGACTTTGTTTTGTATTCAGTCTAGTGCATTTTCAAAATCTGTTTAGAGAGTTTGCTATTGTACTCCAAAGATCACAGGACTGTCTGATGTATAACTGAAACCTTCTACATATATTTTCTCTCCCTATTAGAGGATGAGCTCCTTGAGAGCAAGGACTGTCTTACTTTTCTATTTTATGTATCTTCAGAACTTAGTAGGCACTTAATAGATGCTTTCTCCTTCTCTGTCTCTCTCCTTCTCAGCTTAAGCACCATATCTTACATGAGGTCTTTCTTCATCTTCACAGCTGCCCTTCCGTGAAAATGATTATGTATTTAGTCTGTATACCTTTCACATGTGCTGGCGTGTACACACATTCTCTCCCCTGATAGAATATAAACTCCTTAAGGGCAAGAATTGTGGCACTTTTGTTTTTGTTTCCTAGCACCTGGTTCAGTCAAAGTAATAAATGCTTATTGATCGATTGGAAGAGGTCTCAGAGAACATCGTCTAATTTGGATTGCTCAATAATCATAGTAATATTGTCTTCATATGGTTTTATATGCATGTAGCGTGTTGTAGTTTACAAAGACTTCCTGAAGTCAGGCTGAGTGGATTTTATTATACTCACGATTCCGAACTGTAAAACATGGCAGAAATATGATCTCTTGTTATTGCCAAGGTTACGCAGCAGGGTTATAGCTTAAACTCTGCTCTCTTGTTTAAAAGTCTTGGGGTTTCTGAAATTCCATTCAGACTGCTTTTCATAATTGTATTTTGCTATGAGAAAATGGGTTACTCCATTTGTTTTGTCATTGCGTAAAACACATGTGTTTGTATGTGCGTACAGATGTTCTTGTGTGGATCAGGCACCCTCTGTGGTTGGAGGGTTTGTCTAATTCCAGACAAAGCTGAGTGGAACAATCTAGGCCAAAGGGGGTACCTCTTCTCAAACGAATCAATCTACTACACTTCTTTATTTATTTCCTTAAAGGCTCATTTCCTCATTAAGTGTATCTCTGTGGGTCCAAGGACATCTAAGATACATTTCAAAATATGTTCAGAAATTACCAAACAGGGCAGGATCTCTTTATGTGGTTGATTTACTCCCAATCCAGTCTGACTTGGGGGGACAAATTCTTTTCTTTCCTTACATTAGGTTTCCTTTCTCAGCCCCAAACCAAGCACTTATTAAGTCTGGACAAACATATAGTTAATGGACATTTACTTTAATGGCAGCATCAATTAGCTTAAAACACAAGTAGGCATTAATATTAGATTGCAATATGACGTAGCATAGTGCTGGGACTGTCATCTTCTCTCCACCCTTGTCCCTTCTCCATGAATTGGAGGAAGAATAGGGAAAAATAATGGTTGGGCAGAAGTTTTCCCTTCAACAGCTCTAGAGAAAATGAAAGTGGTATACAAGGATAAGGTGTGAAGTGGACTTTGGTCTCACTGGCTACCGTAGTTGCTGGATTTCAGGAATTCCCCCCACTCTGATGGTCTAGTCAGCACAAAAGTCAACTCTTGGTCTTGATTTGACAATCAGTCTTTTTCTTTTCTTCTCTCTAAATATTCTCTGCTTTCAGCAACAAAGGGCCAACAGACATCCCATGTTTCTTGCCAGAAGTAAGTTCCTTTAAGGTAAAAAATCACAAGAAACTTGAGGAACTCTGAGAACTTACAGTGTGCCCGTGTGTAGCTATTTCTTCCCCACTAAGACTCCATGACAACATCTTTGTTGAATGGACCATTTACTTTCAGAATTATAGTTGAGCAATAGATAATAGATTTAGAAGTGGAAAGAAACATAGGATCATAGATCTAAGTAAGACAAGAAAATCCTCAAAGCTCAGCTAGTTCAGCCTCATTTTTGAGGATGAAGAACCAGAGTGTCCCAGAGAGAGATTAAATGATTCGTCCCATGTTATCTAAACAGTAAATGGCAGACTAAGCATTTGAACCCACATCTTTTGATTTCACATCTCTTTATATCTATATCATTATCTTGCCAACCTTAGAGGTCTTGTCTTCTCATTTTATAGGTGAAAACCTGATACTTGGAACTATTCAGTGATTTGCTCGAATTCATGCAGGTAATAAGTCGTAGAACCAGGATTTTTTTGGTTGTTATTGCTGTGAGTACTTTATTTTGTCCAATGATTAATACAGATAACGTAAGACTCATACAATTTGCCATTGCATGGGTAACATAGGAATGCTCTAGAAATAAAATGGGGGTGGACTCGTGAAGGTTTTTGCCAATGGCAAAAAAGACAAAAACAATAAAGTTAAAAGATAAAAAACACAAGCTTCGGGGAACTTGGGATCCCTAAGGAGTTACATTTTCTTTTACAATTGAGAAGAAGGGATTTTGAAATGCCTTGCAGCATCTTGCTGATAAAAGAGCAGATTTTCACCTATGTCAATCATAACCAGAGGCAGAATATCCCAAAGTAAAGGCTTCACATGCATAATTATCAGAACTATGTGAATATACCATGTGTAAGTCCCCTTCCTTTGTGCCCCACAAACCTCTCCCTTTATTTGAAGGCCTTCTTCATACTCTCTTGGGTCTCCTGATGATGTCCTGCATATGTGAGTATGTGTCTGTGTGGGATTGTTTTGTGGGTACAAGTGTCTGTGGATATATGCATGTGTAGGTTCATGTATGTACATGGAGGGGGGCAGTGTATGTGTATATTTGAGAGCCAGGATTTAAACTCAGGTTCTCTGATTACAAACCTAGTATTCTTTCTACAATGCTGCTTGTCAACCAGTTATTCTATAACTTACTTAAATGTTCCATTGGATGAATGAATGCAAAAGCATTTATTAAACACTTAGTGTGTGCCATAGGCACATAGGTGATGGGGATGCAGATACAGAAATAGACAAACTCTGCCCTCGAGGGGATTACAATTCTAAAGGTGGAGACAACATATATGGAATAGCAGAGACCACGTTGGAGTTTGAAAAGTCTCAGGGCTGATGACTAGAGATATAAGGGAGTAGTTTGATACTCTTTATCTAGTAGCTATGGTAGTATTGATTTGATCATGATTCCAGATCATGGAAAGAAGTACTGGAAGGATGGAATGAAGTGAGAGGGTAGAAAGGGAAAAGATGACTGAAACATAAATGGAAGAATGATTGGGGTCAACTAGATATGTATGTGTAATTTCATCAGTGTAGATATGATCTGAGGCTGAGCAGTGGACATGATTAGCATCATATTGACAGTATTCTCCCAGGGTATCAGTTACTCATAGAGAACTAGGTAGGCACTTTGTAGGAAGTATTCAATACCATATGTTCTTCTAGAGGTATATATGAGCCCTTGGAAGATCTGTGATAAGAATGGAGACACATTTAGGGATGCACTTAAGTAGAAATTTGGAAAGACTATGCTGTGTGAAATTGTACACAAGTCATGTTTCTCCCCTTAATGATAAATTGATTTAGAATCACACTAGTTCTCTGACTGATACAATATTACACTTATGATTGAAAAGTATTATAACTCACATATCTTCTTCAGAACAATCCTGTGAAGTGGATGGTGGAAGTATGTATTGTTAATGTATTTTTGCTTAATTTGAAGATCTTTTCTACTCATTAACAGGTCCATGTGACCTACTTAAATCAGATGGACATCTAAGTCACATGTGGTGGGAGGAACTTGCTGAATGGGTAGAACAGGAAGCAGGGAGCAAAGCTAGGAGGAAGTTGGTAAGAGTGGTTAGGGCAAGGAGAGAGGGCACAGGCAGGCACAGCTAGTGTTATGAACATTTGCTTGTGAGAAGGCCCTATGCTGAGAGGAAGGCTTGGCAATGGTGTTGACCCCTGCAGTGCTAATGTATATTGACTTCCTGGTTACTATGATGGATTTGGCTTTCTGGTGTGGGAATTTGGCTTTCTGGTGTTTGAATATGTGTTTTTCTTCTGTCTTCTATATGGAGAGTCTGTTATACTTTGTGATTTAGAACCATGCCAGCCTATTCATAGTCTTTGTTGGTGCTGTGTATATTGATGATCCAAAGCATTATTCCATTTTTTTTTGTAGATAAGGAAACTAAGTACTAGAGGGCTAAACATTAAGTATTTATTGAAAGTACTTACTGCAGTAATATACTGGGGACTATGTACTAAGTACTAGGGCTACAAAAACAAAGATGGACTAGATTCTGCACTCAAACAACTTGTATTCTATCCCATCATCACATAGCTAGGAAATATTAGAGGCAAGGTATAGGATCAGTGATTTAGAGCTAAAAGAGACATTTTGAGATCATGTAGTCCAAACACTTCATGGTACAGAAAATCAGAAAAGTTAAATGACTTACCCATAGTCAGAAGTGCTAGGGCCAGGATTTGAACTTGTGTCCTTTAAAACTTCAAAAGTCCCTTTCATGACTCTCTCCAAACTTGCTGTGGTTCCCCCTACACTGCTCTGCTTTTCCTTTGAGCAATCTGCCACTAAAGAAGGGAATAAATCTGAGACCACTGTAAAATTATAGCAGTTTTCAAGAAATGATCCTTCAGAAGCAATTCCCCAACATTCAAAGCCATTGAACATTCAATTAACTTTCATTTGGCTCTTGGGAACTATTGATTACAGAGACCTCCCACTCTCTCCACAAGTTCCTGCTACATTCCTCATTAAATTAATATTTAGAAGCTCAAAACTATTTAATTTTTTAAAATATGGGAACCATATGTTGGAAGATGTAGTGGAATGCCATGGAGAGAGCTAGGAGCATTATCTTCATGGCGGCCTGTTTACTTGTGGATATGAGAATACTTCAGAGTGAGAAGACCAAATATACCACTAGGTCATTCCCCCCTATTTTTAAAATTTATCTAGACTTGTGGTTTCATCAATGTTTAAGAACTTCCAATGTGGGGATCCTTCCACTGATGCAACCTAATTTTATCTTATGGTCTTATGGAATTGCCTGAGGTTTGAGGACAGGACACTGGGAGCTTTAATAACTTGCCTCTGTCACAGGACTGATATGAGTCAGAAACTGAATTTGACTTTGGAGGTTTCTTAACTCTAATGCCAGCCTTCTCATAATAGTATTTCTTATTACCCATGTGACCATGTTACACTTTTTCTCTGGCTTCATTTTTCTCCTTTGTACATGAGGAAGTTAGACCCAATCATAGAATGAAACTTTCATGAACATCTAATTAAACCCCATCATTTCAGAGAAGGAAAATAAAGCCTAGACAAGTGAAATAACTTGCTAAAGTTCCTTCAGATAATAAGATATGGGATGTGAACTCAGGTTCTTTGCCTTTATTTTTTAAGTAAAAGTTTATTTTATTTTTAATTTATGGAATAAAACAAGCATTTCTATAACATAGTATAATAAAAACTTGATTGCATATGAAACTGCAAATCTATCATGTACAACTTTTTATTCTTTTCAAATATGTAATAAAGTTATGTAAATTCATTTTCCCCTTTTTTTCTTCTTCCCCACCCTAGAGATGGCTACTTTTGGACACACAGATACAAACATACATACATACATATATATGTAAAATCATTCTGGACATACTTCTACTTTTCATTTCTTTTTCTGGATGCAGATAGCATCACTGGTATTAAAACCAATGCTTTTTCCATTGTATTAAACCAGTTCTGTGCTTAAAAAGGTTTCTTCTGACTCTAATGCTCTGTGCCTCTATATGGGGAAGAGAACTATGAAGCTGACTTGTTTATAGGAAAGTATATTTGAAATTCACAAGTGCCTGTGATTTCTCATAAATATTTGGGATGTGTTTTAAGTAAGTCTGAGCACGGTTGAAATGACAGGAATGTAAATGGTAGTGGCAACAGCCCTCATAGAGGTTTTTTTGGAGAAAAAAAAGACTGATGGCATCTGTACAACTGACAAACTAAACTCAGGGGTAAAACCTTTGAATTCCAGCTAATCTCTCCCTAACATTCCTGGATAGTTTCTTGTTAATTACCAGTCCTTGGTGCCAACACCTTGCTTTGTTTTGTCAGCAAATTTTTTTTTCATTTTAGCAAAGTCTCACTGTTGATCCTATACTATGCTATACTACACTATACTATATTGAGGCTATTCTATTATGATGATATTACCATTGCCATGAAATGAAAACTAAATTCCTAATCTCCTTAGGAAGAACAATACCTGCAATATTCTTTCAATAGATCATAAGTCCCTTCAGTGAAAAAATGCTATTTTTTTTTTAATTGAAGGCAGGGACTTTTATTTTTGTCTTTGTAATCAAAGCACCTAACATATCTGGTAGTAGATGTTTAATTGTGCTTTTTGATTCATTAATGTGCATCCCAAATGCTCAGCACTGGACTTGGCACTCAGTAGGTGCTTAAAAATGTCTAATTGCATTGAGAATTTCCACTAATGGGATTGGGAAGCTTTTGAATCTCAAACCCCTCTGCAGTCTGACATGGAGAGTCCTACCTGCCTTGCTTTGTGTTTTCTTGACTATGAAGTTGAGGATTGAAACCTGTCCCAAGCTGCAGAATCCGATGAAAGCGGTGGAAGTAGCTCTAAACTTCTATTTAATCTGTGGAATAATAAGGATGACTAAAGTAGCAAGTTAGGATCAGACTTTTGATTGTTTTGGATGCAAAGGCTTTATCATCAGGGTGGGCCACAAATTTAAATCTATGATTTGATCAGTGGAGTGACCAAAGTGACACTTTCAATAAATATTTTAAAACAACAAAATATAAAAAAAACCACATGATTGATGTCTTTTCAGAGCCTTAATCTGAAGAAAGCACTTTATCACTTCAGTGCTGTATAAATGTGTTCTTAACAATGCAATCATTGTCATCGTCATTGTCAGTAAGAGCAATAAGAGCATATAGAATTATGATGCTGATTCATTTGTTAATTTTTCAAATTCATTTAGCATGGCAAGCCAAGGAGGATCTTGGGAATTTCTAACCCAAAAATCAGTTTTCTGGAACAAAGAACAGTCACCTCAGTTACCAGATGGTAATACAAAGACTTTAATTTTAGTATAGGGCCACTCTGCTTAGTTTTCGTAAATGACTCTTCTTGGCTATGATTAAACAGTTATTCATTTGCCTTTACCAGGGAGAGGCTTCTAAACTCCACATCCTTGGAGTTGAGATGAATTGTAGGTGACTTAGAAGAGCTGAACCACAGAAGCTGGTAGCAGGGAATATTATGCAGTAAATAATTGTGTGTGTGTGTGTGTGTGTGTGTGGGCAGGGCCTGGGTAGGGTTGAAGGAGGTGATTTTCTAGGTCCCTTGTTACCAATAGTCTTTGAGATTGGCCATCCTCATGGCACCTTTTAGAATCTTTTGTTTCCTTCAGACAGAGGTTTTGGGAAGTTGAGATGAGATGAGATATTTCAGACCTCAAGCACTAATGTCATTTGTCATTGTTGTTAGCCTCCAAAGCTCCAAGTCACCAAGTCTCCACTGGTGATGAATACACTCCCTGAGCCTTCTCCTGCACTCCTGCTGAGCTCAAGAAAGGTTTGGAGAGCAATATATGTCAAGGAATGTGTGGGGAGACCTTGGACAACTGGAATCTTGGAAAAAAACCACATACATATGCACACGTGCTAAGTTTAATCTACCATACTGACACTTTCTTAAGTCTAAACAATCAACAAAATAATACAATAAGCCCTGATTTCCAGCGATTGTTGATTTTCTATTTCCATGGTAGGAATGCTCACATGGAAATTTCAATAATCTGTTTTGCAGATGAGAGTTGACTCCAGATTACCCCTACCTTAAGCTCTACTTAAGTGACCCCTTCTATGTTTGTCTTTCCTAATTTCCTTCCAGTTACTAAAGCCCTTGCATCTTGTCCAAATTTATCGTGTATTTATTGTGTGTGTGTTTAAAACATATATATGTATATATATGTGTGTGTGTGTATACACACATGTATATATTTATATATGTTGTTTTCTCTAATAGAGAATAAACTTCTCAAGGGCAAAAGCTGTTTCATTTTTGTTACTGAATCTCTTAGTGCCTGACACAATGTCTAGAGCACAGTAAGGGCTTAATAAATGGTTATTTAATTGATTGATTCAATGAGATTTGAATTCCATTTGAATTCCATAGCTTAGTTGATTTAATTAATTAGGAAGTGAATGAATTTCATTTTCTTTTATATTAGAAAAATCATCACTTAATTTCCTCTTCTGTAAAACTAAAAAAAAAAAATTTGAACTTGATGTTTCCATCCAGGTCTCATATTCTGCCATGATGCTTTGAGGATTGACTTCAAGCCCTTTTTCAACTTCCTCCCTAAAATCATCAAGCTATTTGCTATATTCATAAGCATGAAGATGGAAGGGAAGGTTATCTAGTCCAATATCCTCATTTTGATATGGGTAACTGGAGCCTTGAGAGGCTAAAGGGCTTGTACATGGTCAAATAGTTATGTAGGTATCTAAGGAGGGTTTGAACTCAGGTCTTCCTAGCCCTAAGTCCAGTGTCTTTGCCTCTCTGTTCTACTTTCATTGTCCCAGTAACCAGCCTTTTTGATTGAGAAATGTGAAAAACCTTACCTTAACACCTAGTTCTCAAGAATCCTTAGTCAAAATAGGAATCTGTCAGATGAATTTCTATTAGTATTGCAGTGTTCTATAGTCTCTGTCTTTTTTACAGGTGGTGGTCTTCCATTCCAAACCCTGTCTTCCATTCCAACTGAATTTCCTCCAGATTTATATAATTTGTGGTACCTTCCCCAGGCACAAAAATTCCTAGTTATGTCTCTAGGTATAAGGGGCATATGTGTGTGTGTGTACGTGTTCATATGGTGTGGGAGTTGGAAGACTGTCTGTGCTTGTTGTGACAATGTGTGTTTAGAGGACATGTGGGTTCATATGTTTAAGATTGGTGTGAGTATATAGGACACATGAATCTAAGGAGCATATGTTTATGTGATTGAGTATGGAGTATATGTGTGCATGTGTATATGCACATTCATATACACAAAAACTCTATAAAATGTATATATGATATGTGAGTTTAGCATGTGAAGATTTGAGCATGGGTTGGATGATTGACTATTGTAGCTGAAGATGCATGCATAAGGCCATGTGAGTATAAGGCATGAAATTGCATGTATAAGGATGGGGTGATTGGGCTGAAGTTATGTGTTTAAATAATATGTAGTTGTATCATGTGTGTTTGTGTGTCTCATTGGTAGAATTCAGACATGTAGTTTAAAGTAACCTTCAAGAGGTTATTTCATTGAATACACCAATTGATCAGCATTTGTTAAGTTCCTTCTTTCTGCTGGGCACTGGGGATAGAAAGACATAAGTGAATAGATTCTGTTCTCAATGAGCCTTACAAGAGTTTCTACAAATATACACAAAATAAACATGTCATAGGAAATTCATTAAAGAAAGTGAATTAATTTAAGGAGCCCTGTCCTTGCATGGCTACTGTTAGAGGTTATACTCTTTTCCTACATATTTCTCTGGCAATTTCCAATTTTTCCAAGGACTGATATTAGTATTTCCTCAGGTGGCCCCACTGGGAAGATTAAATTTCCACTCACTGGCCAAACACTGGGGAGACCTGGCATGAGCAATGTGGAATGTGCTCATGCAGGACTTCTCCAAGAATGCTCAAGTGTGAAAAAAGTACTGAAGGGAAAGAAAATGGTCCCAGATCTGCCAGAAGGGGCTTCTCCTCTCAAAGGACAACTCAGGTACAGATGTGGACATCTTATATTTTATCACGCACTAAAGGTCAAAGTTCATCTCAGTGGAAGGAGGAGTGAGGGAGAGTATACAAAGCTGAATCAATCAATATGCCAGGCAATGATGATACAAATTAAAAAATGAAATAGTCCCTGCCCTCAAGGAGCTTATATTCTATCTGGAGGGATAATATGTACATGGAAATACATCTAATTATATAAACAATAAGTACAAGATAATTTATTGGGGAGAAGGCACTGGACCAAGAGAGACTTCATTAGGCACTTGAGCTATATTTTGAAGGAAGCTAGAGATTCTAAGGAGAGATGGTATGAAATGAGCTTCCTGCATGGGGACTAGTTTATGTGAAGTCACAGATTTGGGGGATTGAATATTCTATGTGAATAACAAAGGGAAGAGGAAATGTCATATACTAGAAAGGTAAAGAGAAGGCAGAGATTGAGGGAAAGGAAAGAAAAGGAGCTAGTATTTTCACCCTTCATCCTAGTCTGGAATGTCTTCCCCTCTGTTTATCCACATCCTTCCAAGCCGAACTTATCCTATTATCTACATAAAGCCTTCCCAGAAAACTCTAGACTTCAGAAATTCCTTCTTCTTAGCTTCTTGCATCCCTAAAGCATTTACTATCTGCTTGATTTTCACACTGCATTAAATTGTTTTCTTGTCTTTTTATTTGTGTTCATCTTGTTCCCCAGACTAGACAATGAGTATCTGTCAGGTCAAGGATTGAGTTTTCTACTTTTCTTGCATTCAGCCCAGAGACATGTCTACATGCCCAGTAATTGATAGACTGATTCACTCGGAAGGAAAAATATAAGTAGAGAGGAAATAGAGAGAGAAAAGAAAGGGGAAAGATTATGAACATTTTGCCAAAGGACACCAAACACTTTTGGGGTTTGATAAAAGGATTTTGATTTGATAAAAGAATTAAAAGATTTGACAAAAAGGAAATGATAGAACACTTTTAGACTCTGGGCTGGAACCTTAAAAAAATGAGTATCACAAGTTAGAAAACATTCCAATATAGAAAGCATGACAAGTTTATGGGAATGGGGAGTATGGTAACAGATAGTTCCCAGCTTTCCACTACCCCCATCCCCCCATTAGGATTATAGAATGTCAGAGCTGGAACAGAGCCTTTGGGATCCTCTAGTCCCACCCTCTCATTTTACAGAGAAGAAAACTGAAGCCCCAAAAGAGGGGAGGTTGATTTGCCTGTGGTTGCGTAACTAGTTAGTGGAAGAGATGGGACTAAAACCAGCCCTCCCTGCCCTACCATGCTTCTACTACACACACTTCTACTATGCTCCCATGTAAAAAGAGTAATTATTATAGTTCACATTTGTAGTTATAAAACACTTTATAGTTTAAATAAACTTTAAAAAAACATTCCCTTATTTTATCCATACACTTCCTTTTTTAGGTAGATAGTGCAAATATTATGTGACAAGATTATGGAGTATGGTCAGATTGGCACATACATGGCACATTGTACAAAGCATTATAAATATTCTCTTCCTGTTTTCAGCTGATGTAGAAGCTTGGGGGCAGAGCCACTTTTGGCCATGTATACAGGCTTGCACTAGTTTGTGATAGTGGGTTCCCTAATTGCAGCTAAGCCAGAGCTTAGTGGATATACAAAAGAGACAAAGTGACATGTCCCTTTGATCCTTTTTTTCTGTCAGTAAAACGTGAGAACTGTTTAGAAATGGTTTGAGACTTCAGTGGAGAAGTGGATAGTTTCTCTTTCCCAACTCCTTCCATGGGGCAACATGTGCATGACTGCCTCTATCTCTGTGTTTGTTCTTTCATGGTCTTGGGTAATGGGTATTCTGAGATGGACAAATCCAGTTCATTTTGTAAGTTCCAAAAGACCTAAAGATCCAGAGAGGCCTGTAAGGAGACATTTGTGATCTCCCGACAGCAGAAAATGGCTGAAAGCAGGGAAGGCATCTACACCAGGATTAGGGAGATGCACCAAGGATAAATAGATAAAGGAGAGGTAGTCATCTTCAGGGAGTATGACCCACTGGTAGTGCAGAGAAATGCTAGCTTTGGACCCAAAGAAGTAACCAATTATCAGACCCCAACCGTAAAGAGGTACACCCAAGATGCATTGTGGGAAGACTTTAAGAAGGGAAACAGGACTTCCCGTAGTTCAGGAGCTGTCTTTTGTCTTGGCCACATGTGTTCCCTGATGAATGACTCGATGATACCATAAATATAGCCTCTGACCTCAAGAGAATTCTCCTGAATCCTGTAATCATCATTATCTAGGCTACTCATAATTGTACTTTTGAAGAAGTCTTATGTGTATACAGGCTCCAGCCCTCTTTGTTCTCCTTGATATAAAACAGTGTTAGTACTGACCACTTCAGGTCACTCAGAATCAGCCTACAGTTTGCAAAGGATTAAGAAATGAATGACCAGGAAGAAAGTGGATGAAAAGAGTATAGTGGGTTTTTTTTTAAGAGTTTGACTGTGAAGGGAAGGAGAGATATAGGATTGAGGGAATGGTAGGCACACTGTGGAAGTCTGATTGAAGACGGGGGATGGTGCTGGGTACAGGAATAAAACCAGATGGAGAAAGAGAGGAAGGGAGAGAGAGAGGAGGAAAAGAGAGGGAGAGAAGAGGGGGGATAGAGGATGGAAAGAGAAGAGAGAAAGAGGGAAAGGGGTGGAGGGAGAGGGATAGAGAGTGCACAAGTAGAAAGGCTATTCTTGACTGGAGTCATGTTTTTTGATAAGTTCAAAGGTTATAGTGAGCAGGAACACAGTAGAATTTTAAATAAATTGCAAACAAACAAACATATAAATAGTAAATAAATAAATGAATAAATAAAACTTTGCTTCATTTCTGGTATCCAGAAGGTGGGAGCACCATGAATCTCATGAATGCTGAAGTCTCTTTATCATATTGTGAGAAGGAGCTTCCTGACTCCAGAAAGGATTCTCAGACCATGTTCACTAGGAAAGTTATGGGGTCCCTGACCATAAGAAGAAGAATTAGTCACAGACAGAGGGCAACTTCAAGGGAATAACATCAGAAGAGGCCAGGTCTTCCAATTCTCAGTTCTGTGTGCTCTTCCCATGAGGCCAGAATGGATTGGAAGAACCATCTGGGAAATCCTCCATGGTGTATAGGGCTGACACTGGAACTCTCCTGTGCTAGGATGACTGATATTTTGCTAAGATTGAAAAACTGCTCAAGTCATCATTGAACATGGCTCAGGAGGGGCAAAGTGAGTCTGGTGACCTACCTACACAGCCCTCCCTCACTCAAAACAAAGTCAAGTGCAAGTCATGTTATCATTTCTCTGATGGCATGGTCTTCCTTGAAAATGAAGGATGAACATAGACAGACTGTGTACACTGTAACTTAGTTGGTTTCTTGTAAACATACATGTGAGTTTTATTTTTCTCTTTTGTTGGAGGCTATTTTTAGTTCAACGATCATAAACTCATAATTACCTGAAGTTTGTGAGAGCTAAGAACTGACATTAAGAACATATAATGAGGGGCAGTAAACTGAACAAGGTGTGTGTGTGTGTGTGTGTGTGTGTGTGTGTGTGCTTGTGTAGCTATAATGCTTCCAGAGAGAGGGGATTTAGGAACAATGCAAATGTTCCAGAAGGAAAAGAAACTTAGGAAGGAAGATATTGATGTGCAGGGTGTAGATGGTGATTTAGGCATATTGGCACAGGAAGTTGAGTGTAGATTTCCTCCCTGCACTCCTTGTGAGGTGGAGATCTCCACTTCAGTTAACAAGCGGAAACTATGGAAAAGTAAGTGCATCATATTAAGGACTCCTACCTCACCTCGCCTTTGAGATCAGATGATAATTTTAGTTGTTTTTCTATCTGTGTACCCTCACCACAGAAAAGATGAACTATAAGAAGGTTAGAAATGCATCATTATGAGGTTTGGAGAGAGGGACCTATATGGCAGTCTTGTTGTTGTTGGTAGTTGTTGGTAGATACCTGTGAGAAAGAAACAGAGAAAGAAAAAAGCACTAACTCTCGTGATGGAATTCAGTGCTAATAGATTGTCTACTTTCTATATGTAATATACTTGTTCCTGCCTTCCACCCTTCACATACTCTGTTTTGCTCACCCAGAATGAATCTCCTTCAACTTTACATTTCCCTTTCTCTAGGAAGCCTTCTCAAGTTAGCCCCACTCTGTTTCAGGATACATTTAATATAAATGTATGTGTTGTGGGTCCTATTCAACAATAGCCTGATGTCCAGTAGCCATTATCTGTAGCAATGTCCAGATGTTGGATAGACCATATTTTTCTGGGGTGCATTGCCTCCTCATTAATTAACAAGAGCTAGCAATTTGGAACTATGCTCGAAGGGCTATAAAAGGTGCATACCCTTTGATCCGGCAATACTGCTTTGGGCTGTATCCCAAAGAGATCATAAAAATGGGAAAAGGACCCACATGTACAAAAATATTTATAGTAGCTCATTTTGTAGAGGCCAAGAACTGGAAATCGAGGGAATGCCCATCAATTGGGGAATGGCTGAACATGTTGTGATACATGAATGTAATGGAATACTATTGTGCTGTAAGAAATGACAAACAGGTGCACTTCAGGAAAACTTGGAAAGACTTATATGAGCTGATGCTGGGTGAAATGAGCAGAACCAGGAGAACACTGTACACAGTAACAGCCACAGTGTGCAAGAACTGTTTTTGATAGACTTAGTCCTTCACAGCAATGCAGGACATAAAATGTTTCAAAAGAACTCATGATCCAAAATGCCATTTACATCCAGAGAAAGAATTATGGAATTGGAAAGCAGAGTGAAGTAGACTATTTTCTCTTTTGTTATGTTTTGTTTTTCTCATGGTTTCTCCCATTTGTTTTAATTCTTCTATGCAACATGACTAATGTGAAAATGTGTTTAATGGGAATGTATGTGTAGAGTCCATATAAGATTGCACGCTGTCTTGGGGAAGAAGCGGGGAAGGAGGGGGAGAAAATTTGCAACTTATGGAAGTGATTGTTGAAAACTGAAAACAAATAAATTAATATATTTGAAAAAAATAATAACAGCTAAGGTTTAAAGTGTTTTACATATATTATTACATTTGATACAATAACCCAGTGTGCTAGATGTTTTTAGGATTATGGCAGACAAGGGTAGTAGAAGTAAGTGACTTTTCCATCAGTTGCTTAGCTGGTAAGTGCTCCTCCTCCTGGGAAGTTCTCCTGTCTCCAGGTTTAAGGCACTTTTCATTATTTAATAGTGTCTCACCTTCTTTATGACCTGGATTCTTTTCTGCTGTTCCTATGTGTCTTTCTATGTCACCTAGTACAGGATTCTTCATGTTGCAGGCACTTAGAGATGATAGCTGACTTAGAAGCCCATAAACTGGAAAGAAGTCAGCTTGAAAAACAGGTGCAATCTTAGTACATGGTACCTCTTCTCTTTTTAGTCCATACTGTCTCATTTGGTGATCTCATCAACTCCAGTGTATTCAGTAATTATTGCTTGGCAGATAATTTCCATCTCCAGCCCTAATCTCTGTCCTGAGCTATAGTCATGCATCTCCAGCTGCTTCTTGGACATTTTTCCACTTACTTGGTTCTGACTGAGGAGGCCCAAATTAAAGTAGTTTCTACAAAGCATTTGACCAAATTTACTTCTCAGTGTGACATAGTTTGTGAATGAGTCCTTCATCCTTAGAGGATCCACCATCTAGACTTTTCATTCCTGGAATGGGTCCTGGTAGCTCCTCAGGGATGTGCTGATGAACCAGGCTAGGCTAGCCACAAATTGTGTCCTGGATTCAAGTTTTTGTACTTCTGGTGGTTTTCCTGACTTTTTCTTACAAAATTTCATCCTAGTTCATCACATCACCAGGACTCCTTCCCCATAAGCAGAAAAGAATTGACAAAATAGGGACAGAAACAATAGTGGGACTATGTACTCAGGTAGATAGAGTGAGCTGCTGGGAATAGTTTTCTTTTTCCTCCTGGAGGTTCACAGCAATCTTTGCCTCCTTACTTGATTGGAGAGAGAGAGAGAGAGACAGAGAGAGAGAGACACAGAGAGAGAGAGAGAGAGACAGAGACAGAGTCAGACAGAGACAGAGAGACAGAGACAGAGAGAGAGACAGAGACAGAGAAACAGAGAGACAGAGGGGGGGGGATCAAGATCAGAGGCTACTCAAATATCCATTTCTTTACCACAGGGTTAGCTTACTGGAAATAGTAACCCCTGCCCATGCTCCAAAGTACATGTTGTGGGGTTGGGCAGCTAGGTGGTGCTGTGGATAGAGCACCAGTGCAGGAGTCAGGAGGACCTGAGTTCAAATCTCACCTCAGACACTTGACACTCACTTGGGCAAGTCACAACCCCAATTGCCTCATCCTGGGTCATCTCCAGTCAGCCTGATGAATATCTGGTCACTGGATTCAGATAGCTGTGGAGGAGAAGTGAGGCTAGTGACCTGCACAGCCCTCCCTTACTCAAAATAAAGTCAAGTGCAAGTCATGTCATCATTTCTCTGATGTTATGGTCTTCTTTGGCAATGCAGGACTAACACATAACCATACTGTGGGTTGGGGTTGTATTAGGCATAGCATATTGAGCATGCTCTTAAGCACTGGGTTCTTATTGGTTGGTGTTCTCTTTCTATAACTATATTATACCCAATGCTCAACATAGTTGCTAGAAGTGGGGAACCTGCAGCCTCGAGGCCACATGTGGCCCTCTTGGTCCTCAAGAGTGGCAGTTTGACTCAAGGCAAACTTCACAGAACAAATCCCTTTAATAAAAGGATTTGTTCTGCTACATCAGGATTATTTCCCCATTTAAATATCCATAAACTATCCTTTTAATGAAACACGTTACAATATTTTGCTAAGGAATGAAGTTGATATTGCCAGTATCCCACTTGAAGAATCTACCTTTTTCTTTTTTGCATATTTAGACACTTGCCTCTCTTCAGTACAAAGAGCATTTCTCTTATTCTTCATGTTTTTCCAAAGAGCATCAATAGTGGCTCAGCAATCACACCTGCAAGTTGTTTTAGTTTCCCTTTGTGAGTACCGTATCCATTTTGATGTTCCATCTATCATGTTAAATCTAAGAATCTCAAAATTTCAGTATTAGGAGAGACCTAATAGCTCATTGCAGTCCATTCCCTACCTGAAAAGACTCCCTCCCCCAATATCTCTGTCGAGGAATGCTAATAATTGGGGAATTTTTTTATCTGGGTCAACTCAACCTCGAATTCTAAAGCTAGAGGAAATGAGGACTGTAGAGACGGATGGGATTCATCCAAGGCTACCTAGCATAATTGGTTGGTGAATTTGAATTGGGAATAGAATCCTGGTTCTTCACTCATAGTTCAATTTGCTGTTTACTTTACTATCCTGTTGCCTCAAGGCAAAGGACTGAAGGAATATGATAAAGATCTGGATTTGATAGAAGGGATAGTTTTCCTACCATTGGAATTAAGACACTGAAAGAGGCATCAGGAGTAAGTCATCATTTCTCTCTCTCTCTGTAAATCTTTAAGAATGAAGTTAATACCCATCTGAGTAAGTTGGGATAAGTACAACTTTTCCTTGAGGCAGGAGGGTAAACCAAGTAATATGAAGAATTCTCTTTTGGTACTTGGATATTGTGAGAAAGATGCTCTTAGGGTTTGAAATAAGTTTGTAGAAGATGACTCAGAAAAAGAATCAGAGATCTATATATTCAAAATGAAATATTAAGGGAATTACTGGAAAAGATACAACTTCTGGAAGAGATTATAAAGAAATTCCTTAACTGCAGAGCTCTCTCACTCCCCTAGCTGAGAAAGCAAACAAACTTCTACAATGTGATGTGATTTTTTTTCATTGGGTGAAATGATTTCTGCCTTAAGCTACGTACACATTGCCAAAATCATGTGGGGCAGCCGCTCTGGCAAATTTCTGTTGGGTCTTAGGGCTGCTATGGATAATTCAAACCAAGGAAGGCTTTCTGTACTTGAATTTCTTCACATTGCTGTGAGTCCTATACTCATGAATTCCTAAGTGTTCCTAAGCATTCTTATGGCTTTATGGTTCCATGAAATGTGATACAGTGGTGGGAATACCACATCTAGAATCAGGAAGACATAGGTTCAAATCCTACTCCATATATGTGGGAAAGTCACTTAACTCATCAAAGTCTTTTCCTCATCCGAAAAAAGAAGATAATAGCATTTACTTCACAGGATTATTATTGGGCTCAAAATAAATAAAAGCACAGCTTTGTAAATCTTAAAGCTCTCTATAAATGTCAGGTCTTAAAATGACTATTTTGC
This sequence comes from Potorous gilbertii, assembly GCA_028658325.1. Lineage (NCBI taxonomy): Eukaryota > Metazoa > Chordata > Mammalia > Diprotodontia > Potoroidae > Potorous > Potorous gilbertii. The sequence continues at coordinate 420,238,820 of CM053769.1, forward strand.
ACAGATATTTCCTTTGCTCTGAACAAGTCATGCAGGCATTATGAAAATGTATCTATCTGCATGGCAAAAAGAATGTTGGATTTAGAGAGAGGAAGTGAGTTCAAATCCTGCCTCAGCCATTTACTAGCTGTACGACCCTCATTACATTGCTTTATGTTTCAGAATTTGTTTTTTTTCAATTGGGATGAATGAAAACAATTGTACTATCCATTTTAGAGAGTTTTCCTGAGGAGAGTACTTTGTAAACCTTAAAGTGCCCTATAAATGTGAGCCATTATTATAGAAATATGCAGGACTAGCTCTCTAGAGATAGACAAATATTCACATGTGCAATTCATAGAGCTGACATTTTCCACAGGACTTTGGTTTCCAGGGTGTTGGGGCCAAAGCATTATGTTTTCAAGAATCTCAGCCTAAAAGTCCTTGTCTACAGATTGCTTCACTATATCTTTCCCACGACTGTGAAGTCTGGCCCTAGTAGCAGCTGCCTTTATTGCTCTGGGATCAGAATGTATAATTTTTAGTTGTTTTCGTTTTCTTTTCATTACATTCTTGATGTTTGCATGTGTGTCTATGTGTCTGTATGTACCCATGTGAATACCTGTGTACATTCATGTGTCATTGACTGTATTGAGGATTGTGCCCTTATGCTATTTTTCTGCTACATGCAAAGACAGGATGGCCTTGGTTCACCACTTGTCTTCCTGGTCATTCTCACTGACCATCAGCTCAGCCTATCTGTGTCTTTAAGTGAATATAACTAGGTCAGGGTATAATATGTATATATAATTGCTATAAAAAGCATTGAGATTATATTATATTTATTATTATATATGATGGTATATGTTTATATGTCTTATGTATAAGAGATATGTGTTATTATATCTAGTATGTAAAAGACAAATGTCTGCTAATATTTATAGTGAATGACCAAACTTAAGATCCTTCTTCATTTTGTCTTCATTCCTCATGTCTAAATGTCAGTTTTAGTCATGTTTTGTATCTTTACCAATATCATTTTTCATAGTATCGATAGAGTTTAGGTCTCTGGCATTCGTGCCTTGTCTTATGATGTTTAAACATTTATGATGTGCAAACTCCCTTGAATTTATTACTTACCTTGAAACATCAAGGCACAACCAGCAATGTTTGGGAAAACAAATTTTAGTTGGAAGTCTAAAACATTAGATGATGTTTCTTCCTCACTTTTTCCTAGTTCTAACTCCTTCCAAGATGATTCTCTTTCCCTTCATTGCTCTCTCCACTTCACCTTGAGAGGCCCACCTCACAGTCTGCATAAGCTGCCCTCACCTACCTATCTCCTGTTGCTTGGACCATCAGTAGATCTTTTGTCCCCTGAATGAATAAATGAATGAATGAGCATTTGTTAAACATGTATTATATGTCAAGCACTGTGATAATTTCTAGGGATATAAATATAAAAGCAAGACAGTTCCTATCCTCAAGAAGCTTGTATTCTAAAAGGGGAGAGATGTTGGAGAATTGTCAGAGTAATATTTTAGTTTGAGAAGCCATAGGGATAATGAGTGGAGTGATAGGAGAGTTGATTAACTTATCCTTTGTAATAGCAATGGAAGTATTGATTTGATTATGTTTTTAATAAAGCAAAAAGGGTGGTGAGCAGGAGGAGAAGGGAGAAGGCCAAGAGTATGGTCAGGGTGGAATGTGACTCATGGTTGGAGCCATCAGATAGAACAGAGAGCTATCTATTGTAGACATGTGAGTTTTTACTCATGCCACTATCTAACATGGGAACCACAAATAGCCTCAGAGAGTTGTATTTAAAGTTTTTTCTTCCTAGATTCTGGAATAAGTAACTTTCTAGGCCATTTGGAGCTTCTGTTTAGGTTTTAGGGGTCGTGTTAGGCAAATGAGAGTGGGAGAAAAATCAAAGCCTCATGTGCATGATTTTGAATCTAGCAAAGCAGAGGTAATGATTCAATGGGTAGTTAAAGAACACTTTCCTATTGTAGTAGAGAGGAAGGGGAAGGAGGATGAATACAGACAGGAAAGGAAGGGATTAAAGGGAAAGAGTTAATGTTTGGTTTTTCCATTTCCAGGGCCAGGAAATCCCCAAATGTGGCTAAACTGAACTTTGCCTTTGTACCTTGGGAATGACCTTCTACCAAAAAAACCCTTTTGAAATTCAGGTGGTGGTTTCTGGGAACTGGAGGACACTGCTCTGGGTTGTTGGTGTTTGCTACAGGCCAAGTGATGGTTTCTTGTAGACCTCAGAGGCTGGGAACATCCATCACAAAGATGGTGTTCAGAATAATCAAGAGGCAGGATTCTCTGCATGATTCTTCCAGCACAGTTTTATAGAGACTGCCTTTACACCTCAACCTACCCTTAATGAACTGTCACATGACATGTGTATGGATGCTCTGGACAGATGACATCAGCAGTTCCTATGAGTCTCCCTCTTCCTGGAGCTGTTCATCTTCTATGGTGGCCAGCTTAAACAGTGCTCTGTAATCTGTTATTAGAGTTGCTTTTGGTTGGTTTTGTAAGCTATTAAGCTAATATATTACCTAAGCTATAACCAACCAGGCTGTCCTGATTTAAATAGTTCTATTTTTCTATGAACATAGACTTATAGATAGAGAGGATCTTAAATGTCATCTAGTGCCAGAGTTAAAACTAGGACAGAACAATGGGGGCTTTTCCTCAGAGCACCAAAATTTATAGGATTTAACACCTTTACACTTCCAATGGTGTCACTCACTATCCCTCTCATTTGGTCAAATTTGTCTCAATTGCTTTTTGTATTATTTTCATATCATGCTCTGGGTAAATTTCTTGCTTCCTGCCAAAATCATCATAGAGTTTTGTAGTTCAACTCTTTTAGATGCACAGATCAGGAAATGGAAGTCCAGAAAGGCCAAGTTGCTTGCCTAAAATCACACATATAGTCTGTCAGAAGTGGGATTCAAACCTAGATTTTCTATTAATGTAGCATTTTTCCCACTTTTAACATGCCCATCACCAGCTTCATACACTTAAATTTACAAGTTTAAGAAGCTTTGGATACTAATTTCGGCATCCCTTTGTCTAATAATTTTTTAGTGTGTTAATTAAAATTACCTTGTCTTTTGTTAATTAGGCAGGAAAGATAAACCCCCTCAGGAAGGCAATCTTTGAATAAGTAGACCTCTTTTTTTGAATTCTTCTTAGTGAATGAATAAGTTTCAGCCAAAACTCACTCTAGTCTGGGAATTATCCCATATGTTTTCCCCCAATGTGGATTCTGCATTTTCTGCTCTTTCCACAAATGCCTTGTTATGAGAATATTTGATTTTGAATGGCTCACAGACAATAACGAATGCCTGTATGTGCAAGAGCCATTACTGTATTCTTGTTACAAGCTGGGATTCTAGAGCCTAGGGAGAATTAGGTGTTGAAGCATGAATGATTTTTGGTATATGTCTGTATTAGGTATTGTTAGGTTTCCCCTCTTTCCCTGGGCCTATAATTTTGTGTATTTTAATTGGACAGTATTTTAGGTCCATCTGCATGAAATTTAATGTTGGCTCAATCAGAGGGTCCTCAACTCAGTCAATTCAGCTATGGAGAGACAAGGTTTTTATTAGGTTTATGCTGGGATAGGTGTGCCCCACGTTGCAATAACATCCTAAGTCCTCATCCATTTTGCTAGCTCTTAAGTTTTAGCTGTGATTGCCTGTCAATGATGGACAAGAAAAATCTGATCTAAAGCATTTGTCACTCTTTCATGGTGTAGGTTCATAGCCCGTACTCCTAATGGGACAGATTTTAGATGGTTGCCACTGACTTTTCAGAAGATAGAATATGTGAGGAAATAAGCAAAAGAGGTTCTGAGTAAGCCTGTTCTCAAAATCAGAAAAGGAACTCAAAGAGCTGATGATAGTTCAGGACAACTCAATACAGGGTGACAATTGAGGATAGAGTCCTGGACATAGGGTCAGGAAAATCTGGGTTCAAGTCCTGTCATTGACACAATTATAGGGTGAGTACTTAACCATTATGAGTCTTAGGTCCCACATCTTCAAAAGATGGGGTTGAACTGGCTATCCTCTAAGGTCCATTCCAGCTTGAGATGGAGTATGAATTACTATGAAGTAATTCTAAAATTACTATGAACTAATTCTAAAATAATATCTGTTGAGTACTTGATCAAACCTGGACAATGAGTCTCCCTAATAAACCTTTCAGCCACTTGAAATCCCATCTCCTTTCCAAAGCTCCCTTTTGTTTACTAGAAGGTGAGATTTCAACACTCCTCCACCCCCAGCATGCATACTGAAGCATAGGCATTAGACCTGCAATCTAACATCAAATAAAATAATGCAGACTTCTGGCCTAGATGGCTGCTTGGATGGGAGATTAAAAGAAAGGGAAAAGAAAAGCAAAGAATTAGAATCTAAAGTGGAGCCTTAGATTTCCTCTTAGCTAATTGGGGAATGGCTGAACAAATCACAGTATGTTCATGTTTTAACATATTATTTTTCTGTAAGATATGACAAAAGATATTTCAGATATTTCTGGTTAACTATGAACTGATACAGAGCAAAGTAAACAGGGCAGAACAATTTATAGGGACAGCTCCACTGTAAAGCAAAGCAGTGTTGAGAGATTTAAGAAGTCTGATCAATGTGACAACCAAATATATCTTCTGACAGAGAGAAGATGGACATAAGACATATACTTTGGACATGCCTATTGTGTGGATTTCTTTTACTTCACTTTACTTATTTGTTACAAAAAATACTGTGACCTTCAAAGAATCAGTATTGTTGTGTCACAAAATCAGTTACCCTCAAGTTGGAAGGAATCACCAGTAGTCACCATCAGTGATCATCTAGTTCAACCTCTACCTAAACAGTTATCTCTTTGACAACAGTCCCTCAAAAGAGTGATATGACCTCTGCTTGAAGACTTTCATGGATGGGAAACCCATGATCTCAAAGAAGCAAAGCCATCCCTTTTTTGAGTAGCTTTCATTGTTCACAAGTTAAGATATCAAATCTCCATTTGCTTCTCTTCAACTTCTATACATAACTCCTTGTCCTGACATTTTATCCAAAAAGAATAAATCTATTTCCACTTCTACATAACAATATTCCTTTAAGATTATTAGCATTCACTATCCCCAAATCTTTTCTTCTTAAAGCTGAATATTCTTAGTTCTTTCAACCAATTGTCATATGACATGATCTCCATTCCTGTCACTAACTCTGGTCATCTTCTCCAGAGAAGAGACCTTCTTTATTTTAGATTATGTCATCCAATGGGTTAGAGAGTCCTCTGTGCTTAGTGTCATCTGAAGATCTAAGAAACATAAACAACAATTTGCTGCTTCTTCCAAATCATTGATTAAAATGCAGGACAGTACAAATCTGAGGACAAATCTAGGGTACTCCACTACAATCTATAAAAACACATTAATGACTGATTAATTCAGAAAATTCCAGATCTATTTAAATGCACTATCATATAGCCCACCTCTCTCAATCCTATCCTTGTGAGACTTTGTAAGATGCCTTAATGAAGGAAACAAAAATTTATTAAACACCTACTATGTGTCAGCCACTGTACTAAATACTTTACAAAATATTATCTCATTTGATTCTCTTCTCCTCTCCTTCTTCTATCAAGACTGCTGCTTCAAACCAACTAGTCTTTGTATAACATGGGTCTAGATTCTGAGCACATTGTATACAGGTTTTAAACTTGTTTTGCATGCTGATTGTCAACAGATCCTTGGACAATTTCTGTCATACTGCCTTTGATTCCTGTAATGGTTTCCCTTCTCATTCCTTCCTCTTGACTTCCTTGATTTCTTTCAATACTCAGCTCAAATCCTACCTTCTTCAAGAAGTCTTTCCTGGTCTCTCCACCCTCCCAGATTTCCCAATTTTCACAATGGGAACACAGCCAGAGTGCAGGCAGGAGAAATGGGAAAACCTTCTGCAAGGCTGGCACAGGAGCTGCAAGATCTGTTGATTTCAGGCACCCTCTAAATATGAAAATGCCATCAAATATAAAGATAGTGACTGCTCCATATGGTCTTAGGCATAGCTATGCCGTGTATAGTTACTGAGATTTTTACTTTTCTTTTCTTAGGTTGCTATGGTTACCAGCAAGAAAACCAGGAGTTTTGGGGGAAGCAAGCAAAATGTTGTTTTTTTTGTCAATTTAAAGTTTGACTTCTTTCTCCCTGGGCTTTGAAATGACCCTGGCCACAAAGTCATATCACCTTCCCTCTTTGGTTTAGCAAGATGAAAATCAATGCTGAACTAGTGATAAGGTACGTTTATCTGTCAAAAGTGAATATATAAGTGTAGGAATTGTAGTTGCAACTCTCAGATAAAATTGTCTGTGTCAGGATACATGTCAGAATCAGGATTGTCTACTAGTTCAAACTTCTTTTTTTTTTTGTGATTCTCAATTATTATACCATGGGGATGTTAAAAGTCCATGAGCCATGTAATGTCAAAAGACAGAGATTCAGTTTGTATTGACCATCCATTCCCAACCTAACAGACTATTTATAACCCCCTAAATTGGGGGTGTTAGCTGATCAAAGGGAAGATGTATTTTACTTATGTTTATTCTTAGGTTCTAAAGGCTGATTGTTACTTAAAAGATACAATTTGATGTTATAAGCTCCTTGATGAGGACTAACTAATGTTTGTTTATTCAACAAACAAACCATTATGTTGGGACCAGAATTCTAAACATGTAAGCTGAATGTACACTTATAAAGATGGTAATCATTTAGTATGAGCCAATTGCCAGAGGAAAAACTGGAACACAGTACATTTAAATGGAGGTTACCAGGAACATACATGGCACTAAGAAATAAGAGTTGGATCCTTCTCCCAGCTACCTTGGCCAGCTCATTGAACTCTTTTGCTCCTGTTCTGTTGAATAGGGGAGATGATATCTGCCCTGTTTCACCTTGCAGGGATCCTGTGAGATTTAGTAAAGTGATAAGAACTCTGAATCTAGAGACAAAACAAAACACTTTCGAACAGAAAGAATTATTTTGATAATCTCTCCATTTTAGACTGGAAAAGAATCATGATGTTCTCCAGACAAATTCCTCTGTGAGCTTGTATTTTCAGATAACTTACTCATAAAATGCTTACATTCCAGAAAAACTCAGCTGGATAAAACTGTGAAGGGAAAGCCAGTTCTAATTATTCCTCATCTGTATCCCTTTCTCCTACAGTTTCCTTATGTTTCTAGCAGCAAACAATTAATGTTTATTACTGAAGTTGCCATTGAAAACTAAGTCAATAACTATCATTGTTTAGGAAGGTATTTTAGAAAGATATTTGATGAGAGTATGGGATGGAGAAAGGTTGGACGGAGGATTCTTGATTTGAACATTCAATAATAAAAACTGTATAACTATCAATAGTGCTGGTTCTTTGTGGTGGGTTGGAAGTGGGATGGGAGTGAGCAAGGAGATGGGGTGGCAGGAACTCTTGGGAGTACAAGAAAATCTGCCTTGTGGCAAAGAGTTGGCCTAGGGCATCATTTTCCGCCTACATACTTGTGCTTTGTTGTATTGTGAAAGACTCCTTAGCCCATTGCAATATCCTGACTATCAAGATTGATTTCCCTTGGGAGGATAGATGGAGATGGAGATAGACCACAGCAGGGAGAATAGACCTCAGAGACAGCATGTTTGTTATGTGTTTATATGTACGGGCCATCCATTTGCTCTAGAGATTTAGATGTTCCATAGAAATGCATTTTGCAAATAATTGGACTCCATCTTAATTTTGATCATATGGTCATAGCTTATTTTAATGAGTCCAGGAGAATATAAGCTCCTTAAAGTCAAGGAATATTTTCATTTTTGTTTTTTTTATCCCCAGGGTCTAATATGGATTCCATAAATGCTCGTTGAATTGAATTGAATTGAATGATATACTTCCCTGTATCTTGAACAGAGGATTCTAACCATCATATAAACTTTAAAAAAATTACTTGAATCATCAATGAGAAGATCAGTACGGTTTAGTGGAAAAAAATCCATGTTTTGGAGTCAGAGGATACAAGCAATACTTCTCCTAACTCTCCACCATTCTCCTTTTTAAGGTTTTGATAAATGACTCAATGGCAAGAATATTCCATTATATCACACTGTAAAAATACTCCTAGCCAGTGTGCCTAGCACACTATAATGCTAAGATTATGAAATTGGTTATCTCCCACTCCCCCACCACAACTTCCTGTTAGAATCTTCTCCAATGCATCTCTGGGTCCATAAGTAGTTTTAGTGTGAGATGACAAATAAACTGTGCGTAGCATCTATGGATGGTTACCATCATCAGCACATCAGTCATGTCTGGGATTGGCCCTCAGTCTCCTTGTGAGTTGGAATTAAAATTTCTTATGCCTTGGTTTGAATGTTTCAGAAGTAAACTGGGATGAATAGAACATGTTCTGGAAGGATATTTTTTTCACAAGGAACAGAATAGATAAAAGGAGGAAACCTGGGGAATGATATGTTATATTAAGAAGATATGCTTATGATGAAACCCAGGAATTGGAGGAAGGGAAAAGGTGGGAGAGAATTTGGATGAGGGTCAATGGAAAGATATCATTGTGGGAGTAAACTACAGGCCACCTGGACAGAAGGCAGAGATAGACAAAGAGTCCAGGAAATATATCACAAGCATAACATTGCATGGCAATAATGGGGGCCTTCATCATATGGACATCTGCTATAGCTCTCTGTCTGCCAAAAGCAGAATACCTAATAATGCAATCTTAATGTTAATCTTATTCTTCAAATGATTGAAGAATCAGTAAGGAGAATGGTTATTCTGGATCTGATTCTGATGAAGAAGGAGAAACTGGTTGCTGAAGAAAAAAATAATGGGAACATTGGCCAGAAGAGACCATTCCATTTAGAATTTGTGTTAGAAAAAAGCGGGGAACTTCTGGCCAAAATGACCACCTGAACAAGAGACAGGCTGCCTCCCACATATCTACTTAAGCAAAACCATGACATTTTCGCCAGAATGAGTGGTTAAGAAATTCAATGAGAAATCACAGTAAGTCACATCTTCTTCCCCAGAACTTTAAAAAAAAATCTTAAAAAATAGCAGCAGGAAAGAGGAAAATGCCCTCACTTGGTCACATCCACTCCTAATCCAAGCAGTGTCAGCAACACCACTTCCCAGTGGTACCAGAGAAGCTTCACATAGCCTGCAAAGTTCTGTGTCCAGAAGGTGGATTGCTTCCTTGGAAAACTACAGGATAGGGCCTTGGGAGCTGTAAGGAGTGGCAACAGGAAAGAGCTACCAATACAGTTCCTGCTCTTGAGGAGTTTGTAATCTATTGGGAGACAAAATATGCAAATAATTATGTACAAGAGAGCTATCTATCTACACTGTGTATATATGTATATATGTGTGTGTATGTGGACATGACATGATTTATATATTTATATATACATGTATATGTATACACATATGTACTTTTTATATCATATATATATATATATATATATATATATATATATATATATATATATATATATATATAAGATAAACTGGAGATAATCTCAGAGAGGTTGTTTTATTAAAGGTATGGTTTTCCTATTATAGGATATAGCTTTGGAAGGTAAGATATAATTGGTGTTTCTCTTTTACCTTTTGAAATATTGTACTCCAAAAATCTCTTATTTTTTTCTTTTTTACCTTTTGGAATATTGAATTCCAAAACCTCCTCTAGGTTTTAGCAGAAGCTACCAGGTTTTTTTGTAATCTTCGAATTCCTTGGTATTGGAACTGCTTCTTTCTGACTACTTGCAATATTCTTCTCTGATGTGGGAACTCTAGATATTGATTATCATGTTCCTAGGCCTTTTCCTTTCCGGGCTTCTCTCAGGAGGTAATTGATGGATGTTTTTCTATCTTCATTTACCCTCTGGTTACAAAAGAACTGGGTCCCCTCCAGCCACCTACAGTTCCACAGGGTATATCTTGCCCTGCTTGGGAACCCTCTATATGCCTCCTTTCCCTTCCCCCACTTTCAAGTCATACTCAGCTGCCCAGAAAAAGCTCTGGGACAACTCCACCAGAGGTTGTGAACGAAGAAAACCTACCTGCGTTCATTTTTTAATGATTAACATACTTTCAGAGATTCTGAGCCAGTGCTTTCCACTGTTCACACCCCATTCTCCATCTACCATAGACTGTTAATTTCCATTCCCTTTAACTCAAAACCCTACCCCAATCTCCCACTCTAAAGCTGTTTGTTGGAATGCTGCTGCACTGGTAACAAGCTGAATTTCTTTCTTTTTCTTTTTTTTAAATTTAATTATTTATTTGTTTTCCGTTTTCAACAATCACTTCCATAAGTTTTAAATTTTCTTCCCCTTCTTCCCCACTCCCTCCCCAAGACAGCATGCAACCTTATGTGGGCTCTACACTTTCATTCTTATTAAATACATTTTCACATTAGTCATGTTGCACAGAAGAATTAAAATGAATAGGAGAAAGCATGAGCAAAATTAAACAAAACCAAACATAACAAAAAGAAAGTAGTCTGCTTCATTCTATGTTCCAACTCCATAGTTCTTTCTCTGAATGTGGATGACATTTTGCATCATGAGTCATTTGGAAATGTTTTATGTCCTTGCCTTGCTGTGGAGGATTAAGTGTATCAAAAACAATCCTCACACCCTATGGCTGTTACTGTGTATAATGGTCTCCTGGTTCTGCCCCCTTCACTCAGCATCAGTTCATGTAAGTTCATCCAGGCGTTTCTGAAGTCTGCCTGTTCTTCATAATAATATTCCATTACATTCACATTCCACAACTTGTTCAACAAGCTAAATTTTTTATTGAACTTTTTCCTTTCTTATTGAACTTGTCCTTCCTGCACTAACTGAGCTCTTGCTCCCTCCTGATGACATAACATCCCTAGATATCCTTTCCAGCTCTGGTTGTACTTTCACTCAAACCCTTAAAGTGGATTATTTCTTGCTCCCATTGCCACTTCTAGTCTCTCTCTTTGCCACCATCACTCAGTAACCTCTCCTCCTTTGAGTTTCAATCAATTCATATTTATCACCCAATCAAGACTCTGGTGAGTCTTAAAAGATTTCAAGGATACCTCTTCTTTGAATGAATTCAGTGCTTTTCTCTCTTCCCTAATTCTTGCTGCCTTACTAGGGGACTTCAGTATACATATTAATATTCCCACAAATACCTTAATCTCCCAATTTCTCAACTTACTCATTTCCTAATCCTCCACCATACCCTTGTTACACACAGTTATGCCCTAAATCTTGCTACCCTCCACAAATATGCCTCTCCCATGTTTATGAATTCTGAAGTTCTTTCACCTCATCATGATAGGCTGTGATTTCCCTTTCCCCTTTACACTGTAACCTCACATCCTCTTTTTTGATCCTTAACAGGATGTCATCCTTCAGCCCCTCAGTTTTGTCCCAGGTCATCATCCCTGCATGGGTTACATGCTTTCCTTGCTTATGTTGATTCTTTGGTGAACCAGTTCATCTCATTACTATCTTCTTCTCTTGAGTTCCTTATCTCTTTGGCCCTGTTATGCCCCAGCTTTGGATCATTCCCATCACCCATTGCCTTCCCTCCTACTCACATGTTGCTGAACAATGCTGGAGGAAATAACGAAACTGTGCTGACTGACTGGTCCTACGATGAATTTGTATTATATTATCTCGACTGAGTTCTTTCTACATCAAGACAATTTTCTTCAGTTCACTATTTCACTCACCACAGTGCTTTCCCCCAATATTTTGATCGCTTCTCAAAACAGTCACAACTCCATCCCTACCCCCAACTGAGAACTTCACCTCATTTTTCACCAGAAAAACTTGAGATTATTCACTGAATTCCTTCTTCTATACTGTTCTTTATCTCACATCACTTAGATACCTTCTGATACTATCTTCTCTTTCTTCCCTATTTCACATGAAATGGAAGCCCATCTCCTTGTCAAGGCAAATTCCTCTATATGCACAAAGGATCTCATTCCATCCCACCTCCTCCTGCAGATTGCTTCATCTCTCATTCCTTTGCTCTTACAAATCACTCTTTAATCCTTTCCTCTCCACTAGCGGCTTCCATGCTTCCTATAAACTTGCCCATATTTGCCTTGTCCTCAAAAAGCCCCTGGTTGATGAATTCATTTCCACTAGCTATTATCTTATATCTTACCTTCCTTTTGTGGCTAAACTCCATGAGAAGGCTATATATAATAGGCGCTTCTTTTCTTCTCTCCCTCTCTTATTTTTTGTTTTATTTTTGACTTACGGAATAAAAAAGCATTTTCATGATGTAGTATAATAAAAAAGATGATTGCATATGAAACTGCAAATGTATTATGTACAACTTGCTATTTCTTTAAAATATATAACAAAGTTATCATGTAAATTTCTTTTTTCTCTTTTTTTTCTTCCCCTCCCCTCCTCCTCCTCTTCCACTCTAGAAAAGGCTACATTAGATACAAATAGGTATATGTATATACATATGTACACATATGTATATGTATATATGTATACATACATATATATACACATGCACATATACTATATAATATAAACATATAATTATTCTATACATACTTCTATTTATTAGTTCTTACTCTGGATGCAGATAGCCTCTTTCTTCATATGTCCTTTATAGTTAATTTGGCTATTTATCAGTGAAAAGATTTATTCTCTTGCTCTCTTCCTAACTCTTTGGTTTTTGGCTCACTGCTCCATCATTCAATTAAAACTACTCTTTCCACAGTTGTCAATGTTCTCTTAACTGACAAATCTAATGGTCTTTTCTCAATCTCATCTTTCTTGACTTCTCTCTAGCATTTGACATAGCTGATCATCCTCATCTGGATACTCTTGCTCCTTAGGTTTTTATGACATTGTTCTCCCACGCTTCTCCTCCTACTTGAATGATTGCTCTTTTCCTTTTTCCTTTGCTGGGCCTTCATCCACATCACTCCTTGGCTCTGTCACATACTTGCTTCTTTCTCTTCCCCTGCCACAATTTGTGATCCCATCTGTTTCTATGGTTTTCCATCTATGGACTCTCATATCTCCTTGTCCAGCCCTAACATATTTCCTGACTTCCAGTCTTGCACCTCTACTGCCATCTTAAATTGGATGCTCCATAAACATTTTAAACTAATTTCTCTTCTGGACACAGTGAGTTTGTGATAGCTATAGGTTTTCCAGGCGGATATGGTCAGCAGTCAGTCAGAGAAAAGGAACTCATACTGAAGATGTAGATCTCAGGATTATCTGCAAAGAAATGATCACTGAGTCCATGGGAGCTGATGAGATCACCCACAGAGAAAGCACAGAGGGAAGAGGAGAGGTCGTTGCAGATAGAGCCTTGGGACACATCCTTACACTAGGGGCAGGTTGTAGAGAATGACCTTGCACATAGTAGGATTGAATTATATCCTGTAGCTAATGTTCCCTTGGCTAAATGGAGCAGGTCATGTTGATCTCAGATTTCCTGGGCATTTTGTGTATGAGTGATTGAGAGGGCAGCCTGAGGAATAGATATAGCCAGACTCTTTCTTTCTGTCATTGTTTGATTTTGTTTTCTTCCACAATAAGACATATCAGGTTCAAAAGAGTTGCTTATTCATGCTAATGAGTAGATTCTTAACCTTCTCAATGACAGAAGACTATGTCAAGTCTCTTGAAATTTTGATGACCTCTGAGAGAGAAATTTCTATTGTGTGTCCTATGAATAATGTAGCCCCATAAGACCTCAGTTCTGTTAGATGAAGTAGGATAGCAGGCTGGCCAGGGCAAAGGGGCCGATACAATTTGGTAAACCAGAGAATAATCATAGAGGTCAAAGAGACTAGAGATCATCATTCCTACTTCATAACTAATGTAGAAGTTCCCTCTGGTGGTCATCCTGTCACTGTTTGACCCTCAGTCTTCTACTGAATGTCTCCTAAGAGCAGAGCACTCACTTGTATTCTGTGTACAGAGAGCAAAAGATCTTATTTTTAATAAGGTTTTAAAATTTCACTGCCAACTTGGGCATGCTCTTTGGCTACAAATCATAGAACAATGTGACCTCAAAAGAATGAAAATTGCAGGTAACTCCAAAGGCACATAGTAGATATAAGCAAGCTACCCCATATTACCAATGATGACTTTTATGCAAAGAGTGGAATGAAAGACATTGGTGAGGACTTACATGACTAGAAAAGGGGGTGGATAAGTATACAGGGAGACTGAAGAATGGTAGAAAGACAGTACTATAGCCTTACTGGATCTGATTGTACACAAGTATGAATAGAACCAGAGGAAGGTATATTGCACATTGATTGGGTCCTCTCTGGAAGACCTAATTTATGCACAAATCTGGGAAAGAGCTATACAGGATGAAAAGGTATTCAGGAGCTGTCATCTGTATTGGTGAAGGGAGAGCTTACATGAATGGCTAAGTTGTATAGCAGATAGAATCCTGGATTTGGAGTTAGGAAAATCTGAGTTCAAATTCTGCTTCAAAAACTGTGATCCTAGACAAGTCATTTAATTTTATTCAACATCAATTTCCTTACCTATAAAATGGGGATGATATTATATGACACCTACTTCCCATGGTTCTTTTAAGGACCAAATGAGATACTAATTATAAAACAATGGTAAACCCTATATAAATGGTAGATTTCATTATTGAGAGGCTAAAATGAGAATACATACACACACACATAGATGATGCAAACTTTAAAATTCTGTGTAAATTTAATTATTATGTTATTGTATTTGTGAAGTCAGTTAGCCTATGAATGTTGTTAGTGAGAAAGTTTTAAATTTCATTCTATATGATAATCTACATTTGAGATTTTTATGAACATTGCACTAGAAAGCATTTTGCAAACCTAAAATTTATGAAATTTATCCATCCATCAGCAATGTGACCCTGAATGTAACAAGAATATGAGGCTACATGGTATTGGAGAAAAAACACTGTGCCAAAGGTTAAGAAACTTATGTGTCACTTCAGTTTTGTCTCTATTAGCCATTTAATCATGTTGGTGATAATTACCTTGTGTTTTACATTCTAACAATTAGGACAGCAGTGTCTAACTTCAATAAAAACTGAGGCCACTGCACCATACATAAGAAATCTCTGTGCATGCATGTTGACTTAGAAAACCATATATTAACATTATCTATGGTATATTGTATTTTTATTTATTTTAAAAAATATTTCCCAGTTACATTTTAATCTAATTCAGTCTACATTTGAAAGTTTTGCCCGTGGAATAGCCCACAGTTTGTATGTTTGACACATTTGAGCTAGGGAATAGGATCACTTGGGATACCCATCTCACTAGAGCAGTGATGGTCATTTGTAAACTTTTAAAATCGCTAATTTGTAAGGCATTCTAATTGTGATCATCTGCATTCTTTTAAAACAGTCCTTGGACTTTTCTAAAAGTTCTCTTCTTTAGAGATTTACTATTCACAAAAGATGAAGGTTAAGTTCCTGGAGCAAAGAAAAAGGCCTTTTGTTCAGATAACTTATGAAGATAAAAAGAAGGAATAAATGAATAATCCTTTAGGGAAACTTCATATTGAGTAAAAGATAATGTACAGGACCATGAGTCCTTTGAGTGGAAAGACCCTGAAGCCAGTACTCTATGCACCATACCACACAAACAGGAATCAACTTTTCAATGGTGCTCCCCCATATAGCTCTGAGACATTGCTACATGGTGACTAAATAAGGTAGAAAATTCATAGCTTGCCAAGAAGAGTTCATACATAGCCCAGGAAATGAATTTAGCTCCCAAATACTGACACAGGAGAGAGACTCTTGAGGAAACATGAGATGCTTGTTGGCGCCATTGAGAAATGGACCTTAAAAGGAACAATATTATCCGGAACTGGCCCACTGTCACCTTCTTCAACAACTGGAAAGAACCAAGGGTCTCGAGTGGAAAAAAAGTTTAGGAAAATTCAACTATTGGCTTCCAAAGTAATTTTCAACCAAAATTGGAACAGATCTCAAATGTTCCCTGGACTTAATGCTGTTTAATACAGATGAACAATGAGCAGGAGAAAGGAAGTAATAAAGGGGAGTGAGGCTATAAAAGATGATTTATGGAGGAGAGGAAGTCCTGAGATCAGAAACTTGTATGAATCCCAATCATAGACCCATCTGGAGACCATCCAAAGACGAGATCAAAAATGTAAAATGAGAAGGTTTCTGAGGGATATTAAAATTTGTAAAAGGAGGTAATACTTATTTTTGGCTTGAAATGAACAATTCAATAGTTGACCAAGTTGAATAGCTATATAACAATAGCAACCTTTTTATTTAATTCATTTTTTTTCAGCTGTCATCACCCCCCAAACACACTCTTTCTTTCATTTCTTTCTTTCTATTAGTAAATTGCCCAGTGGGTAAAATGACAGGAAGAGATGGTCTTATTCCATTAGATTATTCCATTTCAGATATCAAGTCCTCTCATTTAAAGAACTTGGATTTAGGTTCTAACAAGGGAGTCAAACCACTGCCAAAACAGATTTTATATACATAAACACACACATACACATGTATATATGTGGATATATACATATTTATAATATAGTTTAAAATATGATGTAAATATATACACATATATACACAAATATATATATATGTATATACATATGTATACACACACAGAGGGAATGAGACTCAGTTGTTCAATTACAGATTAGATGTCTTTGGTTGGAGACCAGTTCTACTATTAATTTACCATATGTTTTAAACCAGTTCCGTCATGGCTGGGAGCCCATCCAGCTGTGAAACAGTGATAATGCATGTATCCCTTCTACCCTGCCCATCCTTGGAGGGAGGCTCCACAGGTAGTCATCATACTAGGCCAGTGAGTTTGAAACAAAACCAGACATTGAGCCACACCTATCACATTCCTTTAAATTCTGGCAAAAAACAGAAGAAATATATATTGGACACAGCTGACATTTTTTGGTTCAAAATGTTAGTATGCTGAAAAAAAAAGATTTATAGAAGATTGGTTTCAGACATACATACTTAATTATTAGAGATCTTATCCAACCCAGCAAACATTTGGTAGACATCTACTACATGCAGAGGGGTATAGATGTGTTCAGGGAAAACTAGTACATCTAGTGTGAAAGCTGCTGAACCTTGCTGAGGGCTGTTTTCCAACTTTGGTGTCCACTTAATTCACCCAACTTCACCTGTGGCTCCAAGAAGCTATAGCATGTGCAGTGGCCGTAGCCTGGTAAACCATATCAGCAGATGGGCTAAACCAAACTGAAATTAACTGAGGTGTCTCAGACCCTCTGGTGAGTTAGAGGATGTTGTCTACCCCAGACATGTGAATATTTACCCACTGGAATAAGCAGAGAACAATTTGTTTCGATAGTCATGAAGGTAACTGAAGCAGGCACCGTGGAGCACTTAGTGCTTGGTTAGACACTTAAGTCACCAGTGCCATCCACTGCATCCCAAATCATCACTGGTCATCTCGTCTTTGTCTTGCCACTGGACTTGGATGACTCTAGAAGAGAGAGTGAGGTCAATGACTTCATGCAGTTTTGCCTCACTTAAATCTAATTTATGTTTGAATCAAAAGACATCACCCATAACATTTTATCATTTTTTTTACCTATCTCAAAGTCCTGTGGTAATAGATAAATAATGAAGCAACAGGTAAGGCTACACTGAGAGCTGTAGTCACAGCTGTGCACACAGGTGACACAGGCCATAGGGTCATCTTTTCATTTGAAGCAACAGTGGGATTTGGCAGCCCCCTGGGTGTCTGAGAAGCCTTTTTTTAAGGATGACACTGCTCACCTCCTGTTGTGAAGAATGGGCTAGAAAAGGTGCCCTAAAATTACTTGCTTCACCTAACCCTGGCCTACTTACTGTAGCAGGTGAGGATCCCATCCTGTAGTCAAAACACAAAAACCTTTTGCTAAGATGATTTCACTCACTTTTGATACATGAAATGTGTCATGCATGCTTATGGACAACATGAAATTCAGTCAACTGGAAAGGCAAATAGCTATTATTTAGAGAGAACTCGACAGGAATCATATCCAAATAGCAGCCCTGAGTGAAACAAGGCTGGCAAATTAAGGCCAGCTAACCAAAGTCAGAGACAGATAAATTTTTCTGGAGTGGCGACAGTGAAGATGAAACTGGTATGAGTTTTACAATCAAAACTAATCTAGTCAAGAAGCTGTGTGCCTACCAAATGACAGATTCATGACAATACGATTGCCACTTGCAGGAAAGCACCATCATTAGTGTGTATGCTGAACCCTGATGAGGTCAAAGAATAAAAGAATAAAAAAGAATAAAATTTATGAAGACCTGGAAACTCTCTAGATGACTTTAATGCCAAAGTAGGCACAGACTACCAGGGAGTTCTTGGGAGGAATGGAGTCAATCAACAACAGCACTGGTCACTTACTACTGAAGACATTTCTCATGATATTTTCTTCATCAACACTGTCTTCCATGTATCTAAATACAATATAACTTCATGGATGCACCCTTGCAGCAAACATTGGCATTTAATAGAATATGTGATTATAAGAATAAGAGGCAGACAGGATGAGAGAGTGATGAAGGCAATAGGTGGTGCAGAGTGCTGGACTGATCATAGACGTATCCTTATCAAGCTAATTATGGCATTCAACAAAAGTGGTGGCCCCAATACAATAACTAATAGTGGTATTGCTATGTCTAATGGTAGCTATCTCTGGGGCAGAGGGGAGTAGGGAAGAAAAAAAAGGAAAAATGTTACATGATATCTTTATATATTTCAAAGGAATAGTAAATCGTACGTAATAGATTTGTAATTTCATGTGCAATCATTTTCCCCTCCCATTCTATTTTATAGAAATGCTTGTTTTATTTCTTAATTTAAGAATAAAATAAGTAAAATAAATAAAATTTTAAAATACCAAATCCTCTGATTAATTTGAAGTCTTTCTATTGGGCTAATTTGTGAATTGTTCAAAGTAGGTACTTAATACATTTAAAAATTGTAATTGAATTGAATTCATATATATTATGAATATATTCTCATATTATTCTTATATAACCTGGTATCAAAAGACTTAGATTCAAATCCTATCTTTGATGCTCATTATGGGTGTGGCCTTCAGCTAGTCACTTAATCTCCCCAGACTTCTGTTTCCTCATCTATAAAATAAAGAAATTGGAATAAATGACCCCTGAGGTTGCTTCCAGAGCTATGGCCTATGATCTCTTTACCTCCCCACCCAATAAATATGCCCTGTAAAAATGTCACCTTGCTTTTAAAACAGGAGCAGATAGCAAGGAACTATCCTGATATGCTGCTTCAGCATTCCCTTTGGAAGAACCTCTGAAGACTTGACCAGAGCACTCTTCACTGTTAACACCTCTTTAACAGCTATCCCAATTACTTGGTTGTTCACAGTTCTCCAACTGCTGGGACAAGGCTGTGACTCATTTTGATACTGACAACCAAAGCAGTCTGCCAAGAAGAGAAGAGGATAGGGAGAGAAGGAAATGACACAGTTCCTCCTCAAAATGCAAACAATTCAGTTTATGTAGAATCTCTAAATCCTTTGAATGCTTTCTATGGTATAAGTATGACTACAATTGTCTTAACTGCAAATAAGCAAATGTTTACTGAGAACTTGTGCTAGGTATTGAGTATTATACTGTGATTGAGAGCAAATCTTTGTTAAGTATTTATTAAGACAATGCACAAGTGGTGTTAAACTCAAAGATACATGTGGCCATGAAACTGTCCATAAGAATTCCTTTGGACCTCACATTGACTTAGAAAATGATGAATTAATTTTATCTAAGTTTGACTGTATTTTTATTATATATTGTTAAAATTTCATAATTATGTTTTAATCTGGTTTGGGCAGCATTTGGTAGTATAACGGACCTTTGATTTATTAAGGCTAGCTAAGTGGTTCCTTTGCTGCGTTCTTATTCATCTGAGGGATTAACACCATGTTAATCATTCCCGTCCTCCCCAGTTATTTCCAGTATAAGTATCATTCCTTGCAGAGAAAACAGAAAGTTCAGACTTCTCTCTGTTGTCAGTTACAAGTCCCATTTCTTCCTAAGATCTTTCCCTTTGAGTCTTCTTTTTCTCCCAACAAAGTTAAAAATCAAATCAAAACAAAAGAAACCAACCCACAGAATCCTTTCCGTCTTTAGCTTCCCTTGCCAACCTCAGATCATTCTGGGATTTAACATCCCTGACACTATTTTTAAAGGACTATACCATAATTATATTTATCTCCCCATACTTGTCCTTGCTTCCTTGTTCTGGGTATTTCTTTAAAATCTAAGATGGGTGGTGAATTCCTTGTGTATTTCCTCCCCTCTTTATTGGAATTGTCTCCCTTTATGTTTTCAGAATTTCCATCTTTGACATCCCTTGAAGCATTTTTGTTCAAGATATCTTACTAATCATTCCTCTGAACCCTCTGAAATCTGCTTTCCTAAAATCTAGGGTGTATGTCAGACTTGTGTTCATTTTCCCAGAAGGTTCCCATCATTTCTACTCTACTAACCAGGTCCTAACTGTTGAAGAGAATTAGATTCAGAGCTGCATTTATCCATGCTGTTTCCTTCACCTTTTGAAGAATAAAGTGACTAATAAGGTAATTCAAGAAGTTATTAGGGACTGCTTTTGGCAGAGAGAGAACTCTAGGAGGTGGCTGGATAATTCAACTTTCCCATTACTCCTGTATCCTTCCTCTGTACATAGCAGGCCATGCTTGTGATCCATATCTCAGATTTCTGGTCTATTTCCTATTTCTGTCCATTTGGTCTGTAGAATATACCAAATATAAAAATCACTTCTGTTTCTCCCTCCTTTGACCTTTATCTAAATATACTCCTTTATGCTTCCCTGGTCTGGTTCCTGGATTCCTCACATAAGTGTTCCTTATACAATGCTTACCAGCTCCTAGATCCTTGTATCTATCTTATATCTTTTGAATCTTTTATCTATTCTATATCTTTACTTCACAAAATAATTTGTCTCACCTGTCTCCTTGCTTTCAGTGGGTAACCACGGGGAAAACACAATTCATGCCCTATGGTTTTCAGTTGTTTTTTGCCCAAGATTTTATAATCACTGTCAATGTTTGTTGGGTTCCTCAAAGAATCATTTGTGTTTCCATGAATCAACAGAAGTGAGTGGTTGTCATCTCTTTTGATGAATCTTGGGATGTTCTTTGTTATGTTTTGCATATATACCTCAGGAAGATAACATATATCTCTACTGAGTAATGTAATGGATAGAGCTCTGGACCGGGAATTTGTAAGACTTAGTTTTAAAGTCATCCTCAGACATAATCTGTGTGACCCTGGACAAATCACTTAACCTCTGCCTGCTGAAATGTCCTCATTTGTAAAATGGGGATAGTAATAGTACCTACCTCCCAAGGTGGTTGTGAGCATCAAATGATGTAAAATTTGTAGGTCATTTTGTGACCTTTAAAGTGTTATATAAATGTTAAGTATTTTTAGCATTGTTGTTGTTGTTATGACAAAGAGCTGCCAAAGTACTCCTGAGCAGGGAATGATTGATTACTCACTACTCTTTTCTCCCTCCTCTTCGCTTTCCTGGATCGCTCCTGTCTCCACTGCCACTTTTCTAATCTGTGCTCTGCTTAGTCTAAGTTACATACACTGCCACTGAAGCTCTTCTGTATTTTCCTCTTCGCTCCCAGGTCTTCCTCAAGCATCTTTCTCTGGGTCCTGAGTTCATGTATTCTAGGCTGGTCAGTTTCATGTTATTGCTCAGTAGGTTTCAGAAAATATACCAGCTCTCTAGAAGAAACATTTTGGTGATCTGACAATGTCAAATTGAGCGATTTGTTTCTTTATTTTTGAAACTCCTGATCACCGGTCGTTGCAGTGGCCTGCTTCACTTGGCTTTTACTAAATCCACATGCCTTAGCTTTTGTGAATGGAAGGCTGAAGGAATTAACAGGGATTCAGGAGGGGGGGTGTGGAAGAGGCTAAATAGGGTGGTCTGTTGACAAGAGGGCATTTCTTGATGCATCAGGAGCTTCACCTTGTCAGGCACAATTTTATGCTTGTGGATTATTTTAAGTCACTGTGAAATCAAGAGGAGGGCTAGAACAGGGGCATCATATCTAACATGAATTATTCATGCATGATTTCCTTCTTATGTTCAACATAAATAGATCTAGGATTTTTGCTTCCTCTCTGGAAAGTATGTGAGGCTGTTGTGTAGTCTATAGCATGCTGTATCTGGAGTCAGAAAACTTGGATAGGAGACTGCTGCTTACTAGTGATGTGGGCAGATCTTTTGTACTCTCTGGTCCTCAATTTCCTCATTGGACCAGGTCATAGGACAAGAGATAAGCCAGAAGAGATCACAGAAGCAATTTAGTCCAATTTCATCATTCTACATATGAGGAAGCTGAGACTCAGAAAGTTAACCAGTGAGCTTACCCAACCTCACACAAGGAGCATGCATCAAGATTGCACACAGTGATAACAATATTAAAAGGATAATCAACTGTGAAAATCTTAGCTACTGTGATCTAGGATCCATGATGAAAAATGCTTTTCACCTCCAGAGAAAGAATGATGAAGTCTGAGCACAGATTGAAGCATGGTTTTTTTTAACTTTACTTTTCTTGCTTTTTGGTGCATGTTTTCTTTAGTCACATGGCTAGTATGGAAATATGTTTTGCCTATCTTCACATGTATGAGCAATATAATATTACTTGCCTTCTCAAGGGGTAGGGGAGGGGCAGACAGGAGGGAGAGAATTTTTAAAAATTTTATTTGTTTTCAGTGTTCTACAATCACTTCCATATAACTCAGATTTTTCCCCCCTTTCTACCTCTCCTTTCTCCCTCCCTCCCTCCCTATTCCCTCCATGAGATAGCATACAATTTTATACAGGTTCTACACATATATTCCTATTAAATACATTTTACCCATAGTCATGTTGTATAGAGAAATTAAAACAAAAGGGAGAAATCACAAAACAAACCAAAACCTAATACAAAAGAAAATGATCCACTACATTCTGTGATAGAATTCCATAGTTCTTTCTCTGGATGTGGAAGGCATTTTGCCTTAAGAGGCCACTTGCTTTAGGTCCTTGTATTACAATGAAGTTCTAAGACTACCAGAAAAAGATCCGTGCACACTGTGGTTGTTAATATGTACAAAGTTCTCCTGCTTCTGCTCCTTTCACTCAGCATCAGTTCGTATAAGTCTTTCTAGGCCTCTCTAAAGTCTTCCTGTTCCTCATTTCTTATAGCATAATAGTATTCCATAATATTCATATACTACAATTTATTCAGTCATTCCCCAATTGATGGGCATCCCCTTGATTTCCAGTTTTTGGCCACCCAAAGAGTGCTGCTATAAATATTTTTGTATATGTGGGACCCTTTCCTATTTTTATGATCTCTTGTGAATATTGTCCTACAAGTGGTATTGCTGGGTCAAAGGGTATGCACATTTTTGTAACTCTTTGGGCATAGTTCCAAATTGCTCTCCAGAATATTTGGATCAGCTCACAGCTCCACCAACAATGAATTAGTATTCCAGCTCTCCTACATCTTCTCTAACATTTATCATCCTATTTTGTCATGTGGGCCAATCTGATAGGTGTGATGTGGTATCTCAGAGTTCTTTCAATTTGCATCTCTCTAATCAATAGTGATTTAGAGAATTTTTTCATATGACTATAGATAGCTTTAATTTCTTCCTCTGAAAACTGCCTGTTCATATCCTTTGACCATTTATCAATTGGGGAATGACTTGTATTCTTGTTCATTTGACTCAGTTCTCTATATATTTTAGAAATGAGGCCTTTATCACGGACATCAGTTGCAAAAATTCTTTTCCAGTGTTCTGCTTCCCTCCTAATCTTGGTTGCATTGGATTTGTTTGTGCAAAAACTTTTCAATTGAATGTAATCAAAATTATACATTTTGTACTTCATAAGGTTTTGTGTCTGTTATTTAGTCTAAAATTCTAGAAAGAGAAATTTTAAAAAAAGAATATTAAAATTTTTTCATGTTATTGGGAAATATTTAATGAAATAAAGAAAATAAATTGTTATTGAATTATTGAATTTTATAAGTTATATTTATAAATTTATAATTATTAAATATTACTAAAACTATATTTTATTAAAGCAAGTAGTATGTACCAGTCAGGATACTAAATCCATATTTTCTCATAGATTTTTGGACTAAAATATACCAAAATCTACCAGAAGACAGATTTTAGCTCAATAGGAGGAAGGATTGATTCCTGTTGAGACCAGTCCTGCAGTGGAATGGGAGAACTCACTACTATAGAAGGCCTTGCATTCACAGTCTCTGGGGCTGTTCAAGAAGAGGTTGGATAATTACCATCAATGTTATGGAGATAAATTCATATTTCAGGTATGGGTTGGACTAAATGACCTCTGAGGTAGGATCCTACCAACTTGGAGACTGTGATTCTGAGGAAGCATGGGAAACTTTACTCTGATGTTTTATGCCCCAGACTGAAACTCTGGGAAACACTTCATTCATAGAGATCTGGATGTGGCCCTTGTTCACAGAAGCTAATTAGAAAGGAAATGATGTCTATCCAAAGAACTGCCAAGCTTCTCTGCCAGAAAAGCACTAAGCAATTTGTATCCTTTCTCTAATCCATTAAGTGAGAAGAGATTACCGAGTTGCTTTGATGCTCTCTAAATTCTAAGACTGAAGCTCTGTTGCTATCTTTGGTTCCTAGGTCATGGCCTTGTAAAGAGAAATGCCTCAGGGAAGATGACTGATGTTAGAAGAATCTACTTATTTGCTTGTCAAACCAACTAAATACATATTAAGTAAGAAACCTCAGATCACCCCTTGCCGTTTTCCTTTGAGAAGAGAGTAGAAGTTCTTTTCTGGGGAAAATTAGTTTAAAATTTAGCAGCATGTATTAATAATGAGCACTATGCTCATCACTTGAAATGAGTGTCATTTATCTCACATCAATCTAGATGAGTCAATTTTCTGGATAACTGAAGTGAAGTTTACATTATTAAACGTCAAAACTTTCTTTGCCCTGTTTTAACTGGAAACTGTCCTTTCTAAATATATACCGAATACGTTAGTGAGCCCATAGCCTTGAATGTAGTTAACCTGATTATCCTTGATTGATCAACCAATCAATAAGCATATATTAAAAACTTATAATATGCTAGGCACTGTTGTGTATTGGAGATATAAAGACAAAAATGGAATAGTTCTTGACCTCAAGAAATTTACATTCTAGTAGGAGAAACAATCTGTACATACACACGCACACACATACACACACATAAATATATTTATGGTTTCTAAGGTATGTTACAGCTGTAAATTTATGGTCTTATGACTCTAGATTGATGCAAAATACATACACAATAAATCAAGATAATGTTAGAGGAGAAAGACATTAGCAACTAGCAGCAATTAGCAACTAGGGGATGAGGAGAATCAAGAAAGGCTCCCCCTTATGAGTCGTAATTTGAGTTGATCTTTGAAGAGGTTTAGCGATTCTAAGGGATGAGGAAAGTACATTTCAGGCACACAGGGTGTTGAGACAGGAGATGGAGTATTGTACATGATAGTCCAGTTTGGCTGGCCCAGAGAGTAAAGGAAGTGAAAAAATATGTGGAAAATCTGCAATTAGACTGGAGTGAGTTTGTGAAGGGCTTTAAATGCCAAGTGGAGGAATGATGACTAGAGTAGTGGGCAAGAACTCTCAATTCAAGGACAATTCTGGTAACAAGTGCCTGTTCCCTCTGTGACTTGAAAGAAATCACTTTCCCTCTCTGGGTTTTCTCATCTGTAACATGAAAATAATAAGTTGACACTTCTGTGACATCTCCACCATAATACCCTAGCCTAACAAGTGCCAAATTAAAAAAATAAACAATTTTTTCTTGATCTTGATTTTTTCCTGATTTCAGAGCAGAATCACAAGATATGTATAAAAGAAATTACTTCCCTCAATCAAAGACAGAAGACACAAAAATCAAAACTTTTCAGGTTTTTCAGGGTATTTTCTTTTCTTTTTTTTAAATATAAATTTATTTATTTAACTTTTTACATTCATTTTCACAAAATTTTGGGTTCCAAATTTTCTCCCCATTTGTCCCCTCCCCCCACCCCAATGCACAGAGCATTCTAATTTCCCCTATCACCAATCTGCCCTCTCTTCTATCATCCCTCCCTTCTCATCCCCATCTTCTCTTTTGTCCTATGGGGTCAGATAACTTTCTATTGCCCATTACCTGTATTTCTTGTTTCCTAGTAGCAAGAACAATTCTCAGCAGCTGTTCCTAAAACTTTGAGTTCCAACTTCTCCCCATTCCTCCCTCCCCACCCATTCCCTTTGGGAAGGCAGGTAATTCAATATAGGCCATATCTGTGTAGTTTTGCAAATGACTTCCATAATAGTCGTGTTGTGTAAGACTAACTATAATTCCCTCCATCCTATCCTGCCCCTCATTGCTTCTCTTCTCTCTTTTGATCCTGTCCCTCCCCAAGAGTGTTAATTTCAAATTGCTCCCTCCTCCCATTGCCCTCCCTTCCATCATCCCCCCCACCCTGCTTATCTCCTTCTTCCCCACTTTCCTGTATTGTAAGATAGGTTTTCATACCAAAATGAGTGTGTATTTTATTCCTTTCTTT
>CM053769.1:420266077-420281836 GCA_028658325.1 Potorous gilbertii
AGATGAAGAATGTCACCTGTACTTTCTGATAAGATCATTGTATCAGTAGTTTTGTTTAAATGTATTGTTAGTTTTGCTTAAATCTTTTGCTTTGTTGCAAGAATCTTCTGAAGAGTGGGAGTAATTGATAAATATTTATAATATAAAAATAAAATATTAATAAAATTTTTAAAAAGAGAATGACTTACCCAGGACCACATAGCTTATGCTGTGTCATAGAAAGGATTCAAACATAGCTCTTCTGAATTCCAACCTTGAGTTCTTTCCACTACATTATATGAGTGTTGGTTATGATTTTTGGGGGGGCAGGGTGGAGGCTGAACCTATAGGTCAGTACCTATTCTGTAAATTCTAGTATAAAAGAGTTAGAAGGAAGGGAAGATTGTGACTTGTCCAGGGTCACACAGTCAACATGTGTCAAAGACAAGGACTGAGGAAAGATCTTTTGGTCTCCAGGGCCTACTCTCCACCCACCAAGCATGCTGCCTTCAGAAATAATTAAGGAATTTTTATTATTCCTGCTTGGCCAGAGTTTCAGACTGCTCTTAAGAAATTGTTCCAGAGAACCTGGATCATTTACCAAAGACCACCCAGAAAATCTCCACCAAATAAAATCAAACTGTTTTTGTTTCATGGTCTACACAGATCTGAGCAGTATATACCACACTAATGGGCAATAATCACATCTCTTAAGGGAAGCCAGAGCTCCCCAAGGTGACAATGAGGCTCTTTGTATCCCAGCTCTGTGCTTTCTAACATAAAGTATCTTTCCTCCCTTCTCTCAAGGGATAAAATTCCCAATTCACATTGTTCTGAATGTCAATGTGTAGCTTTAATCATCCCAGAAATATTAATAATTGCCTTTTATCTTTGCAACCGTAATCACAATTTAGGTTCTGTAGACAAGAGATTCACATACAATTTTTTACCCACGTAGGCAGGCTGCTGTTTTTGTCTTTTCCTTCTCAAAAGGTGATGGAGGAAGCTCTAAATTAGCCATTCATTTCTCTTTTCTATTGAGTGGGAGCTGAATGCCCTGGAGGCTTCCAATTGTTTTCAGTGTCCTCAACCAGGCTATGAATAACATCAAATATAATCTAATACAAGCATTTATTGAAAGCATACTTTTTTCAAGGTACTGTATTTGTTATGCCCCAGAGTTGCAAAGACAAACCTAAAACAATTCCTCATGTCTAGTATCTTATATCCTACAAAGAAGAATATAATATGGGAAGAGATAATTATATATATACCTTATAATTCGAGGATTAAGGGGAACTAAACAGACTTCCAATAGGAAATCACACTTAAATTGAACCTTTAAGGAAGCCAAGAATTCAAAGAGGTAGAGATGATGAGGGAGTGTATTCCTAATAAAAGACCAATACATGTCAGTGTGAATGATGGCATTGAGTTCAAGGAACAGCAAAGTCTCAGGCTGGAATGTAGAGTTCATCAAAAGAAATGTGAAATAATCCTGGAAAGTAGGATGGACCCAAATCATTGAGGTCTTTAAATATAAATCACGGTGTTTTATCTTAGGGGCAATTGGTATTTACTGATGGTTCTATTGCAATTTCATGGTGTGTTGTGAGGGTCATCTCAAAGAATTCAGAATCAGACCACCTCTAATCCACGGATAGGCATTTATTGAGGATTGATGTCCCTCAGAAGTGAGCTATGTTCCAAGAGGAATCAGCAACTTCAGTGAAAGCAAGGTGGACTTTTATAGGAGAAAGATGCAACTATGTGATAGAAATTATGAATAATAAAAAGGTGGGATAGATTTGTTAAGGCATTAGATAATAAGGAGGGGTCCCCTCTATGGTTTGGTGGTCAAATATCATAGTCATATTGATTTCCGATTGGCTAGCTACTATGGTCCTCTCAGCTCAGGATGGATAGTTAGGCACTGTCTTGGGCTAAATGGATGACATGATTGTGGTTGAGTACAAAGACAAACTTGTTCATATATGTGATTGGATCTATGTGCAGCAGCTATCTAGATTCAATGGCTATGTTGAGTCTGGGGGCAGCTTTATTAGGATTCCATCAACTCTTAAGTAGGATAGTATTAGAAGCCACAGGAACTACCTATCCTTCTACTATGTGAAACAGTAGTCTATGTTTGCCAAAAACCATATGCCAAAGCTTTGTAAGTGATTTCCAGGACTTCATAGTTTATCAATATAGCTGATAAATTTCCTCTCTTAGTCTATGGGTCAAAAGGATTAGAAATGGGGAAAGGGGAAGGGGGAGAGATAAAGTTTTCTCCCACTACTAGCCAATTTACAATTCAAATAGCTGATTCCTTATTCCTTTGGATTAGACCATCAAAGGCCACTGTTATTATGAGAAGGCTAAGTAGGAAGGATGACAGAGTAGCACCTACTATTCAAAATGTCATCTGTTATATGAGGTTTTTTCTGACCCTTTCTCAACCCTAAAACTAGTACCTCCTCCTAAAAATATCACCTTGCATTTATCTAGAATCTATTTTGTAATAATATATAATCTAATTATAATATAATGCAATATGCTGTAATATTATAATATAATATTATATGATATAATATGAGGTAATGTAATGTAATATAATGTTATAGGATATAATATAATGTAATCAGGTATAATATATCATATGATGATATAATGTAATATAAATAATATAACATAACATAATTAATATAATTCAATACAAAATAATACCATACAATATAATATAAAATGTAATGTAATATAATATAAATTATATACAAGTTGTCTCCCCTGGGAAAATGTAAGCTACTTGAAGAAAGGTACTGTCTTAAGTGGAGAAGGAAGAAAAACATAAACACTATGCATTTTAGGAACATATCTCCCAAGATAAAGAAACCTCTGGGGCCAAAGAGAGTGCTGTCAATATTTTATTCCCCTTCCCTTTTTGTAGGCAACAGATGAACCAGACAATCTTGAAACTGGCCTTCATTATCTTAAAGACTACCAATCACAAAGAAATAAACCCAATTTTTATCAACCTCTGTGATTCTAAGGCTTTCCCACTTCACTCCCTTTCCTATCTGCCTCTGCTGCCTGCCCCTGGTTGGTTGTGTACTCTGAAAGACTAAAAAGCTATAAGCACTCAACTTGTGTCCTAAGAAGCTGGGCCTCCTACCCACCAAACTAGTTTTTCTTTGTGAACTAACATGTTGCATTTCCTGAAGCTTGGCTACAGTCTTTATCTGACTCCTCTCCACCACACCTCCCTCTAGTTTTGCAGACCTCAGGATAAGTGAGATTTTCCCTGGGTACTCAATGAAATCAGGTTGGTTCACTCCCACATCATTTGTTTTTCTCTTTGTAGACTCAGTAGTACTTAGCACATATTAGGTCCTTAATAAATGCTTGTTTTTTTATTACCCAAGTCTGAATCTTTGCTGGCATCTACCGTAGGGGACACAGTGGGTGTCTAATGTTTATTGAATTGAAGTAAAATGAAGAAACTGTAGAAAAACTTTCATCAACAGGGAGCATCTTTGAGAACATCAATGAACTCATAGCGAAAATGGTTCCCTACTCACTTGTAATGGCTTAGCCTTTATTTCTGGTATACTTCTCCATTTCCTACCTTTAAAGACTAAATTGTTTGCCTTGATGTTTTAAGGCTCTTTATTGAATGACCATGTAATGTTGTATATTATAATTACTAGTAAGGGCAGTTAGGTGGTATAGCAGATAGAATACCTGGCCTGGAGTCAGGAAGATTCATCTTTCTGAGTTCAAATATGGCCTCAGACACTTAGCAGCTATGTGACCCTGGGCAAGGCATTTAACCCTATTTGCCTCAATTTCCTCATCTGTAAAATGAACTGGAGAAGAAAATGGCAAACTGCTCAGTATCTTTGCCAAGAAAACCCCAAATGGAGTCACAAAGAGTCAGACACAAATAATCAACCAAAAATAAAAATAATAAATAATTCCTAATTTAAGTGGAGTAGTGAATTAACTGACTCCAAGCCTGGTGCTCTAATCCACTTAGCCAGGTTGTCTCATTCATCTGTCAGCTCTCCCTCTCATGCACTTTTGCTACTCTCATGTACATCTTTCACTCCTATCAAAAAAGTAGACAACATGAACAGCCTGTATTCTCCTCTTTACTTATACCAAAGGTCCCAGACTTGTGGAAAGATTAGGTGCTATGTACTTGACTGCCTTCTGTCAAGAGCTTGATCTGAGGTATGGTAGACAGAGCACTAGTTAGGGGCAGAAGACCTGAGTTCATATGTATCTTCTATTACTTCCTGCCTATGTCACCTTTGGAAAATTAATTTGCAATTAATTGATGACTTAATTTTTCTGACCTTCAGTTTTCTTATCTGAAAAATAAAGAAGAGTGGCTAAAATTATCTCTAGGTTCCCTTCCATCTCCAAATTCTAGGATGATGGCAATTAAGCTCCTTAAAACTAGGAATTGTTCCATTCCTTGTATTTGGATTGCCAGTGCTAAACATAGTGCCTGGCACATAGTAGGCACCTAATAAATACTTGTTGACTGATTGATTGACTGATCAATCTAACAGGAAAACCAAGAATCCCCAAGCCAAACATATGTGACCTCAATGTTATTCAACAGACCTACACCACTGAGTTTTGTTTCCAACATTGCTGACATTCTGTGGCCATAAAGGAGGCCTGGGAGAGGAACTTAGTCTTCCTCTCATGGGGAGGTCTGGCTCCTGGTCTAGTCAGGGAGGGTGGGTGGGATTACTCCTTCTTCTTGGTGAGCCCTCAGCATTTCTACAGAAAAAGTCAACCCCCACAAAGCTGTCTGGGATTTGTTTACTTCCGAAACAGAGAAGCCTATGTCCCCTTGAGAGGAGACTCTGAATCAAGTGAAAAAACACATGGCCAGAATCAGAGGACGGACTCCCACTGACCACTTAGTCTTCTGGTTCAAGTCCAAAAGGAAATACCAAAGCAAAGGAAAAAAACAAAAACAAAAACAAAAAAATCCCTAAGAGACAGAAGAGAAAAACAATATGATGAGGCGGTGTGGTAGGAAGAGTGATGATTTGGAAATCCCAGCTGCATCATTTTCTGGGTGATCTTAGGTAAGATATTTCTTCTCTTTAGGCCTCAGTTTCTCCATTTATTAAATGAGGGTGCTGAATTAGATAATCTCTAATGTACCTGCCAATTCTAATATCTTAAGCCTATTATTTATGATTTCCCTTAGGGATAATCTGCTGAAGAATTTCTCTAACCAGGCTAGGTATGAACCTTCTACCCCTTTCTCCAAATTCACCTTCAAAATTTACCTTCAAAAATTAAACATGAACCAGTGGAAAAGATGCCACCCGTTAAATTTTGGGAATGATTTTGGTAGTGCCCTCGCTCCTGACCTTCTAATAGTTTCACCAGCTGATTGTACTGATGTGATTTTTACGTTACCTATATGATCTTTGGAGTAGTATCATGGAAAATGGTCTAATGGTCCAAGTGGACTACATATTTAAAATGCAGTCAGAAATGTAGTACTTTATACAGTGGGATTCAGTAAGCATTTATGAATCACCTGACTTAACTGCTGTCCTTTACAACATTCCAAGTCATTTCTTTGTGCCTGTACAGGTTGTTCCTCAAGTCTGGAATATATTCTCTCCTCATCTTTGCCTCTCCTCATCTCCTCATCTTTGCCTCTTAAAATCCCTGATTTCCTTTAAAAGGTCAACTCAAATGTTGTATTTAAGCTGAATCTTTTCCTGATATCCAGTTTCTCTTATGTACCTTAAATCTTCCTCCAAAATAATTATCTTGCTTTTATTCTGTATATTTTGTATACTTACTTATATGTGTACATGTCCCTGGAATGGTGCTTAGCATATAGTGGCTGCATAAGAAATACTAACCAATTGATTGGCATGAGGACACTGTGGATTTCTGAGATATAATTATATTAAAGGTCATGAGAGTTAAGAAGATTGATGAATGGGGAAGGTGAGATTGTCGAAGGGAATATCAACAAATATACTTGAGTCTCTGAGTATGAGAAAAGGTATGGGAATAAAGATAAAAACTGAGAAACAGTATTGAACTCCATGAAAAAAAAAAGGAAAGAGAACAATTTGGAGGCTGCTAATTTACAGGCATCTAGATGGCACAGTGGATAGAGTGCTGGGCTGAATCATGAAGACTCATCTTCCTGAGATCAAATCTGGCCTCAGACACATCCTAACTTTATGACCTGGGGCAAGTTACTTAACCCTGTCTGTCTCAGTTGCTCATCTGTAAAATGAGCTGGAGAAGGACTTGGCAAACCACTTCAGTGTCTTTGCCAAGAAAATCCCAAAATAGGGTCATGGGGAGTTGGACACAATTGAACACAAACAAGTGCTTAATAAATGCTTGTTGACTTGTAATCTATGTTATGCCTGCTATTTTCAACGTTTTCAAACTTGGTATATCTATTCAGGTAGTTTTCTCTCTTCCTCTGTTTCGGTTTAAGGTTTCAGATTCTCAAGCCAACAGGTAAATACATTTTAGTAAATTTTATTAAGCATATTGCCAGGAATCCATCATTCCTATATTTCAAACCATGACCCAGGAATATAAATCCTGTTCTTAGGTATTGCTTTCTGATCTAGGGGTTCACTTCCCAAATCCTCCTTTGTGGTTTGTATCCCCAGCCTACAATTTGTAGTAATGATGAGAACACCTCCTGTATCCCCAGGGTCTTCAGTGGTTTTGTTTCTTCATTTAATTTTTGCCCAGGACATTTTAGCCGTGCTTTTTAGACTCCTTCTGGTGGTGGCATTTGTTCTCACATGAATCACTCAAAATAGGTAAGTGACATCAGATCTGGTAAGTCTCTGGAGACTATTGTATTCTAGATACACGCCATGGGCAAATAGATGACTTCTCCATTGTTTATATCATGTTCACCTCAGGATCACCCAACAGCAAGTAGTCATCAACCATGAGTGCTTATCTCTTCTACTTCTGACTACAGCAACAGAATATCTCTTACCTGATGGTACCTGTGAATCCAACTCATCACTCCTTGGTAGCTGCTTCTTCTTGAGATACTCTAGCTTCTCTTCTTTACAAGAAGAATGTCATACTTATTAAATATTTAGTGGTCCTTCTTCTTTGCTATCTCTGTCACATTCTTTCACCATTCAATGCCTTAAAAGAGCTTGAAGTCTACTCTGCTTATTCAGATTTCTTTTCTTTTATGTTCCCTTTAGGAAACTTCTCTTCTATTCTCTCAAGGAACATAATGTCATCCTTTTTATAAATGAGTAGAAATGTGTTCCTCTAAGAAATACATTCACATCTTGTCTTCGGTACCTCATAGATAGCATAACTAGCACTTTCATAATGCTCTAAGGTCTGCAAAGCACTTGAAATATATTATTTCATTTGTAACTGTGAGATTCTGGTTACTTAACCTCTTCTTAGTTACTTAACCTCTCCGAAACTCAGTTTCCTGGGTTGGACCAGATAGCCTCTAAAATTCCTTCCAGCTCTAAGTCTAAGATCCCCTAAGATCAGTCTGCCCAAGCTGTGACCCACAAGCACACCAAAGGTTGAAAAATGTAGAGGTTCATTTCCTTTCTGATAGTGGGACTCAATTAGATGATCAGGGTTATGTCATTGGCATAAAATATTTAAGTTTCAGGAAATTATTTGACAGCATCACTTACATGCCTTGCATCCAAACAGAGAGATATGGGTTAAATAATAATGCAATTAAGTGAATTTGGAACTGGTTAGATAAAAAAATTCCCAAAATAGTCATTAGTAAATTCAACTTTGAAAGGGGCTTTCTAGTTGAACATCCCAGGTATTTTCTTTTGGATATATGTCATTCATTCTTATAAATAAACTTCTAGAAAGCATGATTGTCAAAACTGAAGCTGACAGGGATGTAGAAAGTACAATAGATATATTTTATGATAGAATTAATATTAAAAAGACCTTGGTATGCTAGAAGAGATCAGTTAGTTAATAAACTTTTATTAAGTGCTTAGTACTGGAGCAGAGCCAAGTTGGCAGAGCAAAAACAGAGACTTGCTTGAGCTCCTCTCCAAACCCCTCCAAATATCTGTGAAAAAATATTCTAAACAAATTGCAGAGCAGCACAATCTACAAAATGACAGAGTGAAACAAATTTCCAGCAAAGGGCAACCTGAATGGTCAATGTGAAAGTTCTATTGTGCCAGGCTGGAAGAGGAGCACAGTCCAGTACAGGCCATGCTAGCACAGACTGGGCCTCTGAGCAAACCAAGAACAAGCCTCAAGGGACTGAATCACTAGCAACTGAGGATATTTCCAGACTTCTTAACCAACAAACACCAAAGACAACTTAGAAAGTCAATGGGAAAGGTCTGCTGGATGAGGGTAAGAGAGGAGGACAGACCTGCCCCAGCCCCAGCTGCAGAACAGCCCTGTGGTGGCAGAGGAGATGGTAGTGGCAGTGGCTGCAGCAGCTACACCTGCTTTCAAAGCTCTCAGCCCAATGATGGTGAGGGGATTGAACAACTGATCAGAAAAAGATTTGCTGGCACTGAAGAAGGATTCTGTTGCTTCTCCCACACTTCAATCTTGGTCACAGTCCTGGGTGGCAGTCCTGGGGCAAGGAGGAGCACTGGCACAGTACAACTTATGCAGCAGGGGAGAGGGAACCCTCCTCATAGTTCCAGGGCAGAAAAGAGTGTTTGTGATTGATCACTAACTGACCAGAGCACAGGATAAGAGAAGAGTAAACACTTTACCTTACATCATACCACTTTAGAGAATTGAAAACTTACAGATCCCTAGAAGAGTCTCTGAAAACAGCTGCACAAAACTCCTGAAGCTTGGGACTGTACACCTTCCACACTGGAAGCAGAGTCCTACCTTAAAGAAGAATTTTTTAAAAAACCAAATAATTGGCTGGGAAAATGAACAAATAGAGGGAGAAAAGTCAGATTATAGAATCATATAGGATGATCAAAACATACACTCAGAAGATAACAAAGTTAAAGTT
Source organism: Potorous gilbertii (assembly GCA_028658325.1). NCBI lineage: Eukaryota > Metazoa > Chordata > Mammalia > Diprotodontia > Potoroidae > Potorous > Potorous gilbertii. Next base: position 420,275,088 of record CM053769.1, read on the forward strand.
CCTACATCCAGAGCCTCAAAGAAAATATGAATTGGTCTCAGGTCATGGAAGAGTTCAAAAAGGATTTTGAAAATCAAGTAAGAGAAGTGGAGGAAAAATTTGGAAGAGAAAGGAGAATGATGCAAGAAAATGATGAAAAATGAATCAACAGTCTGTTGAAGGAGATCTCCCCCTAAAAAATAGTGAAGAAAATAAAACTAAAAAATACACTAGACCAAATGGCAAAAGAGGACCAAATGAATAAGGAAAAGAATGACTTAGAAAGCAGAATCATCCAAATGGAAAAGGAGGTCTGAAAGCTCACTGAAGAAAATAATTCCTTAAAAATTAGAATGGAGAAAATGGAAGCTAATGACTCTATGAGAAATCAGGAAATTATAAAACAAAACCAAAAGGATGAAACAAATAAAAGATAATGTGAAAGATATCAATGGAAAAACAACTGACATGGAAAACAGATTCAGGAGAGATAATTTTAAAATGATTTGACTACCTGAAAGCCATGATCAAAAAAAACCCAAAAAACTTAGGCATCATCTTTTAAGAAATTATCACAGAAAACTTCTTGGATATTCTAGAACCAGAGGAGAAAATAGAAATAAAAAGAATCCACCAATCACTTCCTAAAAGAGATCCCCAAAGAAAAACTCCCAGGAATATTATAGCCAAATTCCAGAGTTCCCAGGTCAAAGATAAATTTGCAAGCAGTCAGAAAGAAACAGTTCAGATATTGTGGAATCACAATCAGAATAACATGAAATTTAGCAACTTCTACATTAATGGATTAGAGGCTTGGAATATGATATTCCAGAGTCAAAAGTAAGAATCATCTATCCAGCAAAACTGAGTGTAATGCTTCAAGGGGAAATTTTATATTTAATGATGTAGAGCAATTGAAAGCATTCTTGAGAAGCCAGAATTAAATAGAATAATTGAATTTCAAATGTAAAACTCAATCATAAAAAGGCAAACAGGAAAGAGAAATCATGAGGGACTTATTAAAGTTGAATTATTTATATTCCTACATGGAAAGATATTTGTAACTCATGAGACCCTTCTCAGTATTAGGATAGTTGGAGGGAATATAGACAGAGGACATGGGGTGAGTTGAATATGAAGGGATATATCTAAAAATTAAAATTAAGGGGTGAGAAAGGACTGTACTTGGAGAAGTAGAAAGAGAGATGTAGAATGTGGTGAATTATCTCACACAAAAGAAGTAAGAAAAGTTTTTATAGTGGAGGGGAAAAGGGAGGGGGTGAGAGGGAATGAGTGAACCTTACTCTCATTGGATTTGACTTAAGGAGGGAATAGCATACACACTTAATTGGGTATGGAAATTTATCTTACCCTACAGGAAAATAGGGGAGAAAGGCAAAAGAGGAGGGGTAATAGAAAGGAGGGAAGTTTAGGGGAGGGTAGTCAATAGCAAACACTTCTGAAAAGTCAAAGAAGAGATTAGAATAAATGGGGGGGCAGAATAGGATGGAAGTAAATATAGTTAGTCTTTCACAGAATGACTTTTATGGAAGTGTTTTGGATAACTACATGTGTAAAATCTATATTGAATTGCTCACCTTCCAAAGAGGATGGGTAGGGAGGGAAGAAGGTAGAGAATTTGGAACTCAAAGTTTTAAAAAGAAATTGTTTTTACATGCAACTGGAAAATAAGATGTACAAGCAATGGGGTATAGAAAACTATCTTGCCCTACAAGAAAGTGAGGGGGAGGGGAATGAGGGGTGAGGTGATAAAGCGGGGGAAGACTGGAGGAAGGGGCAATCAGAATGCATGCCATCTTGAAGTGTAGGGAGGGGAGAGATGGGGAGAAATTTTAAAACTCAAAATCTTGTGGAAGTGAATGCTAAAAACTAAAACAAATTAATAAATTTAAATGTGAAAAAAGGACTTAGTATGTGAAGCTATGCCAACTGCTGTGTGTACAAAGAAAGGCAAAAAATTGTCCTTTCAATCAATTCAATTCAGTACAATAAAAATTAATAAACATTTATTTAGTGCCTAACATGTTCCAGACACTGTGTTAAGCACTTGAGGATACAAACAAGAAAAAGTAAGATAGCCTTTTCTCTCAAGCAGCTTACAATCTAGTAGGGGAAGACAACAATATGTGGTTGGGTGGTTGGAGAGAGGGGGAATTTCTGGGATAACTTGTTCAATGGTGTTGAAACCAAGCAGAGTTGTAGTTAGAAGCTTATATTCTAATTGAGGAGACAATATGTTAATAATATACCAACTCATCTTGCCAAGTTCCAATCTGGTCTCAGACACTTACTGCTGCATGACTCTGGGCAAGTCACTAAATCCTGTTCATGTCCATTTCCTCATCCAATATCTTTGCCAAGAAAACCCCAAATGGGGTCACAAAGTGTCAGACATGACTGAAAGCAGTTGAACAACTAAAGCAACAACAAAGGACTTAGGGAAAGCAAAGTTGTGCAAATATTTAAATAACTGTGATATAAGGAAGGAATTTGCTGCCTTCTGGTTGGACCCTGAAGGCACAAATAGGAGCAATGGATGAAATGGAAGAGAGGAAAACTTAAACTTCCTGTAAGAAAAACTTTTCTAGCAATTAGATCATAGGCTAAAGTGAAATGGACTCTTTCAAAGGTAGCACCTCCCTCCCTACCATGAACTTCTTCAACCAAAGAATGGATAAACACTTCTTCAATGGATGGAATGCACAGAGAGGATTCTGGCTTGGCTATGTGTTAAATTGGGGGATTCTGGGGTCACTTTCAACTATGAAATTCTACTCTGTAGGATTGGACTGGGTATTGTATTTGCAGTCAGAGGTCCTAGACTTAGGTTCAGATCCTATTTCTACCACTTAGAACCTGTGTAGTCTTAGGTCCACTGGAGACTGAACTGGCCAGTTCCATTGTGCAATTCAGCTCCTTCCTTCCTTCCTTTCTTTCTTCTTTCCTTTCTGACTGACTGCTTTCCTATCTTCTTCCTTCTCTTCCTTCCCTTCTCTTTCCTTCTCTTTGCTTCCCTCCTTCCTCTCTCTCTGTCCATATGGAATATTAAGCTCTTACTCATGGGTACTCTGCCCAAAAGAATGTAAATTTTGATGGCTGAAACCTAGCAAAATATCTTGTGTTTTATTGGCTAGATTTCTTTCTTAAAGACCATGCCTTCCATCTGGGGCAATCTACAGTCATTCTGAACTAGACCCAGATGGCTCCAGAGGAGAAAGTGAAGCTGGTGGCCTTGAACAGCCCTCCCTCACTTAAATCCAATTCACTTGTAATTCATAGCATCCTCTTTCTGATGTCATGGTCCTCTTGGAGAACAAAGGATAAGCAACAATTGCTCCCCACATGAAATCTGTTCCGATCCTGTCAGTTGCTCCCCACCCCCAACATTACCAAAATAAAATTATACTGTATCTCCCTTTTATGTATTTTGCATTTATTTGTCCTGAAACAACTAGAACACAAAATCTTGAAGACAGGAACTCTTTTACTTTCATCTTGTCTCCCTGTCCCACTCATTGCCACTGCCTAACACAGAATCTGGAACATATTGAATGAATGAATCCCAAACTGGATCACAGATTTGCAGTACTCTTTCTTCTGTATTACTTCTTTTCAGACCTCTCTTCCGAATAATGTTAGTGATGTAGAAATCTTCCCTCCAGAGTCACTTCCCAGACCTAAACACATGTGCAATGACTTCTTAATGGACAAGTACATTTGACATTCCTATAATTCATGGTCAAGACCCTGTGAATGATTTCTGTTTCAACAGTGCTACTGACTAAGACTGCTGTAAGCCTAGGTTTTGGCCACCTGTGTGCAATCCCAATGTGACTGATATGCATCTACTAACTAGGGAAATCAGTAAAAAAAAAAAAAAATACTAAATAGCTCATACTTCAAATGGGATGCTGGCTCCCTCTTATCCCAAAGACAAAGATTTTCTTTAAAGGAATAGTTATATATCTGCACTGTTTGGCTCATCACTTAACTTTGTTCTGGGACAAAATGTTTCAAAGGAAAGGAAATCATCTTATTAGAATACACATAGGTTCCCCAAGGGGTACTGAAAATGTGAAGAAAACCTTCCCAGACCTCATCTTTGAATGTGCCTTATGTTATGTCTGACTAACAGGGTGGAAAATTAGTATTTCACAGGATCATTTGTCTTGGCATTAAGTCAGGAAGAATGAGCCATTCTCCAACAGATAAAAAGTTAGAAGGTATGAACAAACAGTTCTCAAAAGAAGAATTGCAAACCATTGACAACTATATGAAAGTATGCTCCAAATTACCAATCATGAGAGAAAAGTGAATCATAACAACTTTGAGATTTGACCTCATACCCTACAAATTGTTAAAGATGACAAAGGATAGGCGTAGCCCAGTGTTGGCTAGGGCAGGGGTGTGAGAGGGGAGGCACACTAACACATTGTTGGTGGAGTTGTTAATCAGTACATTTTTTGAAAGTTATTTAATTATTCAAATGAAGTTATTTAAATGTCCATATCCTTTAACCCAGAAATTCTACTATGAAGTTTATATCTGAAGGAGATTATTGATAAGAAGGTCCCCATATACACTAAATATTTATAGCAGCAATTTTTGCTATAGTAATAAATTGTAAATAAAGTAGATGCCCATTGAATGGGAAATGGCTAAACAAATGGCAGTTTGTGAATGTAATAGAATATTACTATACACATGCATAGAAATGATGCATGTGATGAATACAGAGAAGCATGGAAAGATTTGTATGAATTGATATACTGAAGTAAGCAAAGTCAAGAAAACCACATACACTAGGAATATAGCAATATATGTGAAAAAAAACAATGAAATAGAAATCCAAAGTCAATGTTTCAAAATTATAAAGAATAAGAATGTCACAAAAAAAGAGATGAGAAAACATCCCACCCCATCCCTTTGCATAGGGGTTGTTGTTCAATCATTTCCTTCATGTCTGACTCTTCATGACCCAATTTGAGGTTTTCTTGGCAAAGATACTGGAGTGGCTTCTCATGTCCTTCTCCAACTCATTTTATAGATTAAGAAACTGAGCAAATAGAGCTAAGAGACTTTCCCAGAGTCAAACAGCTAGTAAGTGTCTGAGGTCAGATTTGAACTTAGGAAGATGAGTCTTCTGGAGTCCAGACCCAACCCTCTAGTTTCCCTCTCTTGCAGATTTGTTAATTGTGTCAGGTAACTTGGGTGTCTTCAAAGCTGGTGGTACCCTCAACAAAAAGAAGAGAGTTTTCAAAAGGCATGAGTTTGAGGGGAAAAAATTAGTGAATTTTGTTTCCAATGTTTAGTGTCTATATGGCTATGGGACATATTGTCAAGATGTCCAGTAGGTTCTTGGTGATGTTGGGCTAGAGCTCAGAAGACTGACTGGGACTGATGTAGAGACGGGGCAGGGTGTCATCTCTATAAAGACAATAATTAAACCCCAGGAATTGATGAGGTCATGAAGTGATAGAGTACAAAGAAAGATAAGAAGGATCAGGATAAAGCCCTGAGATACGACCACAGTCAGAGGATATGATATATGGCTATGGAGGAGAACCATGAGAAAGTAACGTCATGAAAATCCAAAAAAGAGAGAATATCCAGAGGAAGCACTGGGCAACAAAAATAAATGCTGTAAAGAGTAAGAGATAGAAAAGGTTTAGGGAAAGATTTGGCAATGAAGAGATCACTGGTAACTTTGAAGAGAGAAGTTTCAATTGAGTAATGAGCTCTATAGTCAAACCACAAAAGGTTGAAAAGTTAGTGAGAGGAGAGGAAGTGGAGACATTGTAATGAGATAATTTTTCCCTGGAAATTTGGCGAAGGAAAGAAGGAGACTTATAGAACAATAGCTAACAATAGCTTAAGGTCACGGGAGAGTCTAATAAGTATCTTAAGAGGATTTGAACATGTTTTTAGGCACTAGGAAGGAATCCATAGATGAGGAGAGACTGAATATGTGAGAGACAGAGACAGAAAGAGAGAGATAAGAATGTAATTGTGGGAGCAATCTGCTGAAAAATACAGAAGGGAATGGGATTCCGGATATATAAAGGAGGTTGGCCCTGCTGAGGAAAAAAATTAATGCATCATCAGAGACTGGAATAAATGAGGGAAGAATGAGAGATGATGTCAAGGGGTTTTGAAGTACAAAAAGGGGAAAAGAGAGCTCTCACAGTAAATAACTTCAATGAGACAATCTTCAGCTTCAAGTAGGGAGACCCTGTGGGGACTAGGAACTATCTTGTTCTACCTGTCTTCTGTACAGTAGTCAGACAGGTATATTTGTCTTCTCCAAAAGAGCTTATTAGCCCTTCTCTTCCAAAATGTCCTTTTGTTTGTACCTGGATGATAATTACTGCCTGACTCAGGAAGGATTCAAATCCAGGATCCCCTAACAGTAGTACATGTAGCCAGTATGTATGATTCAGCTAAATGCAAGGCTTGAATTTTAAATAAATATCATTTTACAGCATGGATTCTTAACCTGGGGTCTGTGATCTTTTAAAAAAGTTAATATTTTAATAACTGCATTTCAGAGAAATTGTTTTCCATGGTAATCCTATATATTTTATTTTTGTATTTGAAATATTTTTCTGAGAAAAGGTCCATAGACTTCACAACGGGGATTCATGACATAAAAAAGGTTAAGAAAACCTGATTTATAGAAATGAAGAGGTGAAGGAGCTTTGAATACTTCAAATATACACATACACACACACACACACACACACACACAC
>CM053769.1:420282336-420328108 GCA_028658325.1 Potorous gilbertii
AAAAAAAAATAGTCCCTGCAAGCAATGAACTTACGTTCTATCTATATATGGCCCATGATACTTTTCAAAAAAGGTAAAGTTTCTTGAAAGAAGAGTAGAATTCTATTGCCCTTATCAGAAGTCATAAAATTGTGAACTATGAGAGCTGGAATGGATCTTATAAGTCATCTAACAAGAGCTTTTCTTTCATTGCTTTCATTTCATTTCTTCCCTTTCATTCCCAGAAAGGGAAGACACTCCATGAAGTAGGATCAGCAACCATATTAGAGAACTTTGCTTTCCTGACTCACAGTGTGGATGGTTTCCCACTGTACCAGCTCATCCCTTATCTCGGGGCTTCCTCTAGGGACTCATTTTGCTGATTGAAATTCTCAAGGGAAAGGTGACTGAACAAGCAGAACAGAAGTTAATGCAAAGACAGGCTTAGAAAATATGAGTCACAGATATGATTTGTGGATAAATTGATTCTCTAGAAATCAAAATGAAGTCTTTCCCAACAACAATTGGGTTGAGAAGTAGGAGGCACTTTGGAATTTCTGTTATTCATTTGGAGAACTCTTTCATCAAAGATAAATGTTTCAACAGCTGGAAATTTTCCTCTAACAAGAAAGAGGGCCTCTCTTTAAGCAGTTGAATTGAGCAGTTATTTTCAGTCTGTAAGTTTTAAGAAAACAGTGGGATTTGTTTGTTGTGGGACGTTCCCTACAATTCTAGGACAGAAGAAAATCTTTTTTTGAACAAAAAAAGTCCTACAGGAAAAAAGACTCCATGTGTGCTAAAGTAATCTCAGCAGCACTTTTTGTGGTAGCCAAGGTCTGAGAACAAAGTGGATGCCTGGAGTGACTGAACAAGCCCTGGCATATGAATGTAATTCAACATTATTATGCAGCAAGAAATGATGAATATGGGGAATCCAGAGTAACTTGAAAAGACTTGTATGAATTGATAATGAGTGAAAGAGAGCCAAGAGAAAAACACACATAGTGACTACAACTGGTGCTAGCAACTATAATTCTGACTAGTGGCAAGGGGAACTTGCAAGTGAGGAAACGTCTTCTAACAAGGCAGTACAGCACCTCATCTATGACTTACAACTTTGGAGAGATGTTTACAATGTAAAGGACTTATCCAGAGTCACACAGCCATTATGGGTCAGATGCAGGACTTGAACTCAAATCTTGGTTCTAAGTCCATCTCTCCATCCATTCTGATATTCCTTTAACACCAACTCTAATAATATAAATTAAAACACCACTGAAAGGAATCTGATGTTTCAATCATTGTAATGACCAATCTGGGCTCCAGGAAGTAGATAACGAAAGAAACCTCTCTCTCCGCAGGGAGATGGGACACGAGGTGTTGTACTCTCTATCAGATGTGGTCTCTTCATTGTTGTTTTTACTTAATTATGTTTATTTTTTATAAGGAAGAGTTCGAGTGCTGAGATGGAGTGGAGTTGATGAAGGAAGAGCATAGATAGAAAATGAATAAAACCTTCTCTTAAGGATATCCTAACTCCTTTTCCTCCTTGTTTTTTGGAGACTTCAGCTTTATAGAATGACTAATGGTTTTGGGTCCAAAGCAGCCCTGAAAACAGTCAGAGAAAACTGGGATTTCATAGATTGATGGTGTCCCAAAAGTCTCAGTGCAAATTTAAGGTACCAAAACTAAATACTTAGCTTACTATTGCTATAATAGTAATTGTTTCTCTTACCCAGGAACCCTGAGTTTGATTTTTTTTTGTATTCAAGGGGCCATCCCTTGAGCAACTGTTTAAAGAAGCCTACTCATTGAATGGGTGTATCTCACTCAAAGAGAGAATGCTATAAGACCTTAGCCTAAAAGGGCATCCTGGGCCATTTCCAGTCATCTTGATGAATATCAGGCCACTGGACCCAGATGATTCTGGAGAAGAAAGTGAGATTACTGACCCTGTACAGCCCTTCCTCACTCAAATCAGTCAACTACAAGTGGTGTCATCATCTTTATGTCATGGTCCTCTTTGAGAATGAAGGACGAACACAACAACAACTTAACTTACTATCGCCATTTAACCAGTGAGGAAATTGACCCTCAGACAGGTTAATTGACTTGTCCATGGTCACATTCTATTCACACATCTCTGAACACCCTTGCATTTTCTCCATCATTGGCTATGATGATAGAGCTGGTGAAGGACTAGTTTTAATTTTATTTTTTAATACTTTACTTTTTAAATTGGTCCCAATTGGAAAATTAGGAAAAGAGCAAGTTTCATGAAAAAGTGCACCAGTTTTGTAGGAAGATGGCCTGCATTAAAAATATCCCTTCTGTTACTCATTACACTTTTCCTCTAGGTTTCTAGAAAATGAGGGGATTAGACTGGATGCTCTTTATAATCTCTTGCTCTGTTTGATGATCAAAACCACTTGTTACTTGCCCTTCCCCCATATTTCCAGTCTTCTTATACCTACATCCTTTCCACCCCAACATATATACATATTCAGTGATCCAGTGACTCTGAGCTCTTTCCTTGTCCTTGAACAAAGTATTCCATCTTCTGACTTTGGGCATTTTTATCAAATGCTCTCTCTGTTTTGAATGCTTCCTGTCCTTATCTTCATCTCTTGGCTTTCCTGGCTTCTTTCAAGTCCTGACTAAAATCCCACATTTTAAGTCTTTCTCATCACCCTGAAATTTTATTGCCTTCCTTCTGTTGATTATTTCTCATCTGTACTGTATGTGAATTGTCAGTACGTAATTGTTTGCCTGTTGTCTCTCCTATTGAACTGTGAACAACTTGATAATAGAGATAGTTGCTTGCCTTTCTTTGTATTCCCAGGAGTTATCACAGTGCCTAGTGCATAATACACATCTAAATAAATAAATGTTTATTGACTATGACTATATGAATCTAACTCAGATAACTTTATAAATCTAGGCATGATTCTTTCATCATCTTCAAACATTAATTACGATTTGGATTGAATGTCTGATCTGGTCCTTTTGTTACCCAATCTTGAAGTAGCTCCAGGACCTCATTTACCACCAGAATTTTGTCTATTTAATGTATGTCATTGCTACTTAATTGCTACCTCCTGTTACTGAAAAGTTGTGAAGTCCTTGTTATGTGTCATATGTTCATGTACTTGTATACACACATATGCATTTATGCATATGTTTTTCTTGGAAAATGATCCTTTCTTTTCCTATGTTTTTCAAATGGACTATGGTATAATAGGATTAATTGTTTTTTGAATGTTTGATAGAATTCATTCTATGTGGTCTTAGGGTCCCCCTGCTTTGGAATTTCATTTATGAATTGTTTAATTTTTTTTTGAAGTTGAGCTATTTAAATTCTCTCTTGTTCTGTTAATCTAGATATTTTATACTTTATATTTATATTTTATAAATATTCATCCATTTCATGTAAGTTAACAATTTTTTCATAATATAATTGGGAAAATAGCTTCTGATAACTTCCTTTATTTAATGTTCATTTACTGTGATTTCTCTTTTTTTCATTTTTGATAATGGCAATTTAGTTTTCACCTGTGTAAAAAAAGCAAATTTTATAGGAGTTTATTTTGTTGGTTTTTCTTTTTTCTAAAAAACGTTTATAGTTTTATCAATTTAAGGAGTTTTTGTTTTTTGCTTTGTTTTTATTTTGTTGTCAGGTAATTCATATCTTCTTTAACTTTCAGAATTTCTAATTTGATGGGGTCTCTGGAACTTATTTATTTGTTTATTATTGATTTCACAGTATCTGGTACATAACAGGCACTTAAAATATTAAATTTTCATTCATTGATTAATTCCATTTTATTAAATTGTTTTTAATTGCATTATTATGTTATGTTTTTGCTGATGAAAGAGTTTTAGAAATAGAAATTTTCCCCTAAGGAATGCTTTGGCTTCATCCCATAAGTTTTAGTAAATGCTTTCTCATTATTGCTATTTTCTTTGATGAAATATTCTATTGTTTCCAGTATTTGTTCCCTGTCTCAGAAGTTCTGTAGCATTAAATTTATTTAGTCTTCAATTGATTTTAATCATTTTTCAAAAATCCTTAATTAAATGTATTTTATTGTACTGGGTTCATTAAAGGATATATTTAATGCTCTTGCTATTCTGTATTTGTCTGGGAGATTTACATGCCCTAGTATGCAAGTTAGTTTTCACAGAGGTGCCTTGCACAATTGAAAAATAAAATGAAATATATATTCCTTTGTATTATCGATCTGTAATTGCCTGAGATGTATCATACCTACCTTTTCTGTATTTTATTCAAATTTTAAATTTCATTCATGTTTCTCTTTTTGCTAGCTTGGTTTAGATCTTAAAGAGATCTTTTGATGGTAAAAATTTGAGTTTTATAGTCTATTCTTATAGCTGAATTAATTTTTCCTTTAAGTATTCAGACACCATTCTGTTTGGTATTTACATATATTTATATTGGTTCACTCTCTATTGTGCCTTTAAGGATGATGTAATTTTCCTTTTTATTTTTTTTAATTATGCCTTTTTTCACTCTTACCTCATCTGAGACCATGATTACTACTTCTACTTTTGTTGTAGTTGTTGCTGTTATAAGTTCACCTGTAGTGTTATAGATTTTGCTCCAGTTCCTTAAAAAACCCACAACTCTTTGTGAATGATTATGTTTCGTGTGTGTGTGTGTGCGTGTGTGTGTGTAAATAAAAATATATTCTTGGATTCTGCTTTCTAAATAATTTTCTATTTCTAAATCCTTTTACATCTTATGTGTTAGTTTATCTAAATCATAGTCACAGTTATGAAAGTCACAATTGTGTATCTTCTTCTGTCTTTTCCTCAATACTTTTTCCTCCTTTTGCTCTGGAAACCTCTTTGTAACTAAGAATGTTGTAAAACGGGAAGATACTCCACAGCAGTGATCTATAGTTGAAAGGATCTGTCTCTGATCTACTGCCTCTTTTCCCCTCACCTAGCCTTTGACCACAGGTTTTTAGTCTTTTTTTCTTTCCTTTCATTCCTCTCTGCATTATCCACCTTACAACATAAGTGCTTGTTTTGCTCATGGCATCTCTGACTTAGCCTGGTTGGTTGTTTTCCTTTATTCTTGAAAAGGACCAAAATGACATCACTATGCTACAGTCAAGTTACAGTGTGTCTGACTGTGGCTGATCAGACCAATATGAGCTCAGAATGCGCTACCACAGGTCAGGCATAAATAAACCATGTGAACATCTGGGGTGGATCCTCTAAATTTGTGTGTCTTACTTTTCTTTTCAACTACTTCAATTCTTCTGTGGGCACACCATGATGAAAGGTCCTGTGCTAGTGTCTCTCATGTCACACAATCAATTCCAAAGTTCTTATGAGAGACCTTGAGAGTATCTTTGTATTGCTTCTTCTGACCATGTGAGTGCTTCCCCTGTGTGAGTTCTCCATAAAATAATCTTTTTGGGAAACATATATTTTACATTTGAACAACATGGCCAGCCCATCAGAGTTGTGCTTTCTGAAGTAGATTTTGAAAGCTTGGCAGTTTAATTTGAGAAAGGACCTCAATGCCTGGTACCCTTTCCTGCCAGGAAAATCTTCCTAAGACAATTCAAATCGAAGCAATTCAGTTTCCTGGCATGGCACTGGTAGAGTGTCAAGGTTTCACAGGCACATAACAATGAGATCAGTACAATGACAGTCCCTCAGTTTGGTAGTCAGAGAAGGTACCTCTATTCTCCCACATTTTCCCTTGGAGCATCCCAGACACTGAACTAGCTCTGGCAATGTGTGAGCCAACTCATTATCAATGTGCGTATCCCTGAAAAATACACTAAAATGGTAAGTGTACTTATCCACAGCATTCAGTATTTCTCCATTTACTGCAACTGATGGTGATGGTTCCACATAAGGAGGGTACAGTGATGGCTGATGGAGAACCTGTACTTCCTTGGTATTAATTGCTATGCCAAAATTAGCACAAGCAGCAGAGAATCAATCCACACTTTGTTGCATCTCAGCTTCAGAGACTGAATTGAGTGAACAACCTCTGCAAACAAAAAAAATCATGCACCAACACTCCCTCCACTTTGGTCTTCTCAAGTTGAATAATTAACCGTCAGTACAGTAGCTGACTTCAATGCTGTGTTCATCCTCATCGAAGGTATTTGACAAAGTGGCTGAAAACATTATGCTAAAAAGCATGGAAGCATTCACACAGCCCTTGTTTCACTCCATTGGTGACTGGGAAAACATGAGAGTGTTGTCCATTGTCCAGAACCTAGGGAAGAGTGCCATCATGAAACTGATGTACAATACTGAACTTCTCTGGGCCACCAAATTTTGACATAATTTTCCATAAACCCTCATGAGTGATATATCATAGGCCTTGGTCAGATCTACAAACATTGTATACAGACCTCTGTTCAGCAACTGGCATTTCTCCCAGAATTGTAGAGCAGCAAACACCATTTTGACTGTTACTCGGCCCATTCTGAAGTCACACTGGCTCTCACGTAGATGACCATCTTCCAGGAGAAGGATTAGCCTGTTAAAGAGGACTCTAGAAAGAATTTTGCCAGCAATGACTAAGAGAGAAGCCCCCCTGTGATTGTTGCAGGACGATCTATTATCTGTACCTTTATAGAGATGGGCAATGGAGACATCCTTGAACTCCTGGGAAATAGGCTCCTCTTGCTATATAACCCAGAAAATTTCAGTCAGCTTTTGAATCAGCAATGGATCTCCTACCTTGTGAATCTCAATTGGAATAAAATCAGCACCAGGTCCTTTTCCACATGAAAGGATCCTAATGGCACTCAAAATCTCTTCTTCAGTTGGAAATTTAGTTAAGGAGGGATTGATTTCAACTTGAGATAAATGATCAGTGGCCTCAGCATTGATTGATGATGGACTGCTGAGAACACTATGGAAGTGTCCATCTCCCTAGGATCATGTCCTTATCACTAGTCAATGTGCCTCCATCAGCACTATGTACTTGAGAAGCTCCATAGGTTTTGGCCTATAAATAGCCTTCAGAGCATCATAAAAGTGCTTTGGATTGTTACTATCAGCATAAAACAGAATTTCATCTGTCTTCTTATTGAGCCAAGAATTCTACATCTCTCTAAGCTTTGCTTGCAGTTTACTTTCAATGGATTTAAATGCTTCTTAGAGATAGATGAACTAGACCGCTAGTCAACCCTGTTGTGTTCTTGTTTTTCACTTAGCAGCTTGTGAGTTTCCCTACCATTTTCATCAACCCAATCTTGGTGTTTGCCAGTGTTCCAACCCAGATGAGGAAGAGTGGTGCTAGTCACCAAACCTCTGGAAGCTTCTCACTTCATTTCTGTTCCACTGTTGCCAACTATGTATTGGCTCAACTTTCCCTCCAAGTTTTTCCTGCTCAGAGAAGAGTTCTAATTTGTTGACATCAATTCTTTTGGTACTCATTTTGCTTGGGGATCCTGCTTTTGTTGAATGTGAGTATTTAGCTTAGAAAGGATATCTATGATTGTCCAGCACTCTGCACCATATGCCTTCAACATTCTCACATCCTGTCTGTCTCTTTTTTTGCAATCACATTGTCTGTGAAATACTTGCTTAGAGGGTGCAGCCATGAGTTTTTATTGCTTTTAGGTAAACAGAAGACAGTGTTAATGATGAGAAAGTCATGACATACACAAGTCTTCAGTACTAAGTGACCATTGTTGTTGCTGTTTTCAACACCATTCCTCCCTAGGACTCTCTGCCACATCTAGTAGTCTGAGCCTACTCTAGCATTAAAGTCACCTAGAATCATAAACTTGTCCACTTTTGGCATATTGATGATAAAAGTCTCTAGATCTTTATAAAATTTTTCTTTGACCTCATCAGGGATTATCATGGTGGGAGCATAGGCATTGATGATGGTGGAGTGATATTTTCCTACAAGTGGCAATTGCATTGTCCTGAGATTGTCATTCACTCTTTTGGTCGGCATACAAGCTTGTTGACTAGATTAGTTGTGATTGCAAAACCTACACCAGTTTTATGGTGCTTCCCTTCACCACAGCCACTCTAGAAAAACACGTATCCAGCTCCAACTTCAATAAATTGACCTTCATTTGCCAGCCTTGTTTCACTTATGGTTACTGTTTGGATGTGATACCTGCTGAGTTCTCTTGCAACAAGAGCTGTTTGTCTTTCCAGTTTACCCGATTGTATGTTGTCTACAAGTGCGCACACATTCCCTGTGCCAATGGTGAATGGAATCACTTTTACAGATGTTTTTGTACATTTTTGTTTATTTATTTTGATCACAGGGTAGGATTTCCACCTATCACAGTAATCAGACCAGGGTTGGGTAAGCACACAATTGTTAGGGCATCTTTTTCTAGCCCCCTTCCTCACACCAGAAAGTAAGCAGTGTGATCCTTAAAAGGCTGCTCAGACCCCCTGGGGCTGCCAAATCTCACTGCTCCTTCCAGTGAGAAGACAACCCTATGGCCTAGGCCATCCGTGTATAGGATTGTGACTACAACTCCCAGTATATCCATACCTGTGGCTTTGTCACTTGCCTGTTGCCCCAGGACTCTGAGATAGGTAAAAATGGCAAAATAGTATGGGTGATGTCTTTTTATTCATGTGCAAATTGGATTTAAGTGAGGCAAAGTTGCACAAAGTTGTTGGCCTCAATCCTCCAGAGTTATCACAGTCCAGTGGCAGGATAGAATCAAGGTGACTTGTGATGGTGCAAGATGCATTGGATGACCTCGGCATCTTTGATGTATAACTGAGCTTTAAGCACTCCACAGAACCTTCTTCAGCTGCCTTTATGGCCTTTGGAAAAGATTGTTCTCAACCTCCCATTCTACCAGGGGAAGTATTCACAGGCTTGGGGTAGGATCCCCCTAACTCACCAAAGGGTTTGTGACCCCTTAGTCACCCTCAGCATTGTTTAGCCCGTCTGCTGAAATGGTTTACCAGGGTATGGCCACTGCACATGCCACAGCTTTTGGGAACCACAAGTGAGAGTTAGGTAGAACAGATTGACACCAAAATTGGAAAGCATCCCTAAAAAGAGTTCTGCAGCCATCACAGCAGAGTTACTAGTCTTCACTGAATATACTTTGCACCTGCCCTGGGCCTCACCTTCTTCTAAAACCCTAATCTCTTTTCCTGGCCCTTACTTGGGGCAGCTGGGACAGTGAATAGCACACTGAACTTAAAATCTTAAATACTCATTGTCACGAATTCAAATCTGAACTCAGATACTTACTATCTGTGACCCTGGGCAAATCATTTACCTCTGTTTGCCTCAGTTCCTCATCTGTAAAATGAGCTAGATAAATAAATAAAGCGGCAAACCACTCCAGTATCTTTTCAAGAAAACCCCAAATGGGGCAGCCCGAATGAAGAGTTGGACATGGCTACCAACAATATTGATCTATTGTGTTTAGTTTAATGTATTTTTAAATAACAAACTTTTTATGTTGTGTCTGTGTTAAACCCTTTTTGTCCAGTTGAGAAGGTAAGGTTCATGTGACTCTCAAAACACCTGTCACCTTTACTACTTTCCACATGTTTATGTACTCTCCATCCTAAACAGCCAAATTATGTTACAATAAGTTCCCTAACCTCCTCCTTTCTTCTCTCATAAGTCTCTTTTCTTTCCCTTCTTTGGCTTCACTATGTTGTCTTATTTAAATGCCTTCTATTATCTTTTTTGGGGTTCTGAAGTAACACTTGTTTCTCCCTCCTCTTTGTTTTTAGATTGTGAGCACTTCACCATCATATAATACCTTCCAAGAGATTACATCAATTTGCCTTTCTAGACTTCTTATATTTGCACTTCAAAAATTTTACTCAGTTCTATGATTTTCATCAAGAATGTTTGAAAGTCTAATAAAGGTCAATTTTCTCCCCATAGGTTTGTACTCATGTTGCAAGGTAAATTTTTTTTTTTTTGCTTATGCCCCACCCCCTTCCTTTTTGGAATATTCTATTCCAAGATCTCTTTTACTAATGATAACTTGCAAGATACTGACTGTGTGATTACTTGGCATTTGAACTCTTCTATTCTACCTATTTACAATATTTTTTCTTTGACTTGGAAGCTCTGGATTTTGACTGTGGCATTCCTAGGAGTATTTGTTTTGGGAATTCTTTCAGGAAGTGACCAGGGTATTCTTTCTGTCTTTATTTTGCGCTCTGGTTCTTATAAATCAGAACAGTTTTCACTTATCATTTCTTGAAATATGGCATCCAGGATTTTTCTTTTATACTTTTCAGGTTGTTTGTTGATTCTTAGATTATTTCTCCTTGACCTTTTCCACCAGCTAATTATTTTCAATAGATGTTCTTTCATTTTATTCTATGTTTCAATTTTTTGATTTGTTCCATTATTTCTCATTGCCTTATGAAGTCACTGATTTTTGTTGGCTCATTCCAATTTTTAGGGAATCTATTTCTTGGATAAAGAGTTCTAAACTATTAATTCTTCTTCTAGATATTTCTTCCATAGCTTTCATTTAATCTATTATCTTTTGTTTCATTTTTTTCCAGTACTTTTCATTAACAATCCTTTCATGATTAACAATATATTATCTTTGTGGCGAGTCATTTTCTACTCAGAGACTCTGCTTGTGTTGCTATAATTATTTTCTTTATAATTATTTTCTTTTAGATGATTCTCAACCAAAAATATTTCTTCATAATACTTGGTATTTTCTGGCTATTCTTATCTCTAACTTCAATTCTTGATTTGGAATTTCATGTTGAAGTCAGTCTCTCACTGACCCCTCTCACATCTTTGAGTGTGGTGGTAAGTCTCTGCTTGGTCCAGCCTTCAATTTCCTACTTTCCTGTCAATGGATTTTGTAGTTGGTTATCCTTGATTGGGGTATTAGGTGGTTTTGTCACTTTTCTATCCCAGCTCCTAGATTCCTTGTTTAAAGTACTGCCTCTTCTGTGTCTCCTGAAGCTTTCCCTGCTTGAGGCTTTACTGTGTTCTACTTCCTCCTCCTTCCTTCATGAATTTGCACGTTAGGGTACTGCCTGTTTTGTGTACACTGCCCTCTGCTTCTCCAGAATGCTGCTCTATTGAATAAAAATGAAAATGGCTGCCCTATTGCTTTCCTAGAGAGTTGCCAGATTAGGAGACTGCTGAGGCCTCCTGTACTGGGGACTTCTGTCAGTTTGCATGCATTTGTTCTGACTTCTTTGGTAAGGTGCCACTCTCCATGTCCACAGCTTTTGGTTACCTTATTGTTGAGTCCTGCGTTGAATGAAAGAACTTACTAAAATTTCCCTTGGTATCTTTTGTTCACTGTTCAATATGGTAATCCTTCTAGGACACTGATGGAGTAAAGGTGAGAGAAATAGACCCTTCTGCATCCTTGACAAGACCAACTTACATACACCTATGCCTGTAGATAACATCTCTTAGAGTTCAATGTTTTGAAAATAAAAGGCAAAAAGGAAATGGTGAAGGAGGGTATTTCCATTAAAATAGCAAACATTCTGAGATGACTAATTCATCAGATGCTTCCTAATGCCTCCTGAAAGGGAATTTTTTCACATGGGATGGAATGACCCTTCTTTCTCGAAGCTGCTTGCATATTACCCATGTCTGAGTAACTCGATCCTCATGAAAACACATTCCTTGGATTAAAGTACAACAAAGGCAAGTGGACTTCATTTTTATAGAAAGAAAATGGACTTACATATTCTTGCCATGATGTAGTCTCATTTTCTGGTGCTGCCCAGTTTTCTTTTTGTTATTTCCTGGCTTTTATTGGGAATAAGTAGATACCTGTTGAGCTTCCTCTGCTGACAGATTTAGCTCTAAGAGCTGTGAATTGGATATCCAGTTTTCACTTTATACTTATGACTGCAACACAATTTATAAAGGCTAATAGAGCCAGGAATCCTAGTAACCAAATTCTCTGCTTTGCACATTTTTTTCTCATCTTAGAGATGTTATTTCCTGTATTTAGAAGTCATCTGTAACTTTGGCTTCCCTGAACTTTAGATCTCTATCTAGAGCAAAAGTCATAACCAGACAAAGTTAGCTAAATTCAAAGCAACAAATATTTGTTAAGCACCTACTATATACCTGGCACTGTGATATATGCTGAGCATATTAAGAAAGAGGGGGGAAACCAACAGAGCCTGTCTTTAAGGAATCCATAATAAATCAAATTAATAAATATTTATTAGGCCAGAATTGGGATCTGATAAAAATAGTTTATCACTCCAGATTCACACAGAAGCAAAATTTAGACCTACCTCCAGCGATTAGGCATTAGGAAGAATTGGACAGCCTGGGGCTGATGACCTCAAGGCTATTTAATTCATTTAAAAAGACTTTTCCTTTTTTTTAGTTACAAACTTAATGATTATCAACAATTACAAACATTTCAAAATTCAAAGAACAAAACAAAGATTGCTTATGAAGCTTGTGAACTTCTATCACGTATGTTTCCTCTTAAAATTGTTGCTTTCTTCTGGATATTTCAAAGATTTGCTTTCGTATTTCGTGAATTTTTTTGCATCTTCATCATTACCTATTTACTCATCCCCCACATACCAAATAGAAGCTCTCCTTTATAACAAACAGGCATGGGTTAGCCAAATAAATCAGCACATTGATTGCATCTAAGCATGGTTGTTCCACTCTTTGGCTCTAGCTTATCCCTCCTCTGCCAAGAGGAAGGAGGTCTTTTTGATTATCAATCTCCTGAAATCACTATTAATTTCTGTGTTGACTTAAGTTCTGAAGGCCTTCAAAGGTGTTTTTAAGTACAGTATTGTGGTCATTGTAGAAATCATTCTCCTAACTCGCTGCTTGTTTCATTTTGTAGAAGTTCGGACAATCCTTCCAGGGCTTCTCTCTTCATATTGGTTAATTCTTATAGTATAATAATATTTTATTACATTCATCCAGCATAATTTGTTCTTTCCTGGCTCATTATTCAATAGGCACCAGTTTGCCAGGTTACAGGGATGGGCTTATTCAGGAGTTCCCGGTGGATATTATATGTGACACAACTCCTTCAGAAAGTGGATCATGGAGAATGGGGAAGGGACAGGGTTTACACTGGACCAGGCACTGAAACCAAGGTTAGAGTTAGTCAGTTACTGATACTACTTTACTGCTGACAGATGGGTTTCCTTGACATTCACTGAGACCTCAGTCAATGATTATTTGACCAAAGGTTAGAAATTCTCATTGTGATTGGATTCTAAGAGGAATTACCAGCCCAATGAAGTCTGAGTTGGTTGTGATGTTAGAGACATCTAATAAAATACCTTCATTTTACAGATGATAAAACTGAGGCCCAGAGAAGAAGGGATCTTGATATAGAGAATTAGGACAGAAAAAAGACCAGAATGCAAGTTGCCTGACCTCTTATTCAGTATTTTAGCATGAAGAGGTTTGATGCCTTAATGTAATTTACTATGTTGAAAAAAATTGTGTCAGATGGGAATGAAACCACACTTCCAAGGAATTATCCAAGTGAGTACAATATTTAATAGCATGTCTGCAGCAATGGATAATCTGTGCTTCCTCAGAATTATTTGTTGCCCATTGAAAGTTCTTAAGTATTGACCTATTCTCCTAAGGTCATCTGCTCTCCTTGCATGGTTCTCTACCATGGTATATTCTTCAACCTTTTTTATCCTTTCATAATCTGCTACAAAAAGACCCCATTGAGAAAGGCAGGATGGGAATTCTCACCCCATTCCCAATCGGGGGAATATGCATCCCCATTGTAAAGAGCTGAGAGTGAGAAGGATATAACGTTTTGTTCTTTGTTTTCTACATAGGCAGCAGACATGGGTTTTGGAAAAGATATCTCACATATATCAAAAAGCTATTTTTAAATGTGATTTTTTGAGCCAATCTGACTTTCATGAGTTTTTCTATAGCTCTTAAAAAATATAGACAAGTAAGGTAAAAATATTTCTACATCTTGAATGTTGAAGTTTTAGAAGTCCATATTATTACTCCTTTTCCAACTTTTTTTTAAAAAATAAACTCCATACCAAATTGAGTGAAGGAGGCAATTTTCACAACCGAAAAGAAAAGATACTAACATCCTGAAAAAAATATATACCTATCAGTCAGAATCAACACTAGAGTGTGGCAATAGGGTCTTGCTCCAAGGTGTTAAAATGATAGGATCACCCTACAATGTTCCTCTGGTCCACCATGTCCTCTTCAATTCTTCTTAGGGATGTTGGAACCACAGGTGATATTACAAGGAAAAAGATTGAATTCTCAAGGGGACTTATCACCTTCACTCCTGGAGCAACTGCACCTGGAGAAGATTGTTTTCTGCAGTTCTGTATCCAGTGGGCAAATATTTTGCCAGCATTTTATTCAGCACAAAGATTGTAAATGGCGCAAAAAATGAGTAGAATGGGTCAAGCTCACATGATCTCAGATTCATTTGGTCAATCACAACTAGAGTAAGGAGGGATTCTGGGCACCACATTTGAAGAATATTGACAAACTAAAATACAGAACCCATACTATACAAGAGTGGGCAGAAAGAAGTAGACATGTTCAATTTATAGAAGAATTTAGGGCTTATGGAATCATATTGGTAAGAGTTGGAAGAGACTTTAGATTCCCCATTTTATAGATGGGGAAAGTGATGGGGTAGGGTCATTGTTTAGGATGCATGGGATGACTGACAATGGAGAGAAGGCAGGACTACCCAGCTTTAATTTTGCTTTTTTCTCTACAAAGGAAAGTTATTTTCAGATTTGTAAGAGCAGAGGATTGAAACCCAAGATAAAGTAGCAAAGTATCAAAATATTTTCCAGAGTTGTAGTTACCAGGCACAAGTGAGCTAATCTCTGAATGGTAAGGGAAATGGTAAATGGGAAGGCAGAGCCACTGTCACAGAACTTTGAAAGGTCTCGGAATTAGGAGAGATGCTGCTGAACTGAAGAAGGAATCTGATGCCCAAAGAAGTGATGAAACTTGTCAAGATCACACGGGTAGTAAAAAGCAGAATTGAGATTCAAACCCAAATCTAGTACCTTTCTTTATGACCACAGATATGGATTGGTGGTAGTGGTGGTGGGGGCGCGGTATCTTGGAAGCTCAGCCTAAAGTAGAACCTAAATGTCAAAATTGTCCTAGAGGCTCAGTGTATAGAATACTGGGCTTGGAGTCAGGAAGACTTGAGTTCAAACTTGGATTTAGACACTTACTAGCTATAAAACTCAGGGGTGTTACTTTACCTCTCCTTGCCTCAGTTTTCTCAATTGTAAAAAAAAAAACTCCTGCCTTGCAGAGTAGTTGTGAGGAGCAAATGACATAAATATTTGTAAAAATTACTTAGCATAGTACATGGCACATAGCGGACACTATAAATGCTTATACCCTTCCCTTCTCCTTTCCCTTCCCCAGTTTTCAAAAATAGGAAGAAGGTATACAAACTATAAACTTTGAAGCTTGGCTTCCATCCTGGAAAAATTCTACAATATGTTATTAAAGGAATTATTTGTTCTCATTTAGGAAAAGAAAACCAGACTGGCTTTAGAAGCCAATAAAATGAAATTTAATAGAGATAAATGTGATGATTTTTGTTGGGAAGAGAATAAGCTTGTATACAGTGCATACCATGTGCCAGACACTGTGTTAAGTACTTTTAAAAATATTATTTTGCTTGATCTTCACAATAGCCTTAGGTGTTACTATTATTTCCATTTTGCAATTGAGGAAACTGAGGCAAAGTTTAAACAACTTGGCCAGGGTCATACAGAAGGCAAATGTCTGAGGCCACATTTGAACTCAGGTCTTCCTGACTCCAAGCCCAGCACCATTTTCTTCCTCTTGTCTAGTTGCATTTAAGAAATCTATAGCTTTCTTGTCACTGGAAGAAATGCTAACTTCAGGTTGATCTCTCCATAGGCTGCTTTAGGGTTAGAAGATATCCTAAAGGCCAGTAAGTCTCAATCCTTCATTTTGCATATAGAACTCTGAAGCACACAATCACAGAATCTCAGAATTGGGAGTGATATCAAAGGCATTCTGAGCAAAAATTGACCCTCTAATACAACCAAAAAGTATTTCTTTTACTTGATGGTTTCACTGCCTCCCGAAGTAGTCTTTCCATTTTTTGGAGCATTCTAATTGGTATGAAGTTTTTCCTTACATCAAACATAAATCTGGCTCTCTATAATTTATTTCCATTCATTGCTCCCAGGGACCACACAGATAAAAGAAGCATTGCTAGACCACAAACATATGGATATTTTTTGCAGGGGTGGAAGAGTGAGGAGAATGGAGAAGTTAATAGGAATTAACTGTGTGACATGGCAGTTCAAAAACTAATGTGCACTAGGTTGCCATGAGAGGCCTACTGTCTAGAATGAAGATGACCAACTTGCTATACTCTACCCTGGTGATAATTTGTGTAGAATATTGCATGTTATGCTCTGAAATCCACATTTTAGGAAGGACATTAAAAAACAGGACAGGGTCCTTGACGTTAAGGAGATTTAAGGGCATGTCATATGAGGGCTGGCTGAAGGAAACAAAACATTTAGAATGAAAAAGAGAAAACTGGACTGGAGAGGAAGAAGAAGGGATGGTAGCTGTTTTCAAATATGTGGTGAACTGTAATGAGGAAGATAGACTAAGCTTGTTCTGTTAGGGTTGGAAAGTGAACTAGGGACAATGAGTGGAAAACACAGAGAGGCGGAATAAGGCTTATTGTAAAGAAAAACTTCCAAACAATCCTAGTTCTTCAAAAGTGGAATGAGCATTTCAAGAAGCAGTGGGTTCCCTCTCACTAAAAGTCTCTAGGTGAAGACTGGATTGTTATTTCTCCCCAGGGATGGTGTAACCATGATTCCGATTCCTGTTCAGCTACAGGTTTGAATAAGTACTCTCTCCAATTTTCGGTCTTAGATTCTGCAATTATTTTATTTTGGGATTTATACATTGATTAGAAATTCATACAGGCACATTAGGTAGAATGGAAACTCCTTAAGGTCAAAGATTTTCTCTCTCTCTCTCTCTCTCTCTCTCTCTGTCTTTCGTTGTCTCTGTCTCGGTCTGGTCTTTCTGTCTCTCTCTCTCTTTCTCTCTCTGCCTCTCCCTGTCTCTCTCTCCCTATCTGTCTCTTTCTTTTACTGTGTCTCTGTCTCTCAGTCTTTCTCTGTCTCTCAGTCTCTGTCTCTCTTCCTCTCTGTTACTCTGCTCTCTTGTGTTTTTCTTTTTGTAATCCTATACTTAGCACAGAACTTGGCACTTAAAAAAAGCTGATTGCTTTGCGTTGTATTGAATTCCATTGATGTGATTATTTATGATTCTAGCTCGTTGACTTAAAAGAGAGAATGTATAGTAACAGAAAACAGGGAAGTGGGGCATCCCTGTCTGTTTCCTTGGCAATTTTGTTGAGGGCCAACGTTGTCAATTTACGTTGTTTTGAGCCTCAGAGAAGATTAACCTAGATGTAGACCAGAGAAGATCTGATTTTTTACTCTGGGGAGAGTTCGCATTTAAATTATTGCAAAATGTGCTTCCATGCCAATGTTATAATGTTAAATGCCAAGAAACGAGAACATCTAAGGGTATCCAGCTGGGTTATTTGGGGCTTCATGGCTTCTCCCTGCTTGTTTGTTCTTTATGTCCTACTCTAAAGAGTTTAACCAAGAGTTCCCTGGATTTTACATTGCAAAACCATAGGGCACAGCTGAGTTTCATTTGTTGTCAGAAACTTCAGAAGACCTGGAACAAAGAGAAAGTATATAATCAACTGTATTCTTCTTAGGAATCTGCTTTCAAACATTTTTTATTTGCCAGCAATGACTAAGGAATCAGTCTTTCTTCCCTTGCAATATGAAACTCATTAGGACTTGCAATATTTGGGAACCTTGTGTGGCTTCCTAGAGAATGAAGATGTTCGGCATCAAAGTCTTTCTGTGTATTATTCCCACTCTTAGGCCTTCTATACTGTTATGAATACCTTGGGGAATGTCTCTTCTGGCTTTGCTTGACCACTGGTTGGTATGTTAAAGAGAACATACTTTTTCAGATATGGATTGGACTACCCGGTGACTGAGGCTTCTTGCCTGAAAGTCTGTGATCCTGTTATTTGGTCTGGCCGATTCTTATGATCTATCCATCAACAATAGATATCGTGATTATCTACTTCATCTGAAGTATAGGGAAGCTAGGTGGTGCATTGGATAGAGCACCAGTGCAGGAGTCAGGAGGACCTGAGTTCAAATCTCACCTCAGACACTTGACACTCAGTAGCTCTGTAACCTTGAGCAAGTCACTTAACCCCAATTGCCTCATCCTGGGTCATCTCCAGTCATCCTGATGAATATCTGGTCACCAGATTCAGATGGCTCTGGAGAAGAAGTGAGACTGGTGATCTGTGCAGCCCTCCCTCACTCAAAACAAAGTCAAGTGCAAGTCATGTCATCATTTCTCTGATGGCATGGTCTTCTTTGGCAACAAAGGATGAACATATAACTTCATCTGAATTTTCCTCTTCTAAAGAGTTGTGGTGGGCTCTACTTGAAGGACATTAACAGGGAGAAATGGGCTACCCAAGAGTACTCTCTAGTAGTGGAATTTATCAATGACAATCTAGTGGCAAGACATTTGGAGAAAGAGAACTTCCTTTAGTCACATATACACGCAATACCACCTGTGCATAAGGGCTTGGAACATAGGGGTAAATTCTCTTTGATTCTTGTCCTTAATAAAGAAGCATGAAATGTGTCTGAACTAGATGATGTACTAGGTCCTGGGAAAACAAAGCCAAACATAGAGCTTGCATTTTATTAGGGAAGACAATATGTGTCTATATTTATATGTATACCATAAATATACATATAGATATCTATACACGTACATAGACATATATATATAGCCTCTCTCAAACATACACAAACATATATATAAAACTATATACATACATATATTTAACCTCTCTCATTCCTTGTTCATGAACCTATTCTCTAATATATTACTGTCTTCACTTTTTCATTGAAATCACTAAGTAAACAAAGCACTTCTTTTCTTTTTGACGACATGTTTTTATTGGTATGTGGAAATCTTACTGAAGGATTTTCCTCTGCTGATACAAATCATAAAATTCTTTGCAACTTCTAGTGTTAGAGAGTGACCTGGGTTACTGATGGGAGAAACAAGTTGTCCAGAGTCACACAAAGTATATGTATCTGGGGTGGGGTTTTAATAATCCTTTATAACTTTGAGAATGACTTTATCCACTAATCCATAGATTCTGATCATCAAAATATATATAGATGAAATTCACAGGATATTGATTTATTTATAGAATTTACCCATCTCTTGATCCTCTGTAATTAAGATGTTGATGTATAAATCAAAAATAGTATTCATATATTTGTCATGGATATTGCAATATAATATTAATCAAGTGTCCCATGAAATAACATTTATTGTTACCTTTAGACAGTGGAGTGAACCAGGTCTTGGTGATGTTCATGTGGTTCTAATTCTTTGTGACCCCCCCATTTTGAGGTTTTCTTGGCAAAGGTTCTGGAGTAGTTTGTCATTTCTTTCTCTAGCTCGTTTTTACAGATGAGGAACAGAGAAAAAGAGGGTTAAAACGACTTGCCCAGGGTTACACAGCAAGTAACTGTCTGAGGCCAGATTTGAATTCAGGCCCAGCACTTTATCCATTGTACTACCTAGACGTCCAAAACTAATTGTACCAATTTTGGACCAGGGGAGACCTGGAGTCAAATTGAGAAATTCTCCATTCAACCACGTAGGGTTACCGGCCACTATTTGAAGAGAAGAGTTGAGGTCACTGCTTCTAATCCTGATCTTGCATGTGGAAATGTGTGGATTTTTATTTATTCAGATAAGATCCCAGAATCTGGCTTTCTAGTAGGAAGGGGGTGGGGCAATTGATAGTTGCCGTGCAGGTAGTTCTAATCCAGGGATTCTAAAAGGAGGAAATAAGGAAGGAGAGCATTCTAGGCATGAGGAACAGACAGTATAAAGGCACAGAGAGGGGAGTCCATGTAAAGCATGGAGCCAAGGGGAAAGATAGGAAGGAGCCAGGGTTTAACATCCTACTTCAAAGGCAAAGCCTTAATGGAAAAAAGTAAAACTGCCTAGAAAGACAAGGGGAATTAAGGACATGGAATTAAATAGCTACAACTCTCATCCCTCAAAACACACCTCAAAAAAAGTCTCCAGGGAAACACTATTTCAGGTCTCTACTAACCACCCTTTCTTTACAACACAATAGGAACACTATGTATCTTATTTTTCAGGGCAAGGAGAGGCATTACTGACTTGAACTACGGAGCATCTTTGCTTCCCCCTTGGCATAGGAATAAGCAATGTTTTGGATCTCAGAACATAAGTAGCAATCTTTCTCCAGTAAACTACTAGGCCTTATCCTTTAAGGGACCTTACCTTCTCCAGTGTTTTTCAAAACAAATAGCCTTCTGAGGATATTGCAGTTCTTAAAAAGAGCATTGAGTTTTTCTTGGCAGATCTGCCTCTTTACAGATTAGTGGATAGAATCATTCTCAAAGTCATAAAGACTTACTAAAATCCCACCCCAGATACATACACCTTATATGTATCTGCCCCTTTACAGAGAGTTCCATTTTGGGACTCTCCTAGAGAAAGTATTACCTTTCAAGGATGATACTGATTCCTGTCAATTATAGTTTTCCAAATTGAAAAGGAGATCTCTTTACCTCTTTAGGAATTGTAGAATTGAATAAAATATCAGGACTGGAAGAGCACTTAGAGATCATCTGGTCCAATTCCTTTATTTTATAGAAGAAACAAATCCAGAGATTTGTACAAGGACACGCACTAAGTTAGTGGTAAAAAGCAGGATTAGACCCTCATTATCCTAGTCTGCCTTGTTTATACTGTTTTATATTTTGTTCTATCCCTTTGTTTATTCATTATCCTGTTCTTTTTATATCTCACCAAGTCCTGGCATAATGATAGGTGCTCAACAATCATTTATTGAATGAATGGATGATGATTGAACTTTAGATTTGTTTATAGTAGGCTCTGAGTAATTGCTTGCTAATTGCTTGAATGATTGAGTCAGGGAATGGTCCATGTTTAACTTCTGAAACCTCAAGTATAACCAGATCAAAGCACCTCATTTTTCAGGCTCTCCTAAGCATCTCTGCTGTCTCTCTTACCTTGCCTTTCATCGCTAAAATCCTGTGATAGAGTGATTTTTGTCTACTTCCCCTTGCTCCTGGTCTTGGCTACTTGTCTATTTGAGTTTTTGTGGATTAATTTATCTGTGGGGATCTGATAGACAAGTACATTAGTAGTCATAACTCTGTATTTCCTTGATACCCTACTGAACTCTTCATTTTTTTTTCTTTTGGAATGACTCCCCATTGAGAAGCTCACTTCTGGTACAGCTCAGATGGAAGGAGTCATTAAAGTACATGACTTCTATGGCACTGATTCCTTCTTTTCATCCTTTCTTGAATCTTTCCATGTCCTGTGACATTCATGTAATCATAGGATTCAAAGTAAAATCCTTTTATTTTATAGAAAAAAACAGGCCTGAAGAAATGAAGTGACTTACCCAAGCTAAGTCAATATTCAAGTGAAAGAACTGGGATTTTCATTCTCTATCCAATTTTATTTCAGACAAAGCAGAAGGAAAGAATATATATATAATATGAGGATATTATGAGGACAATGAATATAATTCTGCAGATGCCATCTTCTTCCTGAAATGCTGCATATGAGTGTGATAGTTCTTCCCCTTTCCCTTTAAAAATAAACAAATTCCCAAGTTCATAGTTAAAAGCTCATTGTTTAGAGGAATTTGAGGCTGATTTCAAAATAGGCTTGAGAGATTTATATTTTCCAAAAAGAAACTGGTTTCAGTTTTAGGTTGATAAAGAAAAAGCTTCATGTACAAACACACACACACACACACACACACACACACACACACACACACACACACTTCTAATCCTCCCAAATGTTTAATTTATTCATCTGAATTTCTAATGGAAAAATTCCAGTGTATTTATGTTGTGAATGTGACAGGCATTTGAATTCTCAATAAACAGTTGTAGGAAAAATGACTTAGAGTTATCTGGAAATAGGGTTTTCATATTCATTGGAGTTTGACAGGTGCTAATTTAAATTCAACTCAACAAATATTTATTAGATTTTTGCTATATACAAGGCAATGAGCTAGATACTAGGGATATAAAGATGAAAATCAATATTCTAGACCCTGAAAATTTAAAATAAAATAGGGAGGATAAGAAATATCTAAATATGCATAATACAAAGAAAACTGTGATAAAGGCAGCAGAGAGATCTAGATAGGCTATTATAAGAAATATAATATGAGAAAAATAACTTTCTGGGTTTTTTTAAAAGTATGTGTGATAGGTGTGATGGTAGGTGGAGGTAGGATGATGATGGATGAGTGTGTGTGTGTGGGTGAGTAAGAGAGAGAAGAGAGACAGAGACAAAGACAGAGACAGAGAGACAGATTCAGAAACAGACTGAGACAGAGACAGAGAGACAGACAGAGAGAGAAAGAGACAGAGACAGAAACAAAGGCAGAGACAGACAGAGACACACACCCAGACAGAGGGAGACAGAGATAGAGAAAGACAGACAGAGAAAGACAGTAGTGGAAAGGGTTCACAAGAAACTGATACCTGAGCAGGGCCTTGGAGAAAGATAAGAATTTCAATAAATAGAGCTGTGGAGGGAGAATACTCCAGCTATTAGGAATGACAGTATTTGAAAATGCACAAAATCTGGAGAGGGAAGGACAGGACAAGAAAATAGTTCATAGGTGGGTAGGTTATCAAGAGGTAGCTAGGTTGCTCAGTGGATAGAGCACAGGATCTAGTGAGTGTCTGAGGTCCGATGTAAACTCATGTCAGGAAGACATGAGTTTACATCGGACCTCAGACACTCACTAGATCTGTGACCCTGCAAACCTCTGTTTGCCTTCATCTACTGGAGAAGTAAATGACAAACCAATCCAGTGTTCTTGACAAGAAAATCCCATAGATAGTATTGGTATGCTATACATCCAAGGGGTCATGAGGAGTCATGGCAGGACTGAACAGATGAACAACAGGTTATCTAAAATGTGGTATCAAGCTCAAATAGAAACGAGCCCCCTAACCATTCATAAGGATCCATGTGGCTCCATAGAGACTTATAAACCATAAAAATCGCAATATCTATGCTTTACCATATTTTATTATGTATTTCCAAGGTGTATTTTAAGCTAGTTGTGGCCACTCTCCCCCAGAAGCTTATGTGTTTGACATCTCTGATTTAAAAAATATCATTATTTATATTTAACATTCATTTAAAAATTTTTTGAATTCCAAATTCTCTTATTCTCTCCAGTTTCTCTCCCCACTCATTGAGAATGCAAACAATATATCAGTTATACATGTTAAGTTATGCAAAATAAATTTCTATATTAGCCACATTGAAAAAAAAGGTAAAAAAGTGAAAAAGTATGCTTCAATCTGCACTCAGAGTTCATCAGTTCTCCATGGAAGTAGATAGTATTTTTCATCAAGACTCCTTTGGCACTAACTTGAATCCTTGTATTGATTAGAGTAGCTAAATCTTTCAGAGTTGATCAGCATTACAGTATTGCTATTACTGTATACAATGTTTTCCTGATTCTACTCAATTCACTTTGGGTCAGTTCCTGCAAATCTTCCCAGGTTTTTCTAAAATCGTCTGCTCATCATTTCTTTTCATTTAAATTTTATTTATTTTATTCTGAACTTAAGAAATAAAAGAAGCATTTCCATACCATAGTAGAATAGAAAGATGATTATACATGAAACTACAAGTCTATTATGTACAACCTGTTTTTCCTTTAAAATATATCAAGTTATTGTATAACTTTCTATTTCCTTCCCCCCCACCTAGATATGACTATATTAGATGCAAAAAGGTGTCTACATATGTATATATTTGTAATATATATATATATATATACACATATACATACATATGTAAAACCATTCTATTCATACTTCTATTTTTCAGTTCTTTCTCTGGATGCCGATGGTGTCTTCCTTCATATGTCCTTTGTAGTTTGTGTATTTACGTTAATCAAAATGACTTAGTTTTAAAACAATATTGTTGTTCCCATATAAAATGTTCTCTCCTTTCATTCTTCATTACTTTGTGTGTCTATCCATGCTTTTCTAAGACCATCGAGCTCACCATTTCTTATAGTAGTAGTCTGTCATGATCGCATACCACAACTTGTTCAACCCTTCCCCAACTGACTGGCTTCCCTGCAAATTCCAGCTTTTTGCCACCACAAAGATCCGCTATAAATATTTACAAATATATAAGTTTTTCCTTTTTTCCCCAATCATCTTTGGAGGGGCAGATAGGTGGTGCAGTGGATAGAGAACCATTGCAGGAGACAGGAGGACGAGTTCAAATCTCACTTTAGACACTTGACACTCACTAGCAAGTCACTTAACCCCAATTGTCTCATCCTGGATCATCTCCAGTCATCCTGATGAATATCTGGTCACTGGATTCAGATGGCTCTGGAGAAGAAGTGAGGCTGGTGACCTGCACAGCCCTCCCTCACTCAAAACAAAGTCAAGTGCAAGTTATATCATTATTTCTCTGATAGCATGTTTTGCTTTGGCAACAAAGGAAGAACACACAATCATCTTTGGAAAATGACTTAGTAGTGATGTTGTTGGGTCAAAAGGTATAGGCAATTTAAAAACCCTTGGGGTATAATTCTAGATTGCTCTCCAAAATGGGTAGATCAGTTTACAATTTCACCAACAGTGAATTGGTGTTTCCATTTTTCCACATACCCTCCAACGTTTGTTGTTTTCCTCTTCAATCACTTTTAGCCAATCTGATAGGTATAAAAAGACATTTCAAAGTTGTTTGAATTTTCATTTTGTGATCAAGAATAATTTAGAACACTTCTTCATATGTCTATAAATGGCTTTTATTTCTTCATCTAAAAACTACTTGTTCATATCCTTTACCATTTATTAATTGGGGAATGACTAGCAATCTTACAGATTTGGCCAAGTTCTTTATATATTTGAGTTATGAGACCTTTATCTGAAAATCTGTCCATAAAAATTTCCTCTGCAATTTTCTGCTTTCCTTCTGATCTTGATTACATTTGTTTTATTTTTACAAAACTGTTTTAATTTAATGTAATAAAAATTTCCATTTTATACTCCCTACTGTTCTCTATTTCTGCTTTATTGATAATTTTTTCATTTATCCATAAGTTTGATTCATAATATATTCTATGTTCTTCACATTTTCTTGTAATATCTCAGTCATGTATCGCTTTTGAGCTTATCTTGATAAATGGTGCAGAATTGCTCTATGCCCAATTTCTGCCAGGCTGTTTTCCAGTTTTTCCAACAATTTTTACCAAATGATGAACTCTTATCCCCAAACATCAAGTCCTTACACTTGCTTATGAAAATTGTATGTCTGCTCTGTTCTACTGATTTACATTTCTCTTTCTTAGACAGTACCAGATAGTTTTGACAAATACTGTGTTATACTATAATTTATGGATTGGTACTGCTGAATGTCTTTCTTTTACTTTTTTTTCCCACTAATTCCTTTGATATTTTTGACTTTTTCTTCTTCCAAGTGAATTTTGTTATTATTTTTGTAATTCAGTAAAATATTTTTTTGGTAATTTAATTGGATGATGTTGAATTTATAAATTAGTTTAGGTAAAATTGCCATTTTTATTATATTGACCCTGCCTATTCATGAATAATGAATATTTCTCCAATTATTTGAATCTGATTTTATTTGCATAAAAAGACTTTTTAAAATTTTGTTCATGAAGTTCCTGGGTTTGTTTTGGCAGGTGTATTTCTAGATATTTTATTTTAAATGAAGTGTCTTTTACTATCTCTTCTTGCAAGATTTTGCTTGTGACATATAAGAATGCTGATGATTTATGTCAATTTACTTAATATACTGCTCCTTTACTAATCGTTTCAACTAACTTTTTAGTTGAGTCTTTGGGCTTTTTCAAGTATATCATCATATTGTCAACAAAAAGAGATGGTTTTATTTCCTCATTCTCTATTCTGATTCCTTCTACTTCTTTTCTCATCGTCATTTCTGGCATTTCCAATACAATACTGAATTATATTGGTGACAGTGGGCACCCTTGTTTCACATCTCACCCTACTATGAAGGCTTCTAGTTTATCCCCGTTATAAATAATGCTTACTGATAGCTTTAGACAAATAAATATTTTTTATCAACTTAAGGAAAAATGCCTTTATACCTATACTTCCAAGTGTTTTTTAACAGAAATTAGTGTTGTACTTTATCTAAAGCTTTTTCTGCATTTATTGATATGATCAATTATGTTCATAGTTTTCTTTATGTTAGACCATCCCTGCCTTCCTTTTATAAATCTTACTTGGCCATAATATAGAATCTTTGTAATACAATGTTGTAGTATTTTAGCTGATATTACATTTAGGATTTTTACATTCATATTCATTAGTGAAATTGGTCCATAATTTTCTTTCTCTGTTTTTACTCTTCCTAGTTTAGGTATCAGTATCATATTTGTTTCATAAAAGGCATTTGGTAGGATCCCTTCTTTGCCTATCAGTCCAAATAATGTATTTAATATTGTAATTAGTAGATCTTTAAATGTTTGATAAAATTCACTTGCAAAGCCATCTGGTGCTAGTGCATTTTTTTCTTAGCATGAGGAAGTGTGACCTATTTAATTTCTTTTTCTAAAATATGTTTATTTAGATATTCTAATTCTTCTTCAGTTATTCTAGGCAATTTATACTTTTGTAAATATTTTTGCATCTCATTTAAATTTTAAAATTTATTAGCCTATAATTGAACAAAATGACTCCTTATAATTCTTTTAATATTATATCCACTAGTGGCATTTTTACCATTTTCATTTTTTAATACTTGAAATTGTTTTTCCTCTTTTTTAAAAAAATCAAATTTACCAATGGTTATTTTATTGTTTTTTTTTTCATAAAACCAGCTCTTAGTCTTATTTATTAATTTGAGTGTTTTTTTACATTCATTTTTATTGATTTCACCTTTAATTTTTAGGATTTTCACTTTAGTGTTAGAATTATGACACCTCTGATATAAAACATAAATCCACATTAAGTGTAATAGAGGAAAATTAATCTGGAAAAGAAGATTGAAGTCAAATTTTGGACAGTCCTAAATTCCAAGATAAATATAGAACATTACAAGAGGGAGCTAGTAAAGGATCTTGGACAATGGAATGCAGTTATCATACTTGTACGCTAGGAAGATTATTTCAGCAGCTTTTCTAATCATACAGTCATAGAAACATAATCTTGGGGTTGGAGATTATTTTGGAACCACCTATCCCAAACTAGCCTAAATAAAAATCATCCCCAAGTGATCTTGTAGTTTTCACTTGAAGACATGGAGTATAGGACCACCATTTGTCAAAGTATCCCATTCTACTTTGAGATAGCTCTAATTGCTAGGAAAATTTTCCTTACATGGACTCTAAACTTATCTCTCAGAACCTTCTTATGATTATAATTAATTCTACCCCCAGAGCAAAGCAGAAAGTCTAATTCCTAAGGTTGAGTTAAGATGGAGGAGTAAAGGCAGGGACTGGGGTCTCCCCCAAACTACTCCAAATACCGTTAAGTAATGACACGAAATAAATTCTAGAGCAGCAGAAGCCACAAAAAGATGGAGTGAAAAAAATTTTCAAGCCTAAGACAACTTATAAGGAGGGCAGGAAAGGTCTACTGTATCAGGGAGAGAGAGGAGCACAGTTCAGTACAAGTCACAGAAGCACAGACAGGTCCCAGCATACCAGGAGCAGGGAGACTCAGTAGCAGCAATGGAGGTTTCCAGACCTCTCAGATATTACAGGGATTAGACAACAGGTCAGAAGGAGATTTACAGGGTTCTTTTTGCTGGCATTAGGGGCACAACTCTGTTGCATTGCCTAGGATCTAAGTCACAGTCCTAGGTCTTAGTCTCAGTGCAAAGAGCACCACAGCATAGCAGAGCTTATGACTGCAGGGGACCAGGAACCCTGGTCACAGTTCCAGGATTGAAAAGAGTGTTTGTGGCCACTCATAAACCAGTGAACAGTTCAGGAAAGTAGTAAACTCACCTCTCCCTAGATCATACCACCTTGGAAGAACTAAAACTTACAGGTTGCTAGAATTATCTCTGAAAACAGTTACACAAAAAACCTGTAGCTTGGGACAATGCCCCTCTACTTGGGAAGCAGAGTCCCACTTTAGCATAGAGTTAGAAGTCAAGAAATAGGCTGGAAAATGAGCAAACAAGAGAAAAAATTCTGACCATAGGACGTTACTATGGTGACAAGGAAGATGAAAACATACACTCAGAAGAAGATAACAAAGTTAAAATTCCTCCATCTAAAGCCTCAAAGAAAAATATCAACTAATGAAGCCATGGAAGACCTTAAAAAGATTTATTTAATCAATTAAGAGAGTTAGAGGAAAAATGGGAAGAGAAATGAGAGCAATGCAAGAAAATCAAGAAAAAAGTCAGCAGTTTGGTAAAGGAGGCACAGAAATTACTGAAGAAAATAACATCTTAAAAAACAGAATAGACCAGATGATAAAAAAGAGATAAAAAGAAATGTCTTGAAAAGCAGAATTGGCCAAATGGGAAAAGTTTTTTAAAAAAATGACTGAAAAGAAGAACTCCTTAAAAAGTAGAATTGGCCAAATGAAAAAGGAGGTACAAAAGCTCAATGAAGAAAATAATTCCTTAAAAGTTTGAATTAAGGAAGTTAGAGAAACAATCAAACAAAATCACAAGAATGAAAAAGAAGAAAATCAAATGTGAACTATCTCAACGGAAAAACATCTCTCCTGGAAAATTTTTCCAGGAGAGGTAATTTAAGAATTATTGAACTACCTGAAATTCATGATAAAAAGAACTTAGACATCATTTTTCAAGAAATTATCAAGGAAAATTGCTCTAATATTCTAAAACCAGAATATGAAACAAAAATTGAAAGAATCCACCAATCACCTCCTGAAGGAGATCTCAAAATAAAAACTCTCAGAAATATTATAATCAAATACCAGATCTCCCAGAAAAGGAGAAAATTGTACAAGGAACCAAAAGAGAAACAAATCAAATATCATGGAACCATAATCAGGATAATACAAAATTTAGTAGCTTCTACATTAGAGGATCAGGGGGCTAGAAATATGATATTCCAAAGGGCAAAAGAGTTAGAGTTACAGTGAATAGTCACCTACCAAGCAAAACTGAGTATAATCCTTAAGGGGGAAAAAATGGATTTCCAGTGAAATAAAGAACTTTTGATCATTTGTGAAGAAAAGACAGAGCTGAATAGAAAATTTGACTTTCAATTACAAAATGCAAAAGAAGTATAAAAAGGTAAACAGGAAAAAAATCATAAGGAATTTCATACGGTTAAACTGTTTACATTTCTGTGTGGGAAAATGATCTTCATGATTCC
The DNA here is from genome assembly GCA_028658325.1 of Potorous gilbertii. Taxonomy (NCBI): domain Eukaryota; kingdom Metazoa; phylum Chordata; class Mammalia; order Diprotodontia; family Potoroidae; genus Potorous; species Potorous gilbertii. The sequence continues at coordinate 420,311,850 of CM053769.1, forward strand.
TAAAAGCTTTCTCAATATTAGGGCAGTGATAAGGATTATAAATAGACAGAAAGTAGAGGTATGAATGGAATGTCATAGCATGATTATCTAAAAAAATTGAAGGGATGTGAAAGAGTAATGCACTGGAGGAAGGGGAAAGGGAAAGTTTGAGTGGGATAAATTATTCGACATATAAAAGGCCTGAAAGAGATTTTACAGTAAAGGGGAAGTGGGGAAAGTGGGGAATGAATCTTGATTCTCAGATATGTCTCAGAAAGGGAATAATATACACACTCAGTTGGGTGCAGAAATTTATCTTACCATTCAGAAAAGTAGAGAGGGAAGGGAATAAGAGGAAGCAGAGGGAGGTGATAGAAGGAAAGGAAGCTTGGGGGAGGTAAAAGTCAAAAACAAAACACTTTTGGGAGCAAAAGGAGAGAGGCAGTAGGTTAAACAGGGGGAAAATAGGATGGTGGGAAATACATAGTTGATAATTTAACGATTACGATGGGAAAAAATTATTCCTGGTTTCTCTGATAAAGACTTCATTTCTCATACGTATAGAAAACTGAGTCAAAAAATAAAAATAAGATCCATTGCTCAATTAATAAATGATCAAAGGCTATGAACAGGCAGCTTTCAGACAAAGTAATGAAAGCTATCTATATAGCTATCTCTATATCATTTGAAATGATCTAAATCACTCTTGATGAGAGAAATGCAAATTAAAACAACTCTGGTCTACTACTTCACATCTGCCAGATTGGCTAATAAGATAGAAAAGAAAAATGACAATTGTTGGAGGGGATGTGGTAAAATTAAAACACTAATGTATTATTGATGAAATTTTATACTTATTCAGCCATTCTGGAGAGCAATTTGGAACTACGTCCAAAGGGCTATAAAACCATGCATACATTTTGAACAACCATTACCACTACTAGGTCTGTATCCCATAGAGATTAAAAAAAAACATCAAAAAGGAAAAAGACCTACGAGTACAAAAATATAGTAGCTCTTTTAGTGGTGGCACAGAATTGGAAATTGAGGGAATATCCATCAATTGGGAAATGGCTGAGCAAGGTGTAGTATATGATTGTGATGGAACACTATTGTGCCCTAAAAATTGATGAGCAGGAAAAATGTGAAAAGACTTACATGATTTGATGCAAAGTAAAATTAACAGAACCAGGAGAACATTGTACATAGTAATAGCAATGTTGTATGATTATCTACTATGAATAATTTAGCTATTTTCATCAATACAATGATCTAAGACAACTCTGTAGGATTTATGATGAAAGATTCTATCCATTTCCAGAGAAAGAGCTGGTAGAGCCTGAATCCAGATCAAAGATAGTTTTCTTTATTGTTATTTTTATAGATGGGGTTTTCTTTCACAGAATGTATAACCTATGTCAAATTGCTTGCCTTCTCAATGGGGAAATGGTGGGAGAGAATTTAGAATTCAAAATTTGAAAAAAATGCTAAAATTGTTTTTACATGTGATTAGAAAAAATAATACTTTTAAAGCGAAAGTAATTCCTTTTCAATATGAAAGTCCTTTAAATACTTGAAGACAACTATGTTTTCCATCCTTAATTTTCTCTTCTCCAGGCTAAACATCTTTGGTTCATTCAACTGGTCCTCACATGGCATCATACTCATTCCTCTAACTGTACTGACAGTTCACCTAGGGGCACTTTCCTGCTTATCAAGGTCCTTCCTAAAAAATGTGTCAAGAACTGAACCTAGTACCACATATGTGGTTTGAACAAGGTTTGAACAGGACAGGAGATAAGTGGACCATCTTCTCCTTCATTCTGTACAATCTAATATTTTAAATGTGGCCAAATATTTAAATGTAGGTTCCTAATAGCTCATCTGGCTATGATGGGTACTACAAATTCTTGTGGAACTTGCACTCAACTAACCCCACTAGGACTTTTTCACATGAACTCTAGTCTATTGGTTTTGTTTTCCCACAACTTCCTTTTCATATTGAAATTGTTCAGTTGACTTCTCAGCAATCATTTTCATCTTGAGAGAAAACATAAAGTGCCAGGTGAAGGGCCCCCCTTAGAATTAGGAAGACTTTGTATTTAACTCTTCTTGTCTTTGAAACATCAAAAAATCAATAAGTATTTGCTACGTGTTATTATATATAGCTCTGTTGTTTTGAGGAGGACAAAAATGGCATCACTGTGTTAGAACCAAGTTACAGTGTGTCTGACTGTGACTGATCAGAGTGGTAGAGCTCAGAGTGCTCTGCCACAGGTTGGGCACAAATAGTCCATGTGAACATTTGGGTGGATTCTCTAAATTTGTATATTTCATGTTTCTTTTGAGATACTTCAATTTGCTCATAGAGCACAGTGCCTTCTTTGATGAGGGTACACCATGCTGGGTTGTCCCTTGCCGGAGTCTCCCATGTCATGCAATCAATTCCTAGGTTCCTTAAGAAGACCTTGAGAATGTTATTGTATTGCTTCTTCTGATCACCATGTGAGTGCTTACCTTGTGTGGGTTCTCCATATGCAAAATATACATAGAGTAGATAGAAAGGAAGTAGATAGTAGGGAAGGCACTGTCAGATGGACTGACTAAGAAAGGCTTTCTGTAGAAGGTGGCATTTGCTTTAAGTCTTGAAGGAATCCAGAAATTCTAAGAGGCAATGATAGGGAAGGAGAACAATAAACATCAGGTTTGAGGAACTGAAAATAGGTCAGTATAGAAAACAAAATATGTATGTATGAGTACTGGAAAGATAAACAGGATGCAGGCTGTGAAAATCTTTAAATGAAAAGGAAATTTATATTTGATCCTAGAGATGATAGAACCACTGGAGTTTATTGAGGATGTGTATGTGTGTGTGTGTGTGTGTGTGTGTGTGTGTGTGTGTTCGGTAATGGGATTGTATTGCATGGTGAGACCCACACTTTAGGAAAAGCATTTTAGGAACTGGGAGATAAATTGGAGTGGGGAGAGACTTGAGGCAAGCAGACCAAATATGAAACTATTGTAATAGTCTAGGTAAGAAGTAATGAGAGACTGAGCTAGAGTCATGGTGATGTGAGTGGAGAGAAGGGGACAAATACAAGAGATGTTGCACAATTGGGGGAAAAGCAGTTTTGGTATCTGAATGAGTGTGTAGAATGAATTGTGATTGAAAGATTGATGATGCCCTTAACAATGATATGGAACTTCAGAAGAGGGTTGGGTTTGAAGTAATATTGAGTTCTATGTTAAACATGTTGATTTTGAGATGCATACATGATATTCAGTTCAAAATGCATCTTGGGAAATGACCTTAATTTTTTCAGTCTAGTATGAAGTAAGGTTCTCAGAAGAGAGAATGGAAACAGCAGGTGCCAAAGGAGAATTGAGAGGTTTGGCATAAATGGGCAAAATTCAGTTGAAAAAGGCTGTTGTTGATGTGAGATTGGAATTCAGGAGAAAGACCAGGGCTAGATACATGGATCTGGAGTCATAATCATAAAGAATATCTGCTTTCATAAAAGGTGATGAAAACACCAAAAGCACTTAAGTTTAGAGAAAATAGAAAAGAAGTCTCAAGAGAGCCTTGGGGTTGAGGTGTGTGTGTGGGGGTGATGTTTAGTGAGTATGACATGAATAAATGTTCACCAAAAGAGATTGAGAAGGAGCAGTCAGACACATAGGAGGAAAATTAAGGGAGAGCAACGTCACAAAAACTCAGAGAATGCAGGAAATGTCAAATGCTGCAAAGAGGTCAAGAAGAATGATGAAGAGGGCATTAGAAAGGGTGAATGAAAATATCTGACAAATGAAGGACATGACTTCTATTGAATGGTGGAGGTGGATGCCAAACTGAAAATGCTTTAGAAGAGAGTAAGAGACGAGGAAGTAGAGATAGTGTAAATGACTTTTATAAAGGAGTTTAGTCAAGAAGGGAAGGAAAGATATAGGATAATAGCTAGCAGGGATGGTAGAATCTAATGAGGGTTCCTTTGAAGAGGGGGAAACAGAGGTGTGTTTGTGGGTGAAAAGGGAAAAAAGGGCCATTTTTTTCATTACAGATGAAGTGAAGGAGGAGATAGGGAGGAATTATGCCAGAAAAAATGTGAGATGAGGAGAATTAGAAAAAAGAGAACTCTTGGGAAATGGCTTATTTTCTTCAGTCAAGTATGAAGCAAGGTTTTCAGAAGAGAGAGTGTAAATAGGGGATACCAAAGGAGAACTGAGAAGATTTGACATAATTGCTGTATTAAGTGCAGTGGAGAATTAATTAGAAGGATTGTCATGCTGTAGTGAGAACCCAGTTGTGATTAGATAAAATACAATTTTAGTGGACCCAGTCATGGTTTTGTGATGTCTTCTAGGTCCATTCAGTAGCATATGAATAGAGGTGAAGATGGCAGAAGGTAGGAGTAATCCAGACTTGGTAGTTGGTAAGGTATGATGAATGATATGATTAGGAGACAAAGGCTCTCAGTCATAGGATAGTATAGAATTAAACTGTCTCAACTAATATTCAAGATTGGGAAGGGGGAGAAGTGTAGTCAGTGCAGAATTTATGTTTTGAGAAAGTACTAAAGGACTGGAAGGCATGAGGTATAACAGAGTTAAGCGTTATAATGCATAGGGAAAAGTGGATTGAGGAAAGATTATAAAATAATTTCAGAGTTCATAAAAATGGAACTTGAATACTTATGGGTTATGGCAAAATCAAGGGTATGGTTGTGTAGCTGAAGTGGTGTGGAGGGGTATGTCATAGGAGGTGAACTGATTGAAGAACTGGTAATTTAGGATATGTATGGGACTATCAACATGTATCTATAAGGTCATAGAGTCAGAGTGGGGAAGGAGATTGTGAGTCAGGCATTTAACTCATTAAAGAAGAGAGAATGTCTTGGAGCTCACTGGATCTGGGTTGGATAGTACATTTAGATAGATCAAACCTCAAAAGAATAGAGTTTGCTGAGTGTTAGAAATAAAGTCTGGATATGCCAAGATATGTTATGATTTCCTCACTGGGACCAATGAGTATGAAGTACAATGCAGCTAGCGCTGAAAAGTGGTAGTGTCACATGTTGGCCAAGTCTCATTGAGTACCAATAAAATGGAAATGAAAGGAGTAGAAGAGTTCTAAAATGAAAAGACATTCTTTTTAAATTATAGAGCAGGAGTTCAACAGGGCATGGAGAAGAAGAGGAGGAGGAGACATGGGGAATATAGGGTCCAGGTATGAAGGCATGAGACAGTAAACATCTGGTTAGACATACTGGGGCTAAGTATCAAAGAGATGATCAAAGATCAAAGAGAATACATGCAAATATCTAAGAGGTGGTGGGAGTAAGCTACTCATTAGGGAATGAATTCAGTCAGAGGAACAGTGAATGGGAAGAGGTTCTTCTAGCAGTCAATGTTGCTGTATGTGTGTGGGAGTAGGTACAAGAGTGAGGAGGCACAAGATGCAATGTTGGGCGCTTTAGAAAAATAGCCAAAATGCAGGAAGTAGTGTGTTCTGGAATGCTGCCTGGAGACAAACATAGATGATTTGTAGCATTCTGGTTGCTTTTAGCAGTGCTCTATCCACCATGCCATCTAGATGTCTCTAAAACACAAGGAAGATACATTTTAGAAAAATACAAGGTGGTGTGTGATAAAATTCCAAAATAAGTGGTAGAAGTAATAAATTATTGCAGGAGTTCAGAGAGTGGTCATGCTTGTACTATCAATATCAGAGAAGTTTACATCACAGCAAGTGGACCTGGTACTGTCTTTTTTCCCCTTCTTATTATTGTATTCTAGTTTATTATACCAACATCATAGGACTTAGAATCAGAAGGTACCTTGGAGATGGACGAAAGACAATTGCACTCTTCATCCCCTTTTCCCCCTTATTTCACAACTTTCTTCCCTTACTTATTTTTCCTTTTTAAATATGTACTGTCTTAATGTACATGTAGGTCTTCAATCATTACAGAGTGACCGCAAAGTCCTTTTCAACCCGGTAACAGTAATAGCCACCTCTGGGATGACATCCTGGGAATGCCTTTTCTTGTTATCTCACCTCAGTAGCTTTGGTACTGAAGAAGAATAAGGAGGGATGCACAGAAATGAATAAGGGGCCCAGGTATATTTGGGGATCAATATGATTTAAAAAAAACTATCAAGGCATCACAGTGTGGTGAAAGGAAAATGGGACTCTTTTGAAGAAAACAATCCTGGTTTCCAATCTGTGCTTTGAATTTTTCTGTGTGACCTCAAGTAAATTATCTAACCTCTCTGACACTTATCTGAAAAACAGGAATGTTAATACTTGGCACTACTATTTCAATGTTTTTTTGAGGGTAAGCCTTAAAGTATAACGGAAATGAGAAGTCTCTTTACTGTGACTTTGGTTGCTGACCTAGAACCTTCCTTGACCCTGTTTGCTGGTGGCTCTTGGGATCTGGCCATACCAGAATGTGAATGGAATGCCAACAAATGAATGCATGTGATAGGTCTGAATCTGCTGCAGTGGGTGTGCTCGCCAAGAGGATTGAGTGGTTGCCATAGAAACATCCTGAAGTCCTTCAGTTAAACAGTGATTGCAACAATAAAGAAATAACATAAAAGGCCAACCACATTCTTTGTGGGTCAAGCATAGGGCTGAGTTGGAGGGGACTGTAGGAATTTAAAAAGCGTTGTCTTGGAAACAACTTGTCACTGTAACTCATTCTGTAGATGTCCTTCTGCTTATAACTGAGGCTCACAAGACTGACCTTCATTTCCCATGCTGTTTAAAATACTGATACTTGATCTTCCTTATAAGAGAATTGAAAATGCCTATCAATCAGAAAACAGTTAAAAAAATTGTGGTACATAAATATAATGGAACATTGTTGTTCTGTAAGAAATGATAAACGCAATGAACATTGAGCACCATGGAAAGACATGTGAACTGATAAAAAGTGAAGAAAGCAGAACCAGGAATCTAATACATATACCTACCTACACATGCACACATGTGCACACATGCACACACACACACACACACACACACATATATATATATATGCAGACATATGTATATTATGTAAATGGAGAGCACAATAGCACCACCAACAAAAATTATCAAAATTGAATGCTGCAAAATTACAACTAAACTTGACTCCAAGGAAGAGTGATGAAAGGGTCTTATCAATGTAGAATATTGTATATAAAATTAGACTTTTTCTATATATTGGGTAGTTTCACAAAACATTTTTCTTCTTCCTCTTTTTATTGCGTATTTTAAGTGATATCTCTGGGAGATGAAGATTCCATGGAAAATGTAAGTGATGCAACATAAAAGATATTGATACAAATTTGTATTAAAAGGAAGAGACTTAACAATACTCACAAGCACAATCACATAAAAAGAATGCTGAAAGGATTTTGAATTCTGAATACTTGTAATGACTAATTTTGGTTTAAAAGAAAAGGTAATGAAACATGTCTCTCTTGACATGAAGTCTATAAAGACTCTATAAAGAAAAGAATTTCATACAAATTCAAATAATTTCACTACAACATTATTTTCACTTTCTCATAAAAGTATTTAATTCCACTGTTGGGGGTTATGTTGGGCTGCGCATGAGATACAGAAATGACAGTGTTGTCAAAATAAAAGTCATCAATAAAATTTTGTTGATTGTTTCAAAATTTTAATTTAAAGAATTTTTTAAAAAAAGAAAATATTTTCCCTCTCTGTTCCTTTAAACATGATTTGATTATTGCTAAAATTTATTGAGTGGTTTTTGTAAGAATAAAAAGATTCCCCTCTGTATTTCAGTTGACTTGTACAGACAAGAGATAGTATTGAGAACTCAGCTCTACCTAGCACCTAAGGTGCTCATGCCTCTTCTTGGAAAATTCTGCTCTACTCTTCTGTGAGATGGATAAAGGAATTTGGTAACTCAAGTCAAAAATGCTTTAGGTGTCCCAGAGACACCTGGACACAGAAGGGCCATCATAGCCTATCATCAAAATACAGATGAAGTTGCACAATCGAGCAAGCTAGCTGGTATTGGGGAAAATAAGTTCTGGCAGATAAAATGGTTAGTTGGTTGGTTGGTTGTTGTTCTTCGTTCTCAAAGAGGAACAAAATGACATCACCATGATAAAGTGAAGCTTCAAGGTATATGTCTGTGGCTGATCAGACCAGTAGGAGCTCAGAATTCTCTACTACAGTTTGGACACAGATAGTCTGTGTGAACATTTGGAGTGGTTACACCAAATTTGTGCATCCTACATTTCCTTTGTTCTGTTTCAATTCTGCTTTGCTTATAGAGCACAGCCCTATGCTGTGGGCATGCCACGCTGAGCAGTCTTTTTTCAGTGTTTCCCATGTCACACAAACAAATACAAAGTTCTTGAGAGAGATCTGTAGCGTATCCTTGTATTGCTTCTTCTGGCCACCACGTGATCACCTGCCCTATGCGAGTTCTCCAAAAAAATACTGTTTTTGGCAAATATACATTTTGTATTCGAACAACATGGCCAGCCCATAGGAGTTGCTCTCTCTGAAGCATAGTTTGAATGCTTGACAGTTTAGCTGAAGCAAGAACCTCAGTGTCCGGTACCTTATCCTACCAGGTGATCCTCAGAATCTTCCTAAGACAGTTCAAATCAAAGTAATTCAGTTTCCTGGCACGGTGCTGGTAGACTGTCCATGTTTCACAGGCATTCAACAGTGAAACCAGCACAACGGCTCTGTAGACCTTCAGTTTGTTAGTCAGTCTAATACCTCTTCTCTCTCTAACTTTTTTTTGGAGCCTCCCAAACACTGAGCTAGCTCTGACAATGCATGTGTCAATCTCACTGTCAACATGTACATCCCTGGAAAATACACCACCAAGGTAAGTGAACTTATCCATAGCATTCAAAACTTCTGCATTTATTGTAGCCAATGTGAATGGTATGGTGGTGCCTGATGGAGCACCTGTGTTTTCTTGGTATTGATTATTAGGCCAAAACTAGCACAAGCAATAGAGAATTTATCCATAATTTGTTTTATTTCAGCTTCAGAGATTGCATTGAGTGTGCAATTATCTGCAAACAGAAAATCATGCACCAACACTCCCTCCAGTTTGGTCTCAGCATGTAGCCTTTGCAAGTTGATGAACTTGCCATCAGTATAGTAGTTGACCTTGATACCATGTTCATCTTCATTGGAAGCATTTGACAACATGGCTGAAATATATGGCAGATAATATACAAGATGAAAGAAACTGCCCTCAAGAATGTTGGGTTATAATGAGGCTTTTGCATATAAATTACATATCTGGCTGTAACATGTATATCCACCACAACCAAGGCCATCTCTAGTCATGCTAATCTACATCTTGTCACTGGGCCCAGATGGCTCTGGAGGGGAGAGTAAGGCTAGTGACTTTACATGATCCTGCCTTTTTGATGTCATGGTCCTCTTTGAGAACAAAGGACAAACAATAAAAACAGGGAGCATCCACATTGCAATGTAGTGAAAAGAACATTGACTTTGGAACTAAAAGGCCTGGATTCAAATTCAGACCCTCATGTTAACTACTTGGATAACCTTGGGCAAAGGATCAATCAACAAGTCTAGTATATATCAGGCACTCTGTTATGTGCTAGAGATACAAAAAGAAAAATGAATCAGCTCCTTTCTTCCCTCAAGGAGAATTACATTCTAATGTCAAGTGGTACAATGGTTAGAGCTCTGGGTCTGGATTCAAGGTGACTTGATTTCAAATTTGGCTTCAGGCTTTTATTAGTTGTATGACTCTCCGTGAGTCACTTGAATTCCATCTACCTCAATTTCCTCATCTGTAAAATGGAAATAGTAATAGCATTTACTTCTCAAGTTATGGATATAAATTGAAATAATATTTGTAAAGCATTTTTTAAGCCTTAAGTTTTTATAAATGCAAGTTATTAATAATTATTGTTATTGAGAGAAACAACTTTCACATATACAGGTATATAGAACCCATACAAAACAGAAAGGAGGCAATCCTTGTGGGAGGAAGGATCTTGAAGATATACAGAAGGTAGTATTTGATCTGAATCCTGAAGAAAAGGCAGAGATTCCAGAAGTTCGAGGTGAAGGTGAGAAATGATATCAATATTGAATGTTGGTATAATGGCACAGAGATAAAAGATTGGAATGTCATGAGTGAGGAACAAGAAAAATGTCAGCTTACCTGAACCAGAGTATACTAAAGGGAATAATGTGGAATGAGACTGAAAAGGAAGGATGGAGCCAAGTTGTTAAGATCTTTAAATGTCAAATGAAGGATCCTAGATGTAATAAACGTTGGGATTTATTGGGGGTGTGTGTGTGATGTAGTCAGGTCCATGTTTTCAGGAAAATCAGTTTGTCACTTGTGTAGAAGATGGATTGGAGGGGAGAAAGATCAAGTCTAAGGCTACTTGAAATAGTCTTGGCAAGAAGTGATGAGAATCTGAACAGCAGCATAATTATTAAAAATGATGGATGCTAGACATGTGTTATTAGGATAGATAAGATTTGGCAACTGATTAGATACACTGTGTGGGGGGAGGGAGGAGCCAAGGATGTCACCTGGAATACAAACATAAGTAAATGGAAGGATAGTGGTGTTTTCTAAATAAATAAGAGAGGTAGGTATGAGAAGGAACCATAATGTGTGTGACTCAGGGTAGGTTGAATCTGAAATGTTTATAGAACATTCAGTTCAAAATGTTAATATGTAGTTGATCATACAGAATTTGAGTTCAAGAAAGTAGAGGTGGACATGTAGATCTGGAAATTATCTGGATAGAGAAGAAATTGATGATCGTCAGCCTATGGGAGCTAATGAGGTCGCCAAGTGAGAGAGCAATGAAGGAAGGTCACTTTCCCTTTCTGGGATAGTTTTCTCATCTGTAAAAATGAAGGTTCCACACTAGGTAATTCTCCTCCAGCTTTAAAGCTTATGATTCTATAACCTTCTTGACCTTTGAATCCCTATTTTTGTTGTTCAGATACTTTCCAGTTGTGTCCAACTCTTCATGACCCCATTTGGGGTATTCTTGGAAGAGAAAATGAAATGGTTTGCCATTTCCTTCTCCAGCTTATTTTACACATGAAGAAATGAGGCAAACAGGGTTAAGTGACTTATCCAGGGTCACACAACTAGTGTCTCAGACTGGATTTAGTCTTTCTGACTCTAGAGCCAACACTCTTATCTACTATACCACCTAATTTCCCTTTGAATTCCTAAAGTTTATGAGATACCCTTGTTTGCATCCATGGGTTATTTTGGAATGTTAGTATTTTAAAATTTTCATTGATAACTTTTGTCCTATACACCAGTTATAGGTTTCCCAAGCATGGGTCATGAGTTTGATTTCTCTGCTTTATACCAGTCATTTACCAATTTGATTCCTCTCTCTTTGAACCCTTACTTGTGTCAGGGAAATATGTTAAGTAAAATTGACTGACAAATGGGGTCTAAAGTAGGGATTTCTCACATGCCCAACCCCACTGTACTGAAGGAAGTGTCATTTATCATCTGTTCTTCAGGACCCAAACTGGTCATTGTAATAAATCAAAGTCTGGCTATCTTTTAGGGTTTTTTCCCCCTTTTTACTCATATTTCTTTTGATTTATTGTACTGATTTAGTGGATTGCCCTCTTAGTTTGCTTTCTTCTCTGTCTTTCTTTTCTAACAATTCATTGGAGTCTTCCCATATTTCTCATATTCATAATTTCTTATGGCACAGTAACCTTACATGAATATTCTTTACCATAGTGTGTTCAGTCATTTCCCAAGAGATGCTCATCTACTTTAAACTTGGAGATTTTTACTCCCACAAAAGTGATGCTGTGAATACTTCAGTACGTGATCTATTCTAAAAATGACTGAATTTTCTATTATAAGTCTTTACTCACTGGGTGATAACTGAGTGACTAAGGTAGAATGTGAGTTTGAAATCAAATAAAAACCACAGTGGACATCACATTAGACACCGATGTGTCACAAAACTAGATCAGGGTCATTTCCAGATCAAGAAATTCTTAAGTTGAGAGTAGGTCTACACAGTCACAAGTGTATAGGTACTCCATTCCACACCCACCCTGACTAATCAGGATTATAGAATTTGGGAGTACAAAGTTTCCAGCCAGGACTGCCCCTTGCTGCCCCCTGATCATGAACTTCATCCCCTGAATGAGCTTACTGAGGCCTTTTTATAAAAGTTGATTTGGTTCCAGGGGATATTTTTGTTTTTCTTTGTTCTTAAATATATCACAGAGAGTATCAAATTAAGCTGATTTAAGAGACAGGTGAAGAACGCAGGTGTTGGGTACTTTATCATGTGTCTCCATGGAAACAGAGCCGACTGGCTTTGTTGTCATGCTTCCAGCTGGGAAAGGCCTAAAGGCAATTATGACCTCATGGTGGAATCTTCTTATAGTGGGCAGAGGGCAGTGGGCTTGATGGGGAGAGGGTGGGGGGAGGAAGAGGAAGAAGGAAGAAGAAAGCTATCTCCATGGACACATTTTGTCTTGTCTTTGTAGCCATAGTTTAAACTATGAGACTCATTCATTCAATGAATAACCCCCCAGTGAACAAAAAAATGAAACACCAGGGATGGTTTTTAGAATTTTAGATATCTTTTCTCAAGTTGGAACTGGCCTTCTTAAGTGGTGCTGGACTCCCTGGTCTTACTTGATGAATTAATTGATGGAGATGGAGATAAGACAGATTCAACACCAGCCCCCTCTGAGGCTAATGACTCCCTTGTGTACCGAAGCCAATGACCATCAAGGAAAAGACTGGACACATGGAAATTGCCTGCCTTAGACCACAGTTAACATTAGCTCCAGTGTTAACATCCACCAAATGGAAAGAATGGTAAGGCCTTACAAGAATCTAGAGTAAGTGAATAGGTTATTATAGCAATTAAAAATGGCACCTCCAAATTATTGACTTAACATAAAATACTGAGGAGCTCAGATTAAGAGCTTGTCCTGATTTTGTCACTGACATAAAGTGGAGTAAATAATTTCAGTTATTTATCTGAACCTCATTTTCTTCATCTGTAAGATGGAGAAGTTATAGAGTGGAATCACAGACCTAGAGCTTAAGTGCTAATATTCTAGTATTGTATATGTAAATGTGGTTGGGCACTCTATATAGTGCTATATACAGGTGTAAAGTATATATACATATATATGTATATATAACCCTGGAAAAAGAGAAACAATTGTATAAGGTCATGGCCATGGAGAATTTCAAAGGAAAACCTATGAAAAGTATAAATTATATGACACAAATCCTACTCCTAGAGAGAAAACTTCTCCAAGTAAGATTAATTACTAAGATTAATTACTTACCCTCTTTCTCTGTGTGGGAAACTTTTTCAAAGAGCTTAGGGCCCTGGCTGCAAAAGAGATTTCCTACTTGTAGCACCCAATTTGATGGCCTAAGCAAGATTTTGTGAGCCAGGTATATCTGCTCTTTAGAAGTCTAGGTGAGATTGATCTTGTTTTAACAAGAATAGAATATGGAGGCCCAAGGCAAACCAGAAGGCCCTTCAAGATTTGTAAAGACAATCTACGCTAAGAAAAACTTCTGGATTGCTTGTGTTCCTGTGTGTTCTCTCTCCTTGCACCATCCAGTCATAAGTGCCACAAATTACATCCTCAAGGGGCTTCCTATTTGATAGAGCCAATGGCAGCTCCTTCATTCTTTCTACAAACTCTAGGTGCCTACTGTTTGCAAGAGACAGTCTAGCTAGGGCTACAAGGCTATAAATACAATCCAAAGGAGAAGGAAGGAAGACAGGTAAAAATAGAATAAGAAATTTAGGAAGATAGAGATCATTTTGCCTAAAAGCTTAAATGATAATTATGGCATACATTTCTTTTGTTTAGTCATTTGTTAGGGTTTTTTTGACAACGATACTGGAGTAGTTTGCCATTTCCTTCTCCAGCTCATTTTACAGATGGGAAAACTGAGGCAAACAAGGTTAAATGATTTACCCAGGGTCACACAGGTTGGTAAGTGTCTGAAGCTAGATTTGAACTCAGAAAGATGAGTCTTCTTGACTCTAGGACTGGCACTCTATCTACTGTACCACCAAGCTGCTAAAAAAAATTTATAGAACATTTTGATGTTTCCAACGCACTTCGTATGCATTTGATCTTCACAGCTTCTCTGTGAGGATATTGTTATCACCATTTTACAGATTTAGGAAACTGAGGCTCAGATACATTAAGTGACTGTCAAAGGTTAAGTGTTTGAAGGAGGATTCTAATCCAGGTTATTCTAGCTCTAGTGCTCTACTAATCATTCTGTGCTCCGTCATTTCAAGATAGTGGCACCCGAATTGGACCTTAAACAAAGTGAGGGACTCTTTAAAGAATCTCTCTTCCTTTAAGATGGAGTTCAAGCAACATTTTGTGCATAAAGTCTGTCCTGATCTCCCTAATTTCTATTATCCCTTGTATTTAACTACTTTATAAAAATACCTTGTATTTAACTACTTTACATTTGTTTACATTTACTCACTTTATATTTATGCTTCATAGTATATTTATGTTATATACACACCTGTGTGTATGTGAATATATATACACATGTGTGTATATATATTTATATTTGTGTATATATGTGTGTATATGTATATGTATATCTTGAGATTAGGAATTATTTCATTCTCTGTATTTGTATCTCAAGTATCAAGCATATTGCCTGGCATATACTAGGTGCTTAATAGATACTGACTGATTGGTTAACAGGAGGCACCTGAAGTCAATTTCAGGTGTTAGAGATGGTGTGTTAGAAGAGAGTGTGACAAGAGTGGAGGATGTGTAAGTAGTACTCTAGTCTGCCTGGAGTTGGGGGAAGGAAGATTTAGGGGAAAGATGATAAGTTCATTTGAAGGAAGTCAGTTCATGACTATAGAAGGTCAAAAATCAAAAGATATTTTATCTTTCTGTTCTAGACTTTCCAGAAGAAAAATAAGACCAAGGAGAAACCTACCTCTGTGATCCCCTATGGGAAGGCACTTATGTCCCCTTTTCGGTCGTCTGAGGATTCCCCTAATACCAGGGCTGTTTTCAACACCAGGAAATCATCCACACCAAAGACTGTGTCTTTGGAATACTTACCATACTTTAGAACATATGAAGGGATCTCTGATGAACCCTCATCAACTTTGAATTTGGGGTTCTGTCTCCAGGAAGAAGAAATCTCCAAGGAAAAAAAATGCAGGAGTTTAACTAACGTTAGGCATAAGGAGGACCAGAAACACTTGGTTCCCTCCATTGGATTTTTTCCATATTATCGATCTCAGGATGAATTCTTAGTAAGCCCACTTCTACGGAGCAGGTTATATAAAGTCCACAGGAGAAAATCCAGAAATGAAGAAAAAAGCGGAGATGCTAATAGAAAACTTAGCATTCAAAACTGTAGAGTAAGTTCTGTTTGGAATCCCTCCCTCTCCTTTGGCAAGGAGAGGGGCTTGGAAGACTTGGTCTTTGCCCATAAGATCTGTCCAACTATTTACTCACAAAGTTTTAAATGGGGAAAAGGATAGAGGCTTGTCTCTGTAAACTACTCTGGTAGAGCCAAATTCTGGGGTCTTTGACTCTGCTGGTGAATGTATTGCAGGAAAGTGGAAAAGATTACTGGCTCCTAATCCCAGGTTGGCTACTCCGAAGCTTCATGGCCTCAGTGTAATCAGTCTCTGTATCTGTTTCCTTGTCTGTCAGATGAAGGTAATAGCACCTGCTCGCCTACCTCACAGGGTAGTACTTAAGTTCTTTACCTCCATTATCTCATTTGAAACTTATGACAACTTTGTGGGGTAAGTCCTTGGAGGTGGTATCATCTTCATTCTACACATTAGGAAACTTCTTTTAGACAAATGAAGTGACTTGTCCCCATGGTCAGGAAGAAGATTGTAATCCAGATTTTTCCTGACTGAAGGTCCAATGTCCTTTCCACTATCTCTTTGCCTCATTTTAATAGAATTATAGGAATGTGAAAGAGTCTTAAATATCAATTTATCAATCATCTATCAATTGATAGATGCATCTGAAAGTGCTTTAAATCTCTATAGGTAAGTATGTATATACACACTTATCTAAGTATACATATCCTATAGATATACATATGTATGTGTATATATATATATATGGACATAATATCTATATATAGCTATACATAACACATAATCTATTTGTGTATATTTAAAGCACTTCCATATTCATATTGATATAAATATTTAAAACATTTTCACATACCAAGATCCTATCT
>CM053769.1:420345626-420362478 GCA_028658325.1 Potorous gilbertii
CATAGTGGTGCATGTCTATAATTCTACCTACCAGAAGAGACTGAGACTGGTAGCTCTCCTTAGATCAGGAATTCTGAGCTGCTGCAATAGGTTATACCAATCAGTCCGCATTAGACAAAACTGGCAAAACTCTGGGAGTGGAGGAAGGGGTGAGGGAAAGGACAGAGGGGTGCCTGGTGCACCACATCAGTAACATGGTAGGTAAATGCTCCCATATCAATTAATGCTATCAGGGGATCAAAATTATAAGTAGCCCTTCCACATCCAGGCTGGCTGAGATATGGAAACATAGTCTTTAAAAAAAAAAGGCATATCTATGACACTTTTCTTGCCTCTAATTCCTAGAAGTTTGCAAGGACTTAGGGGTCATTCTAGTCATTTTCCCTTGGAACCAGGCCCCAGGTTTTTAAACTCTCTGTTCAGGACACTCCTTTCCCCAAGGCATGTAGTTGCATGTCACTAGAAGTTTTCAAGGACAGGCTGGATAATCCTTTATTGGGGAACCTCTAAAGGGAATTCTTCATCAGGTATGGATTTGGTCAGTGTGATTCTATGTGGTTCCCTGAGTCTCTCCATCAATCCTGGCCTTCTATAAGGCTAGAACTAACTCAAGGAAAGTTCTAGGATCTTCTGGGGGGCAAGAGGAGAGCTAAGATAAAGACATGTCATGAAGCACTGTCCTGGCATTACTCTTGGCTCTAAGTTCTGGGATGTGTCCAACAATCATTGTCTCTGCTCAGTACCCTGGGCAAAGGAACAAGAATGTCAGAAACTTCAGGGTCAGATTTGGTTAGTGGTGATTCTGTCTACAATTATCATTTAATGTTTCTGCTCTGATTTTTCACCAGCACAACCTCCATCAACTCACAGGAACCCAATTGCCTAACTTAGCTCATTTCTCCTGGGATCCACAGTCTGAGAAGGCACCATGATGTCAACGTTCTAATAGAAACTTCCATACTGATGACTTTTGCACATCCAGGTTTAAGTCCCACCTCCATACTGGCTGGATAACCCTGGGCAATTAAATTAGGTGCAAGGGAAAGGACAGGAGGAGTGCCAGGTGACAGGTGCACCAACTCAGTAACAGAGCAGGTAAATGCACCTAATCTGTGTTCTATGTAACTCTCTCTAAGACAATAAATTGCAGAGAGGGCACATTGGTAGAGGAGAAGTATAAGAAACATTATTTTACATAACCATGGTCCACAAGTAGAAGTCTATACAAATATGGAAGGCTTTTACTTCATTTTCACTTTCTACCACTACTAGGTCTTATCCCAAAGACATAAAAATGGAAAAGAACCTATTTGTACAAGAATATTTAGAGTAACTGTTTTTATGGTGGAAAAGAAATGGAGATTGAGTGTATGCTCATCAACTGGGGAATGGCTGAACAGGTTTGGCATGTGACTGTGATGAAATACTATTGTGCTATAAGAAATGAGAAGCAGCATGGTTTCAGAAAAATTCTGGGAATACTTATATGAACTGATGCAAAGTGAAGTGAGTAGAACCAAAATAACATTCTATACAGTAACAACAGTATTGCAAGGGTGATGAACTGAGAAAGACTTAGCTACTCTCATAAAAGTAGTGATTCAAGACAATTCCAAAGGACTCATGACAAAAAAAGGCTATCCACCTCCAGAGAGACAACAGATGAGCTCTGAATACAGACTGAAGCATATGTTTTTTAACTTCGTAAAAATGTTTTAGTCTTACTTTGTGTTTTCTTTAAAAATAAAGTATATTTTCACATTAGTCAAGCTGTAAAAAGGGATTAGAATTAATGGGAGAAATGACAAGAAAGAAGAAACAAACAAAAAAATAGGAGAGAGGGCAAATAGTATGCATCGATCTGCATTTAAACATCGGAGTTCTTTTTCTGGATGTGGACAGGGAGTTATCTTAGATTCTTACATTATTAAAGAGAGATAAGTCTATCAAAGTTGGTCATCACACTATGTTGCCGTTACTGTGTAAAATGTTCTTCTGGTTCTGTTCAATTTATTAAGCATCAGTGCATGTAAGTCTTTCCAGATTTTTCTGAAGTATGCCTGCTCATCATTTGCTTTAGCACAATAGTATTCCATTACATTTATATATCACAATTTGTTCAGCCATTCCCCAATTGATGGGAATCCCCTCAATTTACAATTCTTTGCCACCACAAAAAGAACTGTTATAAATATTTTTGTATACATGGGTCCTTTTCCTGTTTTTATGATCTCTTTTGGATACAGAACTAGAAGTGGTATTGCTGGGTCAAAGTGTTTTATATAAAACCACAGTTTTATAGCCCTTTAGGCATAGTTCCAAATTGTTTTCCAGAATGATTGGATCACTTCACAACTCCATCAACAATGCATTAGTGCTCCAATTTTCCAACATCATCTCCAACGTTTATCATTTTCCTGTTTTGTCAAGTTAGCCAATCTGATAGTCATGATGTGGTACTTCAGAGCTGTTTTGATTTGCATTTCTCTAATCAAAAGTGCTTTAGAGCATTTTTTCATAAGACTATACACAACTTTAATTTCTTCATCTGAAAACTACCTGTTCATATCCTTTAATCATTTACCAGTTGGGGAATGACTTGTATTCTTATAAATTTGACTTAGTTGTCTACATATTTTAGAAATGAGGCCTTTATCAGAGACACTGGTAAAATTCCTTCCTGGTTTTTTGCTTCACTCCTAATCTTGGTTGCTTTAGCTTTGTTTGCACAAAAACTTTTCAATTAAATGTAATCAAAATTATCCATTTGGCTTTTTGTAATGTTCTCTATCTCCTGTTTGGTCACAAATTCTTTTGTTCTCCATAAATGCTTCAGGTAAACTATTCCTTACTCTCCAAGATCGCTTATAGTATCAGTCTTTATATATCTAAATCGTGTATCAATTTTGACTT
Source organism: Potorous gilbertii (assembly GCA_028658325.1). NCBI lineage: Eukaryota > Metazoa > Chordata > Mammalia > Diprotodontia > Potoroidae > Potorous > Potorous gilbertii. The sequence continues at coordinate 420,348,540 of CM053769.1, forward strand.
TAACTTGGTATATGGTGTAATGTGTTGTATTGTTAATGTATTTTTTGCTTAATTTGAAGATTTTTCCAACCTATTAATTGGCCCATGTGACCTGTTTAAGTCATATGGAAGCCTGAGTCACATGAGTCTAAGTCACATGGAACAGGAAGAGGCCAGGCACAGGTGACAGGAAATTGGTCAAAGCAGTGAAAACTGAGGGAGAGAGAGAAAACAGGCAGCTGACTAGCTGGAGTAGGAGAACTTGTTTGAGATTTTGTTTAAGGGAGTCTGCTTGAGGTTTAAGGGAGTTGGTTTGTGAGAAGTCTATCAGAGGGAAGGCTTGGGGATGCTGTTGTCCCCCACATTGCTATTGTGTATAGATTTCATTGTTACTATGATGGATTTGGCTTTCTGGTGTTGGGATCTGGCCTTCTGGTATGTGAATAAATGGTTTGGTTCTGTCTTAGATGTGGCGAATCCATTATATTTCACAATCAGAAATGTGTGGGCATATTCATAACTGCCTTAGGTGCTGTGATATCACATTGGCACTATAAATGTTGGTCTATGCCTAGCTTCTGTCATACTATTTTCCAGTTTTCCCAGAAGTTTTTTTGTCAAATGGTGAGTTCTTAGAAGATGAAATCTTTAGATTATCAAACAGTAAATTACTACTGTCATTGACTACTGTGTCTTGTGTACCTAACATACTCCACTGATCTACCACTCTACTTATTAGCCAGTACCAAGTAATTTTGATGAGTATTGCTTTATAATACAATTTAAGATCTAATATGGCTAGGTCACCTTCCCTTGAATTTCTTTTCATTAATTACCTGAAACTTTTGTTCTTCCAGATGAATTTTGTTATTATTTTTTCTAGATCCACAAAATAATTTTTGGTAGTTTAATTGGTATGGCACTGAATAAATAAATTAATTCAGGTTGAATTATCATTTTTATTGTATTAGTTTGGTCTACCCATGAACAACTGATATTTTTTTCAATTTAGATCTGACTTTATTTGTGTGAAAAATGTTTTGTGAAATATGTTCATATAGCTCTTGGGTTTGTCTTGGCAGGTAGACTCCCAAATATTTCATACTGTCTGCAATAACTTCAAAGGGAATTTCTCTTGCTGTTGGGTTTTGTTAGTAATATATAGAAATGCCAATGATTTGTGTAGGTTTATTTTATATCCTGCAACTGTTAAAGTTGTTTATTATTTCAAGCAGGTTTTAATTGATTCTTTATGATTCTCTAAGTATAGCATCATATCATCTGAAAAGAGTGATAGTTTTGTTTCTTCTTTGCCTATTCTAATTAATTTAATTTCATTTTCTTCTCTCAGTACTAAAGCTAATATTTCTACTATAATATTGAATAACAGTGGTGATTATAGACATCCTTGTTTCACACACCCAATCTTATTGGACAAACTTCTAGCTTATCCCCATTGCATATAATGCTTGCTGATAGTTTTAGGGAGATGCTACTTATCATTTTAAGGAAGACTCCATTTATTCCTATGCCTTCTCAAGATTTTAATAGGAATGGGTATTGTATTTTGTCAAAAGCTTTTTTTGTATCTATTGAGATAATCATGATTTCTGTTAGTTTTGTTGTTCATATGGTCAATTATACTGAGGGCTTTCTTAATATTGAACCAACCTTGCATTCCTGGTATAAATCCTACTTGGTCACAGTGTAATATCCTCAAGATAAGTTGCTGTAATCTCCTAATACTTTATTTAAAATTTTTGCATCTATATTCATTAGGGAAATTGGTCCATAATTTCCTTTCTCTGTTTTGGCTTTTCCTGGTTTAGGTTGTTTGTGTTTTCTTTTGCAGCATGGCTAATATGGAAATATATTTTGCATGACTTCATATATATAACCAAAATTATTTGCCTTTTCAAGAACTGGGGAAGGGGGTGGAGCCAAGCTAGCAGAGTAGAAGGATGGACCTGTAGAAGCTCTCTCCCCATAGTCCATAAAATACCTGTAAAAATGACTCTAAACAAATTCAAGGGCAGAAGAAGCCATAAAATGAAGGAGTGAAACAGATTTACAGTTTAAGACAGCCTGGAAGTCTAACAGGAAAGGTCTATCACACCAGGCTTGGAGCAGAGCATAGCCCAGCCTGGGCTATATGGCATTGACAGGACTAGAGCAGGCCTCAGAGCACTGTATCATGGGCAGCTGCCACAGTTCCCAGATTTCTCAACCCATAAAAGTCAAAGACACCTTCAGAGGTCAGTAAGAAAGTTATTTCACCTGGGTGAGAGGGAAATGCAGTCTGGCCTAGCCCCAGCCCCAGGGGGGGTGACAGTTACTGCAGTAGCAGTGTCCACTTTTGGAGCCCTTGGCCTAAAGACCCTGGGGAAATCAAACAGATGATCTGAGTCTCATTCTTGACTGATGGTCCTGGGGTGAGGAGGAGTGGTGGTGTGGTTGAGCTGGTGGTGGTAGGGGAGAGGGAATCCTACTCACAGATCCTGAGCAGAAAAGCATGCTTGTAATTGCTCACAGACAAGAGCACAGGGCAGGAGAGGAGTAACTCCCCTCCTTTAATTGTACCACCTTGAAGGAACCGATTACTTACAGGTCCCTAGAGATATCTCAGAGAACAATTTCACAAAATCTCTGAAGCATAGGGTAGTATACCTTCCACTTTTTGAAAAAGTATTCAAAAGTCAAGTAACTGAATGGGAAAAATGCACAAAAAGGTAAAAAAAACCCAAGACTATAAAAGGTTACTTTCTTGGTGAAAAGGTATTTTCTTCTATCCTTTTGGATGAGGAAGAACAATGCTTACCATCAGAGGAAGACATAAAAGTCAAGGCTTCTATATCCAAAACCTCCAAAACAAAATGCAATGGTCTCAGGCCATGTAAGAACTCAAAAAGGATTTTGAAAATCAAATAAGAGAGATGGAGGAAAAATTGGGAAGAGAAATGAAAACACTGCAAGAAAATCATGAAAAGTGAGTCAACAGCTTGCTAAAGTAGACCCCCCCCCAAAAAAATGCTGAAGAAAATACAACTTTAAAAATAGACTAACCCAAATGGCAAAAGAGGTCCAAAAAAGCCAATGAGGAGAAGAATGCTTTAAAAAGCAGAATTGGCCGAATGGAAAAGGAGGCTCAAAAGCTCACTGAAGAAAATAGTTCCTTAAAAATTAGAATGGAGCAGATAGAAGTAATGACTTTATGAGAAACCAAGAAATTATAAAACAAGACCAAAAGAATTAAAAATTAGAAGACAATGTGAAATATCTCATTGGAAAAACAACAGACTTAGAAAACAGATCCAGGAGAAATAATTTAAAAATTGTTGGTCTATCTGAAAACTATGATCAAAAAAAAGAGCCTAAAAATCATCTTCCAAGAAATTATCAAGAAAAACCGCTCTGATATTCTGAACCAGAGGGTAAAATAGAAATAGAAAGAATCCACCAATCACCTCCTTAAAGAGATCCCAAAAGAAAAACTCCTAGGAATATTATAACCAAATTCCAGAGTTCTCAGGTCAAGGAGAAAATACTATGAGCAGCCAGAAAGAAATAATTCAAGTATTGAGGAAGTACAATTAGGATAACACAGGATTTAGCAGCTCCTACAGTAAGGGATCAAAGGGCTTGGAATATGATATTCCAGAGGTCAAAGGAGATATGATTAAAACCAAGAATCACTTATGCAGCAAAACTGAGTATAATACTTCTGGGGAGGAAAATGGAATTTCCATGAAACACAGGACTTCCAAGCATTCTTGTTGAGCTGAATAGAAAATTTGCCTATCAGATACAAGAATCAAGGGAAACATGAAAAGGTAAACAGGAAAAAGAAGCATTAAGGAACTTGGTAAAGTTGAAGTGTTTATATTCCTAAGTGGAAAGATGTTATTTGTAACACATGAGACCTTTTTCAGTTTTAGGGGCTTAGAGGGAATACATACATACATATATGGGTGGGGGGGGTTGGTGTATGTGTGTGTGTGTGTACATTATTTATGTGTAGGTATGTATATGTACATATGTGTATGTATGTATGTATAGACAGAAGGCATAGACTGAGTTGAATATGAAGGAAATAAATATAAAATTTACTCGACTGGAATGTTCTAGGAGTAAGAGAAAGGGAGAAATAGAATGTAGCAAATCATCTCACATAAAAGAGGGAAGAAAGAGCTTTTACAATGGAGGGGAAGAGAGGGGAGATGAAAGGAAATAAGTGAGCCTTACTCTCATGGGATTTGATTTAAAGAGGAAATAATACACACTTAATTGGATATAGATATCTATTTTGCCCTGTAAGAAGGCAAAGGGAAAGGGAATAGTAGAGGGAAGATAATAGAAGGGCCAGAAAATTGAGGAAATGGATAATCAAAAGCAAACATTATTGAGGCAGGTAGATAGTGTGTGTGTTTGTCCTTTGTTGCTGAAGAAGACCATGCCATCAGAGAAATAATGACATGACTTGCACTTGCCTTTGTTTTGAGTCAGAGATGGCTATGCAGGTCACCAACCTCATTTGTCCTCCAAAGCCATCTGAATCCAGTGACCAGATATTCATCACAATGACTGGAGATGAGCCAGAATGAGGCAATTGGGGTTAAGCAACTTGCCCAAGGTCACACAGCTAGTGAGTATCAAGTGTCTGAGGTGAGATTTGAACTCAGGTCTTCCTGACTCCTGCACTGGTGCTCTATCCACTGCACCACCTAGCCGATTGTGGCAGGACAGGTCAATGGAGAGGATGAAATAAATGGAGGACAGGACAGAATAGAGAGAAATATGGTTAGTCTTTTATAACATTACTATTATGGAAGTGCTTTGCATTGTTACAAATGTATGACTTATGTTGAATTGCTTGTTTTCTCAATGATGGTGGGTGGGGCAGGAGGAAGGGAGAGAACATGGAACACAAGGCTTTAATAATGAATGTTACAAATTGCTTTAGCATGCAACTGGAAATTAAGAGATACAAGCAATGGAGTCTAGAAATCTATTTTTCCCTACAGAAAAAATAGAGGAGAAGGAGGATGGAAGAAGGGTGGCTATTAGAAGGGAGGACAGACTGGAAGAAGAGGTGGATGGGGCACATGCTGTCCTGGGGGGGGGGGGTGGTGAGGAGAGATAGGGAGAAAATTTTTAATTCAAAATCTTGTGGAAGTGAATGTCGAGAACTGAAAACAAATAAATTTTATAAAATTAAAAAAACAAAGACAAATAGAAACAAAACAACAACAACAACAAAAAGAAGTGAGAAAGGGCAATAGGGAATAAAAGAATTTGTAACTCAAATTTTTTAAATGATTGTTAATAACTTTCCATGTAATTGGGAAATAGTTCATGAAATAAATTTTTAAAAATAAATGATTTAAAAGTAAAATCTTGGTAAACTAAGAATAAGAATTTCACTTTCATCTATACTAGTTAAATAAAGACAAAACATATAAATACATATGCACACAAAGAATTTGGTGGGAAATAGATTAAACTCAATAGGTATAGGAAATAAGGAAAGGAGAATGGAACAGGAGAGCAAGTTCAGGAAGGGATTAGTCAAAAGTCAAACGAACTTGAAAAACGGATTGCGAAGAGAAGGTTAAAAGTAAATAAAGAAGGAATAAGAACTTTAATACAGAGGTAATGAGAGACTGAAGAGAAGAAATACACAATTAACCGACATAACTGTGAAAGTGAATGGATGAATTCATCTCTAAAACGAAAGACAATGGAAAAAATTAGAAAGCAGAATGCAATAATATGGTATTTACAAGAAAGATATTTGAAACTTAAAGACTCACATAGAATTAAAAATTAGCAGATGGAGAAAAACCTATTTTGCTTCAACTGAACTCAAAAAGGCAAGGCTAGAAAATATAATTTCAGACAAGACGTCAAAACAAAAAATTTACTTAAAGGAAATAAAGAAGGAAACTACATTTTTCTGAATGAATTAGTTTCAATACTTAGTCAATGAATTAGCTTCATTAGACCACATGGAAATGTTTAAAGAAAAGCTCAGTGAATATAAACTGCATATAACTGTAAAATTATAATAGTGGGAGACCTTAATGTATTCTGAACAACTCTTGATAAATCTAACACAAAGAAAAACGAAGAAAAGAAGTTGAAAAACTTATTAGATGGTGAGAAAAGGTATATTTGTGAATAGGAATAGAAAGATGTATTCATTTTTCTCAGTGGTACATAGCATCTTTATTGTAGCAGGGCATAAAAACCTCACAAACAAATGCAAAAAAGCAGAAAAATCAAGCATTCTTTGTTGACCATAATGCAATGAGAATAGTATTAAAGGTCACTGAGAAAAACAGCAAAAATAAGCTAGAGACTAACTAACTTAATTCCAAAGAATTGGTAAGTCAAAAAAAAATTATGGAAACAGTCGATTATTTCACTAAAGATGGCAGTAATGAGATAAGATATGAAATTTTCAGGATGCACTGAAAACAATTCAAAGGGGAATTTTTTTTTTCTATGTGAGAGACGTCAATGAACTAGGCATGCAAATAAAACTCCCCAAACCCGCAAAAAAACAAGGAAAATAATGAAAAAGTGAGCAGGAAAGGAGCTATTAGTAGACATTAAAGTATATACTAAAGTATATAATTCTCAAAAATAATTTGATATTGGATAAAAAATAAAGAGCTCAATAAGTAGAACAGAGTACAGAACACATAGAAGAAAACGAACTTAGTCACCTAGTGTTCAATAAACACAAAGATCTTACTGGATTAAAGACTAAATACTTGATAAATATTGCTGAGAAAACTGTAGAGAAATATGACAGAAATTTGGTTTAAAACGATTCCTTATAATAAGATAAGCTCCAAATGTATACATGACCCAGATATAAAGTCACATCATAAACAAATTAGAGAAGCAAGGAAGAGAATATCTTTCAGACCAGACCCATGGAGAGGGAAAGAGCTCATGACCAAAGGGTAGAGAAACACAGATGAGAAAATAGACAATTTTTGATTACATAAAATAAAACTTCTTGTACAAACAAATCTAACATAGCTAAAAAGATGGTGGGGGGATCTTTTCAATAAGTTTCTCTGAAAAAAGTCTCATTAGCAAGTGATGAACAATCAAAGCATACAAACAGGTAGTTCTCAAGGGAAGAAACCCAGACTACCTATAGCTACAGGGAAAAAGGGTTACAAACTACTAACAGAAAAATGCAAATTAAAGCAATACTGAGGTTCCACTGCACCCATTAGATTGATAAAATGACAAAAAAATACATCAATGCTGAAGGAATAGTGGGAAAACAGGTACACTGATGCACCGTTGGTGAAGTTATGAATTGTTCCAGCTGTCCTCAAAGACTATTTTGATTTATGCATGAAAAGATTACTTAACAACTCCTAGCTATACATCTTCTAGGTTTATACCCCAAAGAGGTTGAAAAAAGAGGAAAAGGTCCTAAATGTAAAATAATATTCATAGCAGCTCTTTTTCTGGTGGCAAAAAACCTGGATATGAAGAGGGATGTCCATCAATTGGAGAATGGTTGAACAAATTGCAGCACATGAATTCAATGACAATAAAATGAACAATTTTGAAAAACTTAAGAACTTTGATTAACTAAATGATAAACTAAGGTTCTAGAGGACTGATGAAAAAGAACAGAGCCCAACTCAAAACAAGAGGATACACTATGCACAATAAGAATTGAATTTTTTGAATATATTCAATGTGGGAATTTGTTTTGCTTTATTGTGCCTATGTGACACAGGGTTCTTCCATCTTTCCTTCCTTTTTTCCCTCCATCCCTCCCTTCCTTTCTTCCTTCCTTCTTGTCAGTAGGTGAGACATGAGGAAGAAAAAATGGATGTTTAGTCTTTAAAAATAATAAAATTTTTTAATGTAATGCTTGAACTAAACACTTGAACACAGGTGTCATACTCACTATCACCACTCCTCAGTCTTCTCCAAACTAAATATTCCAAATTGCTTCAAATAATCTTCATATGACAAAGTTTTCAATCCCCTCATTATCTTAATTGCCCTCCTCTTGACACCTTCCAACTTGTCAATATTCCATCTAAAATGTTGTACTCAAAGAACAACATTCTGGAACCAGGACAAAGGACAGTGGGACTATCCCTTCTTTTGTTATGGACATCATGATTCTATCAATGCAATGTAAGATTATGTTGGATCTTTTGATTGCCATTTCATATTGTTAAATCATGTTGAGTTTACAATCCCAAAAAATCTCTTTCCACAGAAATTATGTTGAATTTGTGAAGTTGACTTTTCACCCAAAGGTAGGACTATACACATTCATCACATATTCACATGGATTTGTCCCATGATTCCAGTATTTGGGAATCTTTCTGGATCTCTATTCTGTCATTCAACATTGTAACTATTAGTCATCCTAGCTTTGTGTCATTCACAAATTTGGTAGAGGCAGCCTAGTGACATAGTGGATAGAGTGCTGAACTTGGTGTCAGGATGATCTGAATTGGAATACTGTCTCAAACTTGGTAGCTATGTGGCCCTAGGTAAATCACTTAACCTCTCTTGAGCTTAGGTTTGTTATTTGCAAAATACAGATAATCATGATAAGCACCTAGTTCTGGGTTGTTGGAATGATCAAATGAGAAAATACACAGTAAAGAACTTTGAAACTTTAAAGAACTATTTTGACATATCTCTGCGCTTGTTCAAGTAAATGAAAAGATGCTGAAGTGCCGAGGACTGAAGATAGAGCCCTCTGCAAGGAATGTCTCTTCCTGTTAATTATCCATTAATTAACAAATTCATTATTTGACAGACTCCATTCATTTAACTTGCTTATCATTTCATCTGACCAAAAAAAGGATAATAAAGACATGGTCTGCTATAGAAAGTTGTTAGTGAAAGACTACCTTTTCATGAAAAAAGAAATAAACATTTTTTGAGACAATCACTGTGTGGCTGTGGTAGCTAGGTGTCACAGTGGATAGAGTACTGGGTCTGGAATCAGGAGGAAAACATCTTCCTGAGTTAAAATCTGACCCCAGACACTTACTAGCTATGTGACCCTGGGCAAGTCAGTGCTTGTCTCAGTTTTCTCATCTGTAAAATGAATTATATAAGGAAATAAAGCCCCAATGGGGTCACAAAAAGACAGGACTATCTGAGCAACAACAAAACAGTATGGATTTGTTTTACTTCACTCTATTTATTTATAACAAAACTTTTTACCCCTCTTAGTTGGGAGAAGAAATGAGAGAGAAAATGATACTAAAATATGATTTTTAAAAAGAAGGCCCACTGAAACCTCTTTTAATGCACAATATGGAACACAAGAAAGCACAGACAAGCCAGGAGTAATTCATGGGATTTGTCACATGCTTAAAAAAAAATCAAGTGCTATGAAAGGAGACTCATATTTCAAATGAAATCTTCATTTTGTGTTCTGTGTATAAAGAACTATATATACATTCTGTGTATGCAGAAATGCTTGTTTTTTTTGCTTTTGCTTTGTTTTGGGTAAAGTTGGTGTTTAATTTCAGAATGTTTTTTAAAAAGATCTACATTTGACTTCTAATTCTATTGGCACTTAATGTATTTATAGCCATAGGTAAGTTACAGATTCAATTACTTGGAAAAGTAAGATTATGTTGATATTACAGTATTTCTTTTAAGTTACACAAACTTTACACTCCTTTTTTTTAATTGGTTGCAAAAATATGTGATTTTACATAAGTAAATTTTACCACTTTGTATTTGTTTGGTATTTATTCTGTAATGTACTTGTATGATTGCATGTTATCTTCCCTCAATGGAAAGTGCATTTCCTGAGAGTAGGGATTGTTTAACCTTTATATTTTATTTTGAGGCTATAGTGACCACCTAGCATAATGCTGGCATGTTAGGCCCCTGAATACTTGTTGAAGAAATTTTTTAATAAGCTTGCATTTTCCCTTCACATGCTTTTATTAATGATGCCTTTGCTATAGTTGTAGATTTTTATAGGAATGGAAAAATAGGAATATAGACTTTATTTTCTTAGTCAACTTTTTCCCAGAGTAATAGTATTCCTGGTTTTTCAAACATTTAATATTCTTTCTTCTTTCAAGTATCCTGAGACCTGACCCCCTCAATGCCTTCAAAACTATGTCTCTTATACCCACCACTTGATCCACTTCAGCTACTCTCCTTATTCATAGATCACATCAAGGAGTGACATTGTTAAAGTCCAAAAATAGGTTCCTTTATGGAGGAAATAGTTTGCTACAGTCAGTTTTTCTATTTTTTTCCTCTGTTTCTTGTCCTCCTTCCAGTTGTATCCTTAAATGCTCTTAGGATAATCTGTTTTAACTGAGTTTCTTGCCAAACTTCTGTAACTTCGGCTTTTCATCCACTGCTCAGGGTCCAATAATACTATTCATAATCTTCAATTATTAATATTCAAATAGAAGCAAAGAATCTCAGAATTAGAAGGGAATTTAGAAGACATCTAATCCTACTGGTTGCAGATGAATTCCCTCAATATATCTTATATTCATCTCCCTATTCATCCAACCAATGCCCTAATAGAATCCCACCTCTGATATTTATAAGTTTTGTGACTACAGAAAAAATTACTTAGCTTCTATAAGTATTTAACTTTTTCGCCTGTAAAATCAAAATAACTGTAATTAATACACAATCTATTTTTGATGGCTTTTGTGAATAAAGTGCTCTGTGATCTTTAAAGCACTACAGGATTGGGAGTCATTATCCTGGAAGTCAAGAGATCCAGATCTCACTCTTTGTTTCTGCATCAGCATGATGGAGTATAAAGAGCACTGTCCTTGAATGCTTGAAAGTCTTCTATATCATTGAATGACCATGTATTCCCTTGAAGTATTATACTCAGTTTTGCTGGGTAGGTGATTCTTGGTTTTAATCCCAGTTCCTTTGACTTCTGGAATATCCTATTCCAAGCCCTTCAATTCCTTAATATAGAAGCTGTCAGATCCTGTGTTATCCTGATTATATTTCCACAATATTCGAATATTTTCTTTCTAGCTACTTACAATATATTGTCCTTGACCTGGGAACTCTGAAATTTGGCCAAAATATTCCTAGGAATTTCTCTTTTTGGGTCTCTTTTAGGAGGTGATGGGTGGATTCTTTCAATATTTATTTTGCCCTCTATTTCTAGAATGTCAGAGCAGTTTTCCTTGACAATTTCACGAAAGATAATGTGTAGGCTCTTTTTTTGATCATGGCTTTCAGGTAGTCCCACAATTTTTAAATTGTCTCTCCTGGATCTATTTTCCAGTTCAGTTGTTTTTCCAATGAGATGTTTCACATTATCTTCTATTTTTTCAGTCTTTTGGTTTTGTTTTTTAACTGCTTAGTTTATCTCATAGTCATTAGCTTCCCTGAATTCTAGTTTCTCTTTTAAAGAACTATTTTGTTCAGTGAGCTTTTGAGCCTTCTTTTCCATTTGGCTAATTCTGCTTTTTAAAGTCTCCTTCTCCTCATTGGATTTTTGGACTTCTTTTTCCAATTGAGTTAGCCTATTTCTAAAGGTGTTATTTTCCTCAGTATTTTTTTGGTTCTCCATTAGCAAGCAGCTGACTCACTTTTCAAGTTTTTCGATTGCCTGAGCCCATTACATATTCATTTTGGAGGTACCGGAGGCAGAAGCCTTGACTTCCTCTGATAGTATGCCTTGTTCTTCCTCATCTGACAGGATGAAAGGAGACACCTGCTTGCCAAGAATGTAACCTTCTATGATCTTAATTTTTCTTTCCTTTTTTGGGCATTTTCCCAGCCAGTTGATTTCTGAATCTTTTGTCAAAAGGAGGGTCCTATTGCTTCTCCTTCCCCCAGTACTGTTCTCAAGTCTGAGAATCAGACCAGCTGCTCAAGTCCCCCAGAGGCTTTAAGCTGAGCTGCCTGGACAATGGACCCAGGCTACTTCTCAGGCCACTGTATTCACCTGTTGCCCACTGCTTCTACTGCTGCCACTGCCTCTGCCACAACCTTGGGCCAATGCTAGCAGGACTCCACTCTCCTCTTGCTCAGCTAGGAAAGCTCTCCCACATTGACTTTTGGAGCTTTCTTTGGAGCTTGTGGGTTGAGGGACCTGGGACCCTCAATGCTGGGAATTCTTCCTCAGAGGTTCGTTCAGGTCCTGTTCCTCCCAGTGCCATGCAGTTAGGGCTGGACTCTGCTCTGCTCAGAATCCCATGAAATAGACCTTTTCTGTTGACCTTCCAGGTTACCTTTGGCCAGAAACCTCTTTCACTCTGTTGTTCGGTGACTTCTGCTGCTCTAGAATTTACTGAGAGTCATTTTATACAGGTATTTTGTGTGCTGTGGGGGAAGCACTAGAGTAGTCTACCATCTTGGCTCCACCCCTTTTTATGCTTAGTATGGCAGAAACTAGGCACAGACCAACATCTTACAGAGATCAGATACCAAGATAAGGTCAAAATGAGTACCTGATTTAGACATAAAGGGTCATACCTGAGCAAATTAGAGAAGCAAGGAATAATTTGTCTGTCAGATCTATAGAGAAGGGAAGAATTTATGACCAATCAAGAAATAAAGAATATTATGAAAAGCAAAATGGATAATTTTTGATTACATTAAATTAAACTGCACAAACAAAACCAATATGACCAAGATTAGAAGGAAAGCAGAAAAGTGGGAAACAATTTTTACAGACAGAATTTCTGATAAAGGCTTCATTTTTCAAATATATAAACAACCATATCAAACCTATAAGTCATTCCCCAGTTGATAAATGGACAAATGATATGGACAGTTTTCAAATGAAGAAATCAAAGCTATCTATAATCTTATGAAAAAATACTATAAATCACTATTGATTAGAGAAATATAAATTAAAACAACTCTGAGGTACTACCTTATACCTATCAAATTAGCTAATATGACAGAAAAGCATAAATCTTGGAAGGCATGTGGAAAAACTGGAACACTAATGCATTGTTGGTAGAGTTGTGAACTGATCCAACCATTCTAAAGAGTAATTTAGAACTATGCGCAAAGGGATATAAAACTGGTCATACCCCAAAGGGGGAATCCAGCAATACCACTTCTAAGTTTGTGTCCCAAAGAGATTATAAAAACGGGGAAAGGAGCAACATGTACAAAAATATTTAAAGCAGTTAGAGTCAAGATGGCAGAGTAGAAAGACACACATATGCTAGCTTCTAACGCACAGCCCATAAAATACCTGTAAAAAAGAACTCCCAACAAATTCTGGAGCAGCAGAAGCCAAAAAACAATGGAGTAGAGGAGATTTCTATTCCAGAGACCTCCCCGAAAAACCGACACCAAAGGTCCATCACACACCGGACCCGGAGCAGAGCCAAGCCCTGCCTTGACCACACGGCACCAAGAGGAGCAGATCTGAGCAGGCTTCAGGGACAGAATCTCCAGCGGCCATACAAGTCCCTCCACCCACAGGCAGAAAGGTCAGTGAGAAAGTCTTTTTGGCTGGCCAAGAGGGGAGCAGGGTGTCTCCATAACTCAGGTCCCCTTGGGAGGCAGCCATGGAGACAGCAGCACACAGCAAAGCACCAAAGCAGGCAAGAACTCGGATCCATTATTGAAGGTCTCCACATAAACCCCCTGAGGGAACTGAGCCCCTGGTGGCAGCCCTGCCCCTACCCATGCAGCTGAACTTAATCTCACACTGAATAGCAACCCTGCCCCAGCTGAAAACCCTGAGGCTAGGAAGCAGCATTTGAATCTCAGACCCCAAGCACTAGCTGGGTGGATCTGGAGGCAAGGTGGGTGTGGAAGGAATCTCAGAAGTCAAGTAACTGGCTGGGAAAATGCCCAGAAAAGGGAGAAAAAATAAGACCATAGAAGGTTACTTTCTTGGTGAACAGATATCTCCTCCCTTCCTTTCTGATGAGGAAGAACAATGCTTACCATCAGGAAAAGACATAGACATCAAGGC